>VXBA01005459.1:598362-752587 GCA_013399895.1 Serilophus lunatus
CTGAATCCCCCCCCCGACACCCCCAAAAGAGACCCAGCACCCCTCAAACCCCAACACCCTGTCACTTTTCAACTTTGTTTCCTTTCATCAAGATGAGAATATTTAAGTATTTCTTTTCATTAGAGACATATTTTGAGGGGTTTCACTTTCATTATTCTAAAGAAAGAAGTATGACATAAGTTGGCTGCATCTTTCCAAGTGGAAAGGACATTATGAATTCCATATTTTTATATCTACACAGCTGTATAGCTATCATGTCTCTTATGTCTGAAAGTATTCTTTTGTTTGCAATACTACAGCTGTTTAGATTACTTAGTTCCTTCCGTGTCTTTGAATCCTTTCCTCAATTTACATTATTCCTTAGAATCTTTCTTTTCTTTTAAGTTTACAAGACACTCTTTGTAACATCATGTAGAAGGAGGGTCATATACCTTTGAAATGTGACAATGAATGCATTACAAGTATCCATGTTGACTAAACAAGTTTTCCGGTTTCACACCAGAAGTATATGCTACATGACACTTAAGTGGCTCATCATTTTTGAAGAAACAATGTGAGAAGGAGATGCACAGGCAGTGGAAGAAGGAACAGGTATGCTGCCCACTTGTGTAGAGATGGGATCAGGAAGGCTAAGGTGCATTGAGAGCTGAACTTGGCAAGGGATGAAAATAATAATGACAGACCTTACTGTGGCTTTTCAGTACTTAACAGCAAGCTATAAGAAAGACGGAGACAAACTTTTTATCAGGGCTGTTGTAATATGACAAGGAAAATGGTTTTAAACTAAAATAGGATAGACTTAGACTAGATATAAGGAAGAAATTCTTTACTGTGAGGGTGGTGAGGCACTGGAACAAGCTGCCCAGAGAGGATAGATGCCCCATTCCTGGAAACACTTTAAGGCCAGGTTGGATGGGGCTCTGAGCAACCTGATACCGTTAAAGACGTCCCTGCTCATTGAAGGAGGATTGGACCACATGACCTTTAAAGGTTACTTTCAACCTAAACTGTTCTATAATTCTGATTCTGTAATTCTGATTCTAGCTGTGTTTTGAGCCATTATTCAATTATTTGACAACCAGATTTCAAGGAAGAAATATTAACATAGCTGGTGCTGTAATCAACTTCTTAGAAAGACAAGCACTAAAAATGCAATATATTGTAATTATTGCATCTGTTTGTATTTGATCCGTTTATACTATGTTGTTTTATATTTGTGCAATATGGAATGACGAAACCTCTATTATGCAACCATTACCAAAGAAACCAGCCAAATCAAGCATAGTGAGAGCACCTGAAAAGCATGTATTTCTCAGCTGAATTTACAATCCCTGGTCTAAGTTTACATCAGGTCTAGCTTTGTGGTTTAAAACATCTATTTCAAAGTGCATATTGCATGTAAGACAAAATGCTTACCTTTGAGGAGGAGGCTGGGTCATCACCCTTCCACAAATGCAGACCTGTACGCATTTGTGAATGTGATTTGGAAAATCTGAGAAAACAATGAAGGCCAATGTAACAATAAAAATCTCCCTTTCCCCTTTTTCATTTCTTTAGGATTAGGCTTTCTGATGAACAGACTAGCAGTGTTTCCAATGCACTGTGGAGTCCTGACCTAGCCCTCCCTTCATGTGTCCCTGGCTTAAGCTAGAGAATGGTCATCCTCATCCTCATCCCAGCATATAGTCAGGACACAGCAAAAGCCACACAGAGAGGGTAGAAGTTGGAAGATCCTTGCAGTCCTTTGATCGAAGCGTAGATCTGCAGACAAATGTGAATGGAGCTTTTGGGTTTGTTCAGCTGATGATGGACATGTGTCCCAGGACAAAAGGCAGGTGTCTTGACAGGTTTCATTTACCCCAAATGCTGAGCATCGATATATTATCTCTTACAGTGTGGAAGTCCAAAGAAGAGAGCAGAGTAGTAAAGATTGCTGTCACATGTTAAGGGCATTGAAATAATATTTTTATAGCTCAATGGCCTAATAGCTCTTGCACTGAATGAGGACAACAAAGCTGGAAAGGGGCTTTCCTCCTGTACTTCTATCCCCTTGCCTTCAGGAGCCAGCTGCTGTCTAGTGGCAGCCCTTGGAGTGTTGATTTGATTCATGGCATCCAACATATCACCCATGATTTATGCTACATCGAGGGAACTGTAATCAACTGTTTAAAGTACCTGTGAAGAAAGGCTTCGTGTAAGTCAGGCATTCTGTTGCATTAGGGAATGTTTACTGCTATTCTGATAGAGTACTTTCAGGTATCATAACTTTTTTTTTAGACCTGAGCTCTGAATAGGGAGGCATAAATATCCAGGAAAAGGCTGCTCATGCTGCACACACTGTCTTCAGCAGGATTTGGCAGCATGTATGCATATCATTGGTGGGCATCTTCTCTCCCAGGACTTCTGGGGTGATACAAGGATACAGAAAGATTTGCCAACCCAAATGTTCATCTCAGCTTACCATTTGGAAAGATGCAGGAAGGAAAAGGAGAAATGTCAGGAAGCCCTGTCCAACTGTAGAGGAAGCTTTAGGAGGATGGAGGTGTTGATCTAATTTTGCATTGTCATTCCTGGCAGTCTCTCCAGCTGACCCAGATTTTGACCATTCACATAAAAAAATCTGATTTACAATCAATACTGAGGAAGCCAGCTTCAGAGATTAAGAAAGGCCTCTTTTTACTCACCTCTGAGTGTAGTAAAGTCATGTGAGACTGACAAAAGAGCAGAAGTAGAAAATAAAACGTGTCCCTCATCAGTGAATAATTTGTATGATTTATTTAGCATCTTTGTTGCCAAGTAGGAGAATAACACATTATTATTCTTTTTTTCCCTGAAATACTGGTGCTTGCATTGCTATCTCAGAGTAGCCACTCAGTGTGCACCAAATATAACAAGAACTATTTTACCAGATGTTTTCGGCTTAACATGAAACAGAGACTGGTTCTTTGTTTTCATAATGTGCTGGCATACGCTCTGCTCTCCAAGGGGAATGGACTTGGAGCCAGGTTAGTCACTCACCCATAGACGGAGCAGGGCTAATGTTCAGATGAAAACGAAAATAATTATGATTTGAGTAGATCAAATTTCCCAGGGTATGAAATAATATACTGGGCAAAAGCTGTAACTCACATGGCACAGTCACCCACTAATGACATTTCTAGGTTGTTTCTGAGTGATTTCAAGACACTGTTCCATAAAATCTTAATGCCTTTTATGAGTATAAACACGTGTTTTATATGTAATGATCAGCAAGCTCCAGGGCATGAATGAAGCAGTAAGGGGCTTTCTTAGAGCATTATTTTGTGTGATTTATTGTGCCTTAGAATTATTTTTCAGAACATGCATTTGTGAATGATAGATATTTTTTCTGCCTGGTGATGTGGCTGGAAACAAAACCATGCCAAACATAATGTAGTTCTGTAGTGTACAAATGCAGTTAATACTCTACTACAAGAAAAAAGACATTTTCAGAATTTATTTTTTTTGTGTGTGTGACAATATGCAACTACTCAATACACTAAGCAATCTTGCACAAAGGGAGTCCTGTGATGAAGGTTTTGATTGTTCTTAGATAAACAAAAAGCAGCCTTACAGATTTCATAATGACTCATAACAGGGCGATTCTTATTAACTAAGGTGTTGGGGTTTTTGAAGAAGCTCAGGGTTTGAATTTTTATGTGCATTAGAAATATATTCCTTCATTTTGGTGGAGTTAAAGAGCAGTGAGTTAGGCATAATGGGACTTCTGTTATCAAAGTACTCCTGAACCAACAGAATTGCAAGGAGTTGTTGGGCAGGCTTCTGGACAATTGGTTCCCCCAGGGCTGTGCAGAGTTTGTGCTAAAGGGAGCAACATGGACCAGATGAAAAGGTTTAAAGCTTCAGAGGGGTGAATAGTGTGGACACGCAAAATGTAGTGCCCCTGCATCCTGATGTGGGGTTTATTAAACAGCACAATTAGGCTTGTGAATACACCTGGGACAATTGCATTTTACTTATCCTTCAGAGAAGAAAAAATCTCCATAATTTGCTTTTTAGTTTTTTGACTGTAAATTAATCTACTGAACAGACACTTGTACTCACCCCTTGTTCCCACATACCCACTGAAATTTCCTGCACAAACTCTCGTCTCCATCATTCCATGTCCTTGCTAGCTCACACCAGTTATCTCAAATCCTGTTGCTATTAAGCTCACAAAAGCTGCATTTCCTGGTTTATAAGCATTCTTATTTCATCCACCCCTTGCCACTTGTCCTCATCACTCCTTCTCAAACTGTATCCATTTTTTGTGACTTTTCTTATATTTAGTTATGGTTATTCTGAAGAACAGCTTTCTTCTTAAAATTGCTTAGCAAACCCACCTAGCTCATGAACTAGTTTGACTGACCAGTTCTTAGCAACCTGCAACCTTCAGGAAATTGAAAAATTAATATTAAGCTCACTGCACCCCAGCAGTGTTAACTAATGATAACTTAGGCCTGAGACCAGTGCAAGCAGATCTGATTTAGGACTGGGTCAGTCTGAATCGCTCTGGTGATGTTCTGGTGTGCTTCTCTCTCACCCCCATCTCAAAACAACTACCTCTTATTCTAGCTGTATTATTTTATTCAGTTCTTTTGAGTGCTGAAAATATAAAACATGAGTGCTTCCCTGCATAAGGTGATCACACTGGATCCAGGCCATGTAATAATAATAATAATTACTATCACTGAGTAAACTTGATATTAAATGGAAATATCATCTCTCTACCAAAAATAAGCATCCTCCAGGACTTTAATAAAGCTGGATTTCCATAATCTATGTGCTGGTCATTGTGGAATATAATGATCTAATTAAGCTGTGCTTTGCACCTTTCTCATCTTTTGTGTCAACCTCTCACCAAGCTCCAGATTAATTTGACTGTTTACATGCTATGAGTCACATAGTGGGCTCTGCTTTTGTGGGACTTTGATGTTAATGCAAAGGAGCCAATGAGTTCTGAAGAGCCAAGGCTGTTTCATTTTATCGGGATACGATTAACCCTGAGGTTTTGGTGGTTAAATCAGTTATTTTATTTGAAAAAGTTAGGAATACTTGACATAATGGCTCAAAGATTCCTGTTTTAATGAAAGGCGTGCAGATGTCTGTTATTCAAAGCATGAGAGAACCATCAGTGTCTGAACAAATGCAAACTGATACGAGCTTCAGCTCATTTTATTATGCAATTTCCTCTTACTCCATCTGTCATTCATATTATAAAAAGGAGAAGTGTTGATAAACTAGAGAATTTACATGCTTCCTGGAAATAAAACCTCAATAACCAAACACTGGCATCTGGTTTCTACAACCATTGATAAGAACCATTATGATCTCTTTCTTAATGCAAGCGTGATCCAAAGCACATTAAAATGTGATAAAAGCTTCTCCATTCTTGTAGTCCAGCTCATTGCTACTGAACCCTTGAAGCCACTGCAGTGTAGAAACTGGATCCACAGTATGTTTCTCTAATGATCCTTCTGACTTGTATCTGAAAATGTTCCTGTAAATTAGACTTCTCAGATGCATTAGTAGTGTAATTGAGTTGCATAGCAGGAGCCTCTAACAGCATTTTTCACATCTAGAAAAGGAAATTATGGTACAATAGAATTTTTTAATGTTCTTAAGAAGTTCAAAGGGAAAAAGCATCGTTCGTTAATGAGACAGTTAAGTGCTGCCGAGGCTTCTTTTGCTTCTTTGTACATAATTGTTGCCAGTGTGTTACTGAGAGTGGGCAGCATATGGTGGAGGGAGAGCCTAGAAATGAAGAAACATCCATTAAACTTATTCTTCCTTCTAGTAATGCTTTAAATTCTCTGATACCATCTCATTGGCTGCAAATCCCCAGTCCATTTCTGTGCTGAGGAAGCCTGAAACATGTCCAGACATGGTAAGATGGAGGGTGGATATTTTCACCCACCTTTGGACTGGAACATGGTCTATGGGGGTGCATGAGGCTACTAGAAGGGGTTATAGTTCACCAACAGCCTGAGTGATAACAAAGACTTGATTCTCTGCTTTTCTGAAGTTCAAGACAGGAAAGGGGGAGGGCAGGGAAGAAAAAGAGAGCAAGTTATTAGGAGCAATTCATTCATTAATGAACTTCTGAGGAAAGGCTGTGTGCTTCAGTGTTCTGCTTTGAGACCAAGCAAGCATTTTCCTCTTCTGTTACAAAGATCTTAGGCTTATTATGTAATACAGTAATAAATTTTGCATTAAAATAATTGTCAAAGTAATGTGATAAATAATGAATTTCTCCCAAGGGTTTAGGTGAAAATCTAATCCAACCTCTGCACACACCACAATATTCTCTAAAATTGGACATACAACTTCCTCATCTGCACTGGTTTTGATGCAGTGATTTGACCTAATTTTTCTCTGTCTGTCAAATGACTGCTCTTGGTTTCACCAGGCAGAGAGCAGGGCTGCCCACAAGCATATCCCATCCCCAGCACTACCTGCAGACTGCTGACTTTTAGGAAAGGTGCTACTGTGCTCCACATCCATAAGTGGATCATAATAATCTCCTTGACTGTAAAGTTGATCCCAAGCAGGAGCATTAACTCTTTTTTCTGGTAAGGTAAGGTAGGAAATCCACAAATAAATGTTTGAATCTTTCTTTTCTGACATAAGCATTTCATTTGCTCCCTGAAGAATGCAGTATTCTTCCCAGAAGCTGAAATAAGTTTTACTGTATAGTAATGCCATATTTTTTCTACTCTTTGTCTCTAGCTTCTACCTGTATTAAATCAGTCGCACTGGCTGACCTGAAATGTGTCAGCTAAAATCTTCCTGCACTGAAAATCATGAAAAAATAGTCTTATTAAAATAAAAAAGACAGGTTAAGGCAATAAACCCTATGATGATTTTCTTTTGCTGTGGGCAAAATTGGACTTTTTCATGACTCTGCCAAGGTAATGTCTGAAACACTTAATTTCTTGTTGATGAACAGCAGCCACCAGTGGCTGATACCACCTCTCCACTCAAGGACTGAGTCAACATGCTTCTGGGCACCCCTACCTTGAAATCTCATCTGAAAAATGCTGTTGCATAGGTCATTCAGTATCCCATCTCCCCTATAATATCTGTGGAAGATGAGTGAAAACTGAGCAAGTACAAGGGGACATGGAAATTGCTCTTATCTTCCACAGGCTCTACACACAGTCAGCCCCTCTCTAATGACCCTAGAGGCAGCAGAATGAATGCACTGGAAATATCTCTGGAATGCAGGAATCACATAGACTGTTAAATATGGCAGGGCATTATTTGCTTCATGAGAATTGAGCTGCAGTAGCCCCTTGGTGAGCACTTTACCTGTCACAAATGCAAAATATTTTGACTTGCTTTCACCTTCTCTTGTCATCTCTTCCATTGGTATGAGGCTGATTGTTCCTGCAGGCAGCTCACTACTACCTTCTGATTCAAACTGATCTTTTAGTAAAGTATCATGCCACCTTTCTCTCTTTCCACTCCCATCAAAAATCATCAGTATTATGTCTCTGCCTGTAGAAACATCATCTGTCTGAGGAAGGAAGTTTGACTATGGGATTTGTCCTGGGTAATGATAACAGAGAAAGTGGTGTCCCTGATTTCAAATGCTGGAGGGGGAAAAAAAAGCATTGCATAGTGTTCACCAAAGCAAAATGGCTTCTTAAAAATGGCAAGCTGTAAGCTGAGGCAATTCCAGCCTGGAGAACCCTTCAGAAGAGAATACAAATCCAAATTTCTCTGTCCTCACTTTTCATAGGCCCTGCTGGCAGGAGAATTTTGCTGATGTTCTTTTGCAGCATTCAACTTCAGCATTCAGGAGGAATTTTGACTGACAGAGAAAAGTAGAAAGAGACAGATGTACTCACTGGAGAAGGCTTATATACAATTGAACATGTAAACTTTTGCAAACCACTATTATTTTTTTCAGTTGTACAAATAACATCGTCTTGACTTGTGCTGTCGGGGGTTATGTAAAGCTGGGTACAAAGCAGTTTTCCCTCCTGATTCACAGCACCACAGGCTCTGGGCATGTAGTGCATAACTGGCAGTGCTTTGTGCACTTTGAGGTACTATGTCTTGGCAAGCACTAGGAGACGGGTGCCAAAGACACATTTTACCATGGTTCTGCACAGCAAAGAGAAGCTATACCTACCACAAGGACTTTATGTTGCAAAATGTCTGCCCAACTCCTTTTTATGGTGTGAAAGGGCAATAAAGTAAGTTATGTTCTTCAATCATTCTGCCTTTGGAAAATACTCCAAATCAGCTGAATTAGAGTCAGCTGAGTGGCAAGGTAATAACAGGAAGTCCTCAGAAAGCCTGCCTTGGGACAGTTCATAAGCAGTCAGAAAACATTGCCCTTGCCCAGCTTTACAGAGGAATTTTTAATGCCTGCTATGGTAAATCTATTTGATAATTGTCAGCATCATATTTTCAGTAGTGCTGCTCACTGGAAGGAGTTTCCACCCAAACGAGATTTGAAGGGATCATCAACCCCAGCCAGAGTAATGAGTTCTGAGTTTTGATAATGCTCTTTGTGAGTACAGTGCCTGTACTCTAAAGGAATATTGCAGGGAGACCACCCTTCTTACCCTGGGAGTTAAGCTCTCTTCAGTGGTATACATCGCTCACCATGGCAATGGGAATTGAATTTTCCGCTCTCTGAGCTCTCCTGGATACTTAAACCAACCTCATGTAATATTATTGTTGCCAGTGTCATTGCACCACTGAAAACTAAATGAATGAATAAATTAGAGCTCTGGCGTTTTGGATTGCTGAATTGCATCCAAGCTTTTTATTGCAGTCATGAACTCCTTTTGCGATGACAGACGGAATGATGCTTATTAGGCAGTTAGGCAGATCATTGTTATGAACAAACGTGAGAAGTACAGTAGCAAGGCTGTATATCAGAGAACTGAGATGTGATTATCTCTTAAGAAACCTCTTTCCAACACCAATTGCCTTTTGACGGCAAGGCCACTTCATATTACACAACAGTGTATTCTTCTTTATTAATGTAAGTAATCTAAGTTTATGGCTCCTATCACAATCTTTTCCTCCTTGGCCTTTTAACTGCCTTTAATATAGAAGCTATTCCCATCTTCTTGAAAGTTTGTGCTCCTTCAGCTTTCATCCCGCTCCTATTTTGTATGCCTCTGAATATCCCTCAATGTCACATTTGCAGTACTCAGTTCCTTCTTTGTCTTATTTCTGCACAGTTGCCTCCAAGACTGTTTTCTCAGGCTTGCTTACGGTGTTGCTCCATGGCCACTCTCAGCCGTGGGGAACATTGTAGGTACCTTCAGCTCTGCCCACCTCTCCAGAACTTGTTCAGGTCCCAGACCTCTGTTTAGATGCTCCTTGTTCCCTTGATATGTCTATATCATATTCCTGACCTGTTTGTGTGATTGCATGGAGGGTTCCAAAGAAACTGACCTGGATCAGGATTTGATTATTTGCTCAATATGGTTTACTGGTACTTGGGAGAAGGTGGTCCTTTGCCCTTGGCATAGCACTTATGTAACCCATCAGTATGCCAACTTGAGAGTTAATACCAGCAGAATAACAGCCTTATAAAAAGTAGTGGGGTTTTTTTGCCCAGTGTATCTCCCTGAAATGGTGGATGTTAGCCTGAAATTGTATGAGGGAATGGGGAAGGAGGGGGCATGAAGACATAGCTGGGAATGTATGAGAGTGCCTGACTATTCCTTTCAGAGATGGCACAACATTAGATCTGCTCATCTGGGGCATGAAATTGACCCCAAAGTCATATTTTGTGGCCTATTAACCAGCATAAGAGCAGACTGCTTTAGAGAGGGGCGGTCCTGTTGGACGACACTCATACTGCCGCCTCTACCTAGTAGTGCGGTTGAAGACATGCTACATACGGTGAACTGGAGCACCTGGAAACCAATCCGAGAGAAAGAGAAGCCCCATTGCTCTGCCCTCCACATGGCCACAGCAGGTGACATCGAACATTTTCTGGAGGCAGAGGAGGCTGCTGTGCCTGGAGATGCAGCCCAGTGGGGTTTAGTGGGGTTTGGTGGGTTTTTTTGCTGCTTGTCTTCACAGTGTGGTGTTTGGTGAATATGAGAATTGGAGCATGTGGAGTCTTTTTCTCCTTATTGGAAATGAAAGGTCAGAAGATTGTCATGGAGCATTGGGAAGTGGCCTTGTCTTCATACAAATATACAAAAAATTCTTCTAAAAGAGGTCTTAAGTGCAGATGTATTTTCCTGGTGAGACGTAGATATAAGCCTCCTTTTAATTGTTCACCTGAAGTCACACCAGAGCAATCCATTTGTCTCTGTAACAATTGCCCCAGAAAAGCCATAAACCTTTATTGCTTGGAGGCCTTTGGAATTGGACTGGCCACACCATGGTGTTCAGCACAGATTAAAGTTGTGTGCTTCAGGAAACAAAGCACAGCAGACTACCTCAGGGAATGAACCAGCCCTCACGAGCAGGGAACTGGATCCAAATTGTCCTTTTCCATCTCCGATTTGCGCAGCTTTGCTGGATCTGTTAGACTCAGAGACTTGGAATACAGTGATCTGCCGAGGAGCACAGTGGCGCAATCCTTTTTGGTTTTATTTTTTGATAGCTTAAGTTGGTTTAAGTATTTATCACTTGCTAAATTTTCATTTCTGTTTCTATATTGCCCTTTTTCTTCAGGAAGCGAAAAATTCTTATTTTCTACAATATCAGTTACCAAGCAGCCACATAGGTGCCTGTGGCAATATCCTGCTGGGGCAGTTGAGGAAGAAATGATGATAGGAGAGTTGTGAGCAGAAGGATGCTGACAGGGAGGAGGAAGCCCTTCAAACCATCTATTAGTGACAGCCAGGCATAAAGATGGCCTTATTCTGATTTCTGTTGCTAATCTTGTTGGAGTAACCTTGACACTGCTAACATGTTTTTCAAGTGGGAAGATTCAGACTTAGGCTGCAGACTCCCCAACCTTGTCTTGATTCATTTTTATGTAGAAGCTGTTTCCACAATCATTTTAACCAACAATAGCAGTTGTTTACACTATAAAATTTTGTTGTTGCTGCCTGCAAACCGCAAAATGTGTTTGATATTTAATTTATGCTTATTTCAGTTATTTGAAAGTAAACAAAAGATGCATTCATAAACCGTGGTTACAGTGTCATATCTTCAAGTGACACTTTTGCATGGTTTCCCAGGGGCATATTGTTCCCAACTGAGGTATGTAGTCACTGAGATTATCATAATTTGAGGAGTGTATAAAATAGAAAAGATACTGTGGATTTTGTTCATTCCTGGAAACACAGGATCTGTCAGCCTGTTGGATTATACCTCCTTATCGCATCCTCTGGCCAGTCTCTATGGCTTCTGTGAGAGGAGCACTTACCCGTATCTCAGCCTCCTCAGGCCACAGCTGGATCCGATAGGTTAAATGGCTAATTAAAGGTGAGTGCTTCAGTGTGCATTACTCAAACCCTGTAGTTATAATAACAGATAATTACTTTGTAGCTGCACACAAAGGCAAATGGATCTGTTTCTTCTGCTCATTACCATCCCCACAGCCAGCTATGAAAGGCTGGTGATTTAATTGTATAATCTAGCAGGGCTGAGTGGCAGGGCTCTAACTTAAATGTTTCTAAAGCATTTGTATTATACAGCCACTCTTTCTTCTGCCTTCTATGCTCTCATTCCGCATTTTGTTAAGCCACATGGGGATGTTGGAAGATGCAGTAGACCTAGATGTTTGCTGGAATCTCAGACTGTGTAATTAGCTGTGGCCATCTAGACACTAGCTGAAGCGATGTGTCTTATAGTGAATTATGCTTAGTTATACTGCCCAGAATTGTATATTCAGGCTTCTGCAGACTATATAATGGGCTGTGAAAGTAGCTGTGCCCACTCCTCTGGGAGCAAGGGCTGTGGTGGGCTATACCCTTGAAAAAATTGGTTTTGTTTATTTGCTTGTTGTTTGGACTTTTTTTAATTGTTCCCCTTCCCTGTTAAATAGAAGGATAAAAGAAAATGAAGTTGAATGAATTAGAGTTCAGTGAGTCCAGCAATAAAATTATACAATTCACTCACTTGTTTTCTTTACTTTTGTCTTGAGTTGCGGCAATTTAAACCTTACATGATCACCTTCTCTCAAGGTCTCGAAGCACCACACAGAGGCAAGAAATCTCTGTGCCTTTTAGAACTATTATCCCTTCTTCCTCATGTAGGGAAAAGAAGACTTCAAGAGACAATATGAGTAATAGTTGCATAGAAGTCCCTGGTGGGGACAGAAGTTGGCTGTAACCTTTGTGACTCTCCAGGTCTCTGTAGTGATTTTGGTAACATTTCTCAGTCATTATAGTTGCAGCTTTTTGAATTGAGAAAGTGGCATCATGTCAATTAAAGACAAAAATAAAGCAGTCCACTATGACCTTATATGTGTATATTCAACCTCATATCTCTGTGGAGTTGCTCACTCTGCTCTTTAAGTCCTACCGACTGAGGAACAGTCAGAGCTGCATTGCTTTCCTCCAGAGCCTTGACTCCAGCACTAGCAGTGTCTGGAAGTTGCACCAGAAATGCAGTGCAGGCAGGGTGAAATGTGCTCCTTGAGGCTTGGCCCTTTCTGCGTCATTACTGTGAAAAGCCTACAACGGAATATCAATTCATTTCTATTCAACCTGGCTGTTCTGTTTCCAGACCTCCTTTCTTGTCTGCAGCTGACAGGATGTCATGAGGAAGTGACACAGCAGTGACAGTTTGTGTGTCATGGTCCACTTCTATTTGAACTTGATTTTTATCTAGTAATGAATCAAGCCACAGGAGTCCAGTCTGGGAGAAAAAAAAGAAGTGTCCCAAGGAAGCAAGCTGAAGCTAGAAAGTTTTTCAGTCCATTTGGAAATAAGAATGCATTACAATGTGCTTTTTTCCGTCCATATGAGACCCTGGTATTCTCAAAAGGTAGACTGGGTACAAAAGGGGTTTTGCATTATTTATTAGTGTGCCTCTGTCACACATAATGAGGGCTATAAAGTATGTAAGAGTTTATAATTGGCTATCTGCAAGAAGTAATCCTAAGGGGGTTGTGTAAGGATCAAATAAATTATGCTTCATTATAGTAGTTATGTCAAGGGTATTAGGAAATTGTTTTTAGTTGGAGGAAGAAAAAGGAGAAACAGAAGGAGAAAACTCATTACATCCCAGACCCACTTCTGTCAAAGATTTTAGTTTGAGGAAAGATTTCAGTATTTCTCCTTAAAGTTCCTGATGTGTTCAAGATGCTAAATAAGCGGTTGCCAAGATACTAGTACAAATAATGCATAAATGGAGTTTATCTAAATTGTTTTATTAATAAACTTTACTGAAATCTCCCATGCAGTTAAGCAGGAATCCCAATTCCCCACTATCCACCGTTGGCACATCAGCTTTCAGAAATGAAACTTTTATCTCTTCCTCTCAGAGGGATAAGAATGCCCGAACTCCCCCAACTCCCCCTCCCCTTCACCCCCTCCACACTTCTGGAATCTAATTATTGTTCTGATAATTCAGAACAAGGATTCAGTACCAGTAAAATATGCAGAAAAAACCAAAACCAAAACAAAAAGAAGAACAGCTGGTCCTGGCAGCTGTGATGGTATCATTTTAAAATGAACATTTACATTTTAGAAAAGTCAGGACTAAAGCAATCTCCATGTTTCCAACGCTGATACTTCTGGATGCAATTTTTGCTACAATGTAGGTGCCCCTGTGGAAGATAAGTTAGACAAAGAAAAATTTTGTCAGATCCCGAAGGGAGGGAATATCCCTTCCCTAAACTTATTCTAGTTTTAAATAGAAAGTCAAAGGAGAACAAGTTTTCTTTCATGCTACAATATACTTGGTTTTCAACAATTTCCAACAGTGAAAATTACCTGTGCTTTTGTATATTAAATGTAATATATTCATTAGGTCTAAACGTATCTTATAACCCTTACAGGGCCAGAGTTGTACCAGCCCCTGTCCAATCTATGAAAGGAACCCATGTTTTGCAATACATTAGTAAAACAACATTCAGTATGAACAGTGTTGTGTGAAAACTGTAGAAAGCAAGAGCTAGCTGCAGAACCAGGCGCAGTGGAGGGATTGCAGCATCTCCAGACGGGCTGTTTACTGAATATGTAACTCTGTCAAACAGCTTTGGCTTGGCATCACTTGTTATGTGCATCACAGAAAACATAGGGCACTCCTTTCATAACTGAAGTATAAGTTATGGGGAATCAAACAGGAATCAGTGACAAAAGTGCCCAGTGAGGAGCTGGATGTGTCACAGGAGTCAGCTGATTCTGAAAGACAAATGCAAACAATGGTTAGTATATGAAGGGATTTGAAAATAAGGGACTTTTCCTCCTTGAAGGCTTTATAAATAATCTAAGTGCCATCATTAGTAGCTTCTGCAGTGATGTAATATTCATCTCATAGCTTGTTCAGTTTCTGGTTCCATTTTTTCCTTAAATTCTCTCTCAAACCTTGTAGTAGGTCCAGCCAACACTACTATTGCTCCGTAGCACTCTCTACTCTTAGGTCCAAATAAGAATTCCTTTTTGTATCTAGCAATTACATGCCCCAGTCACTAAGTAGTAATCCATTAAGCCATTGATCTTGTAAATTTGAGGAGAAATATGAAGTGCTGAGGATGGCATCTAAGCACTGAAAGACTTTTATCAAGGACAGCCTTTATAGCTAAGAGTCTCTAGAAGAGTCTACCACTGCTCATAAAGCATCATTTCTGAAAAGTTTTGGGAAGAGAGAACATAATGAGCTTCAAGAGTCATATAGTCCAATTTAGGGTTTTGCTAGTTAATGTTGTCATGGCCTTCAAGGTCTTTATTTAACTTAACTATCCTTTTGGGCTCTCTCCTTTGAAAACAGCAAGTTTGATTCATTATTCTTCTGCTCTATAGCATTCTGGCAGGAATTTTTGTCTTTTGAAAGGAAAATTCCAAAGATTGTCAGAGCCAGCAGCCACAGAAATCCTCTGGGAAGGAAGAAAAGGCTACATGGAACAGCCAGTTCTGACAGGAAAGAAATTATAAATTGGGACTGCTTAATCCATTGTACAGAAAGGTGCTGCAAAGGGGGAAGAAAATGAAATGCTTTCTAAGAGCCCCAGTAGGGATTTAGCAGAGTCCATGGTTTAAGGAGTGAACTTAAATTACCACAGGGTTACAGATTAGGCAGTATGAAAAACTTCTGTTGCAGCTATGCATGTCCCTTCCTGCCTAAGTTTTATTATTAAACTTTACTGAGCTAATTTCAACATGAGTTCAAAAGGTGAGCTCTCACACACTGGTTTTTGTTAACAGAAAGAGTTAAGTATGTTTGAGATATTGGTAATCTTGTCCATGTGGTTCCTCTCTGAAGAGAGTAAGTGGCAGTGCCAATTTTTTTCTGAGCTGCAGAGGTGCAATATATTTGTAACAAACTGCAGCTACTGTCCAAAAATGCAGTTGTCATGTTTAGTGGCAAACTGAAAAATGGGATCTATTTGAGGGAAATTGACTTGATAGAGTATTTTTTTCCTCTGCATATTAAATCAGTTATTGAGTTTGAATGCCTTCGGATAGAAAGAACAAAACACAGGCAGTCTAGCAGTATGGAAACTGTATTTTGAGTGTCATACAGTTCTCATTAGAGTTGTACTGAATCTTACCATCTCTCTTACTGAAAACAAAGTAGCTGAGAATGAGGTAATAGTTGTTTTTAGTTTAACTGAGGAAGCCATTGAACAACTGCTTTCACATGGAATCTATTATTGCTTAAATTTAAGTCCATTTCTTTTGATTTTCCATTGCAATCCAGCACAAAGGCAAATGACACAGTATACCTTTGTTCATGCACAGATTAATTCATGTGCTTAGCTGCATGCTCTGCAACTAGCCTTGTGAATGCAGAGGGTATTTAAAAAGTTGCTAAAAAATGCTGCACCTACAATTATGTAGCAGCAAACAGTAAATTGAACTGGGCTTGTCTTCACCAGTTTCCACAAATGTCACAACACACTGTTGTGACATGAGTTACCAGTCACCAAGCTCTACGCTGAGCGGACAGAGGCGCACTTGATGTCTGCAGGCCTGTGTATCAACTATGCTGATGTGCAAATTTTTGCAGAGTAGAAGAAGACTTAAACCTGTGAAGAACCATTGAGTAGTAGCATAAAGGTAAAAGTGATTTTCAGCTGTGCTTGATGACTGCCACCAACTTTTGCAGCATTATTTATATTACTGTATTTTCTATCTAGAAAAATGATTTCCAAACTCGTTTGATTTGAGGGGCCTTACAGAGTCTCCAGTACAAATATGGGCCCATTCAGTCTTTGTTGAAGACATAGATTGCCTAATAGCGTGTATGAACTTGGAAGTACTCTGTGGTTTGCCAGAGGGTCTGAAGAGCATGTATTGAAAAGCTACTTTGCAGTCTTGAATATAGCTGAAGTTTTACTGAGATGTGCAGTGGTTGATCTTCTATTAATCCTTGGACAGCTCAACTGCAATAAAACCGACTGAAAAATAAAAAAAAGCAAAAGCCTGGTATGCAGTATTCTTACACTGGATGAATGCTTTGCATCAGTTCCCATCTTCCCTGTGACTTTGGAGATATACACTGAAGCAAGGGAATTGGCTGGACATCTTTGTTGCTTTATTCATCATCTACAAACTATCCCTTTTTAACAGATCAGTGAACTAATAGACATGGAAAAGCAATTCTTTGGTATTTAATCTATGACTGAATATTTCCAAAAGCTGTGACAAGCTAGTGGTAAAATCACTGCAGCATTGAGTAAGGCTGCTGCAGGCTTTTATTTAGTGCTTGTAAAAACCTCAGTCTGCCTAGTTTGTATTGAAAACATGTGGAGATACCTACCCATTTATCTCTTTCTTTGCTTAGGCATCTTCACAGATGCAGGATGTATTTCCTTCATTCCCTCCTTACAGTCTTTCATAACAGCAATTCATGTACTGGGAAGTCCTTCGAGCATGGAGCTTCTGAAAAGCTCTGGCTAGTTTTGGCCAGTCTCCATTTGCTATTGAAATTCATATTAATGAAAGAGAATACGCCTTATCTACTATGACTACATGGAGAATTATGCATTTAGTGAAGTTAGTTATAAAACTACTTTTTATTAATTTCAATAGGCACCCTAATATTTCTAATGGAGTGATTTTTGTTTAAATACATTATGCCATATGCCATATGCTGATCTACACTCTTTGAACTCTTAAGCATTTAATTCTGAGTCACAAAACAATGAGTTTGTCACATAAAAAAGTCTGATGGCATGTGATAACATTCAGGCTTCATTTTTTCCCCCCCTCCAATAAGGCTTGCAATGTACAAGCACTATCCTGGCTTGCTAAACAAAAACGAGCTGACAGTTAAACTCCAGAGTGTTTTCTAGAGTTCTTCAAGCATTTCAGTTCCACTCTGCAGATTCACTCCACTTTTAACTAGCCCATGTCACGTGCTTTTCAGAACAAGTGGTGTCAATCATTTTATTATGCAGCAAACTCTAGGAAGAATGACACAGACACTCACCAGATCATGTTCTGAGTGGTCTACCTCTGTGGTAGCAATTGAGGTAGACCAGGGCCATTTTGAATCAGCAACTTATTTCCATACAACTAACTTCTTTTTAAAGTCGAGCATACAGGTTTGCACTCAGAAGCAGGACAGTTTTTCCTTCAATCTTCTCTTCTTCCCTAACATTCAGGTCATTTCCCATAAAGAAAGATAGAATTCATGACAGGAATTGAAACATTTGAATCTTAAGGGCAGAATGAGGGCTGGATGATAGAAGATAAGGAATAAAGTATTTATTTTATTCAATATCTTTATTGATGATCTGGATGAGGGGATGGAATCCATCAATAGTAAGTTTGCAGATGACACCAAGCTTGGAATGAGTGTCGATCTGTCAGAGGGAAGGAGAGCTCTGCAGAGAGACCTTGACAGGCTGGATAGATGGGCTGAGTCCAATAGCATGAGGTTTAATAAATCCAAGTGCCGGGTTTTGCACTTTGGCCGCAATAACCCCTTGCAGAGTTATAGGCTGGGGTCGGTGTGGCTGGAGGATGCCCAGGCAGAGAGGGACTTGGGGGTGCTGGTTGATAGCAAGCTGAATAGGAGTCAGCAGTATGCCCAGGTGGCCAAGAAGGCCAATGGCATCCTGGCCTGCACCAAAAATAGTGTTGCCAGTAGGACCAGGGAAATTTTCCTTCCCTTGTACTTGGCACTGGTTAGGCCACAGCTCGAGTACTGTGTCCAGTTCTGGGCCCCTCAGTTTAAGAAGGATATTGAGTTGCTGGAGCGTGTCCAGAGAAGGGCAACGAGGATGGTGAAGGGGCTGGAGCACAAGCCCTATGAGGAACGGCTGAGGGAGCTGGGATTGTTCAGCCTGGAGAAGAGGAGGCTCAGGGGTGACCTTATTGCTGTCTATAACTACCTGAAAGGAGGTTGTAGTCAGGCGGGGGTCGGTCTCTTCTCTCAGGCTCCCAATGACAGAACGAGAGGACACAGTCTTAGGCTGCGTCAGGGGAGGTTTAGGTTGGATATCAGGAGGAACTTTTTCACAGTGAGAGTGATCCCCCACTGGAATGGGTTTCCCAGGGAGGTGGTGGAGTCACCGTCCCTGGATGTGTTTAAGGATAGGTTGGATGATGAACTTAGTGGTATGGTTTATATGGTTTAAATGATTTAGATGTTAGACTGATGTGGATAGGTTGTTAACCTAGGTAAAGGCTGGACTTGATGATCTCCATGGTCTTTTCCAACCTTATTAATTCTGTGTGTGTAATTCTGTGTGTGTAGGTAACTTTGGGCCAGATTAAATTATGAATCTACACACTTTTTAAAGGTGTTTACAATATGGCTATTTTCCCTTGAGATAGGTTTCTAAGATCACATTAAGATCAATGGATATCTAGGGTGAAACTCATTAGGATAAATCTAGATGCTTTGTGCTGTTAGAGATACCCTACGTTCTACAAGACCGCTGTGTTGGCTGGCAGGTATGACAGAGAACTTAGGTGAATCTTGCACTGCTCTGGAGAGACAGCTGGAGGAGCAAGATACTGAACAGCACTTAAACTGACAGAAGATGACTTGTTTGGCTGGCTAAATCCAAGTCTGAGTTGACACTGCCAGTAGAGCACAGATCTGTCATTGACTTATAAGTGCATAGGGCCATTTGAGATGCCTTTGGCTATTCCACTTCCAGCTGCTAGTCCAGGCTTTCCCTGCTGGTTCTTTGTCATGTCTGCCAGTGCCACACAAATGTCTTTCCTGTATTAGAGTTATGTGAACTTAGTTGTGTTCTAGTCATAGACCTATGTTTCTGTATTCTTTAGGATGAGAAGCATATCTTATAGACTCCACTGATTGTACTGACAAAGATCTTGATTGAATTGCCACTGCAGAGGCTTCTTCACAGGTTTGATATTCCCTGTACAATCTGAGGCACCTGGAAAGGAAGGCCTATGCTCTTCTGGAGCAGGTCAGCTGCCCAACTGTAATGCAAGTCCTGTGTGCATGCGTATGACTTGAGCCCCAGGTGCCTTAAGCTGAGGTGCCTGAATGATGGAAAAACAGATTCTTAAAGTCTTTCATGTTGGAAGAGATGCCAAAATAGTCCAACCTGCTGCTTAAAGCAGGACCAGTCCTGAATCATGACTCTGATAATTATTTTCATGCCTTCAAGTACCCCCTTGACAAAAAAAACTAGCCAAGTGTAGGGTTATTCAAGTGCTTAGTGCTGTGTCTTGTGTCAAAACACTGGAGGATTTACCATCTCAATACTCTCTCACTTACCTCATCCCCAGGCACATAACCAGTATGTATTGAAGGAAGGCCCCCCCCCCCCCCCAAAGAACAAAAAAACCTGATGATGCTGGAATCTCTTATATCCAGTTGTCTATTCCCAGCACTCCTGGTTGGTAGAAATAGCTGTGGTGAAACCCTTCTTTTTTTACTTTTGTTTTTTTTTTCCTGATTTGAATCTTGATCTCTCATCCTCTGGGGTCTGTGGAGCTTCTCTCTGAAGGATGTTCTATTTGGTACAAATACTTGTATCGTCACTGACTGACAGAATGAAAATATAACACAGACTCTGTGATCTGGTGGTAAGGGAATCAGCCTGAAGTGTCTGCTTCACTGAATATTCATTCTTTAGTCAAAGATTACTCCAGATTCCTTCTGCCTTGATTCTGTGGCCAGCCTTAGCTTCGCTTAACCATAACCAATATGATATAAATTGCACAGGCAGAACCCTGTTTTCTTGGATCTTTCTAAATCCCCCTGCCTGTGAATGGAACTGTATAGTAAATGGCAATAAAGGAGTTTTCAAGGAAATGTCCAGCTTCACACTGTAATTCAACTAGCTCTCAAATATCATATTAGTTCTCCTACTCCACATATAAAATAGGATTAAACTCTTGGATTTCTTAATATCTAGTGCCAACCCATGCAGACTGTGGAGCTTTATTCTAATGCTTTACAAAATCCAGTTACCAGAAGTACTTCCAGGGATGCTTTTCAGGGGTTGGAAGTGTTAGGAGCTGCATATCCTGGAACCTCCTACATCAGCATGTGTTTTGCAGGGGTTTGAAATTTGTGCTGGTACTTTCCTTTCCACAGCAGCAGCTGCCACATCCCTGTCACTTGTTCTTGTTCCAAATGGCTCTTGTGAATTCACTTCCATTTAGTAGCATCTCTGTGTTTAATTTCTCCACTCCCCCTACTTTGCTGTTTCTTTTGGGTTTCTCCTAGCCCCATTTTCTGAAGCCTTCGGTATTGCCTAAAAAGTGCCCAGGGCCAAATAAAGCACACAAAGTCTTGAGCCTTTGGGTAATAATGTAGCATCTCTGGGTTCTTCTTAAGCATCTCTAGCATCTTCTCAGCCTGAAGCGCTTCTATAATACCACCTCCGATCAAATGAAAATTAAAGCAAAGTGATGATTCATCTGTCAGAAGACTCCTGTCTGCACCCTCCATTGCCCCATGCTTCTGTCACAGGGAAAGTGAGGGCTGTGACTTTCCCATGACACAGCACTTTGCTGGCTGGGTCCTGTCAGCTATTCATAATACCTTTTTTAGTCTTCCTCTGCCATTGGCCCTGCTTTCCAAGAGCTCTAGGAAGAAGCAGTAGGCAGGTGGCAGCTCTTTGCCGTGTCCCTTTTCTGAGGTTCAGAGCCATACAGTGCATGCTCATGGTGTGAGTAACCTGAAATAACAGAAAAAGTCTCATTTAAGGATGGGGCTTTACGATCAGGTGAAGGGCAGCTGCGTGAAGTCAAATACAGTCCAAAGTTGGAGATCAGAACTAGAAGGAAAAAGGTGGTGGGGTTTTAAACTTTGCTGAAAACCCTATTTCCATTACTTTCAAGATTAAGCAGTGTTATTGGAGGCAAGACTGCAAGACTGAAAGTTGTAGCATTTTTTATTGTTCTAACTCTTCATTTTACTTTGCATCTAGGAGTCCCTCTAATGTTGTACTTCAGCAAAACCTATGGTGAAAACACCTTGACCTTGAGTGAAACTCTGAACTGACTTGCTGTCTCCCATACTGTGACCTTTGTGAGGAGGAACAGGAGGAAATTTGGTGGAGCATAAATGTAATTCCTGTCTGTGTGCCCCTGAGGACCTCTGCCTGGACACTCAGACAAGGGAGTCCCTTACTGCATTCATTAACACTGTAGACAATTGTAACCTCTCTCAAAGAAGGCACTTTCAGCTCATGCTTAGTAAGGAACTAGTCACATACCCTATGTTCAGTGACTGCTAACTGAAGACAGAACTTTTGTCCCAAGCGTTGATCTTGTGTTCAAGCCTAATAAAAGCCCAGTTCAGGTTGATGTCTGGGTTTTCTGACGGACAGACACTAACAGCAAGAAAAAAGATCAGTGTGATAACATTTCTCTAATGGAGGAACAACAGAGAAACCAAAGAAAAAAGTGGTGATGCTGAGAGAAGGTAGAAGTGTAAACTTAAAGAAGGGATGCTTCTGGGTGAAGTGTTGGGAGCTGTCAGCATAAAGACATTGTCCCTCACTAACTTGACTCCCATGGGTATGGGAGCCAGGCTGCCTGCTGTCATGGCCTTGCTCCCCTCTTTCCTCTCTTGGGTCCTGCTGTTTTTTGCCCAGGCTCTGAAGTTTGTCTTAATCTGTTCTGACCCACTTCTATCACTTCAGTTACTGCTTGCAGCTCCTGGAGAGTTCTTTAAACAGGGACTTCAGAAGCTGTGTCTACTGAAGTATTTCACATCACAGTTTTTTAACGATTTTGTTTGTTGGCTAAAGTATGTCTGAAAGCAGCAGACAACTTCATGTGCCAGTTCAATTTTACTTTCACACTCTAGACTCACTTTTATAGCAGGTAAATGCTTTAAAACCATTACAGTGAAGACAGTTTTTAAATCATGAGAACTAGAGAGTGAAAGTCTCTGCTGCATCTAAAAATTGGTTTTGTTTTGCTTGTCAAGATTACTGTACCTTCAAGTGACAGACAGATGGGAATGTGAAAACTTTCTATCATCCTTGATGATTCAGACTGCCTAATAGAAAAAAAAAAAAAGTGAAAGGAAAAATCATCATTAAAATGGTCTTGAAAAAGGAATACTTTCAAATTATTTTCTGTCATCTTCTCCAGATGGCTTGAATGTCTGTCAGATGAACAGTATACATTAGAATTCTCTAACAAAACAAACAAAAAAAAGGCAAGGTTTCTTTTTGATCAGGTTTAAAAATAAGAGGGGAAAAATAGAAGATGGGGGAAAAGAAAGGAGGAAGAGGGGGAAGATATTTCTCGCAAAAAAGTGACTGTACAAAAAACAACCCTCAGTTCTGGTTTTATTTTCTCTCTGCAATACATGTATCAAGTCTGACCTATTCCTTTTATTTTTCTAAGTGAAAATACAAATTGTGTTTTTACAATGACACTGGAGTCCTTTCTACTTCAGAGGCTTCCCAGAGACCTCGTTATAGCAGTGCAGACCCCTCTAACTGCTGGCCAACGAGTCCCTTATGGTGCCCAGCAGTCCCTTTCACTGCATTCCTAGAGTGTAACTGACTGGAGCTGACGATATACAAAAAATGAGTGCATAAAGGCAGCTCTTAAAAAGCCCATAATCAAGGAAAGCCACCATGGGTTTAGTTACCATTTGAAAACACATTTTGTAGCAGCAAGACTCTGAGCCTGAGTTGAAAGCTTTCACTGCTTTCACTCACTCTCTTCTTCATCAAACCGATGGTTTTCCCCATCAAGCTTACCTGAATCATGTGCATAGGTGTAACCTCTGCAGGAGAGAAGGAAATACACTGGGGAAGGTTTGGCTTTATATAACAGGCTTTTGGGGAATGCAGTGATCAAATGGGCTGACAGAAAGACTAAGAATGAGCCATTTAGCAATCAGGGGCATGCTGTGCCCACAATAAGTGAGAGGAAGAGCTGAGTCTGTAAAACAGAACTTGCTAGCTATGAACTGTCAAGACAGTTCCAATTAATTTATAATGTTATGTCTACATAAGTTATTTAAGGCACATCAGTTCCATGGGTGGAGGCTGCCATTGAAGCCACAGCAGCAACTGAGGACTGCCAACCACAGGGATTTGCAAGCTTCCTATTTTGTGCATTGACTTTTGCCTGTCGGTCTTGGAGTTTCTGAGCGCAGTCATCTTTCCCACAGCAAAATCTGGTTAATGTCTCTTGG
Source organism: Serilophus lunatus (assembly GCA_013399895.1). NCBI lineage: Eukaryota > Metazoa > Chordata > Aves > Passeriformes > Eurylaimidae > Serilophus > Serilophus lunatus. The sequence goes on from VXBA01005459.1 coordinate 622,087, forward strand.
TTTGTTAATCCTTCTTTATTCATTGTTTGAGACTTGCTTGTATCCAGGCTATTCTTGGAGATATTAATAGTGTTTAATATTTTACCTCTTGGAGCAAGCTGGTTGCTGCATGCCACAAATCTTTTATTTATCACTTCAAAGATGAGACCTAGATCTGTGCCAAGCCACCAATGTAATTACTGTCCCTTCCCTGCTGCATCCACCGTATGCAGAACCTCTTGAATGCAATAATTTTCAATCACAAGCACCATTCCTGACAGACAAGATCATCTTTCAAGTGCTAAGTGTTACTAAAATACAATCACACATTATACTTGCAGCAACAGTGACAGGGAAGGCAGTTTGGGATGGACAGGGATTACTCTGGATAGTTTACTCTTCAGGCATCCACTGTCTGGCCCCCTGGTTTGTAGTTTTGCAATTTGTAGGTCTGGGGAGCTCCTCACCTAGCCCATAGGCTGGTTTTAGGTCACTTTTTGAAGGCATCCAACATTCTGCATGGACTATGCAAAGAGCCTAGTGGCTAAATGGGACCCTGCTAAATACTGAAGCCAAGCACTTAGTTCCAGCTTTGGATTGCCAAGGCTAGCTACATTCAGTCAGCCCTGCTCTGTCCTTGCAAGCACTTCAAGCCAGCTGCAGCACCCGCAATAGCAGTGTTTCACAGACCAGGGCAGAGAGCCTGTTTCATTCCCAAGCATGGAACCTCTCCAGAAAAGCTGGTCTGTGACAGTGCCAGCACTTCCACTGGTTCATGGTGTGTCATCTAAAACAGCAACCAAGTGCCACCAGCACCTCCACTTGTTGGCTGGCCCCATCCCACTGACTGGCTCCCTTACACCTCGAAGCTGCAGCCCCTTTTGTGAAGATGCCATTTACAGACCTGCATATATCCCTCCCCTTGCAATTTCTTTTAATGACTGTAGTGGATAATGGAAGATGACAGATGATGGTAATTACAGCATGTTGGGGTTTGATTTTTTTTCCCTTCAGAAATTTTTTAGGCATCCTAAGCATTTTAAGCAGCTGTAAAGATGGGTGTGGTGTCCTGGGTAGCATAGCTGACTAAATGCAATAACTATAGGGCAGGCTGGAATGTGACTCTTGAGTTAACCTAGCAACTGCTCTCTATTGAAGCAGCAAAATTAGCTTAATGTTTTCCACTGGGTTTGCAGCCCTTGGATTTAACATAGATCTTTCAATGGAAGTTGCAGCTGTTCAGCACGATCTACATCCTCTGCGATTAAATAAATTGGCTGTAAGCCTGTATGAATTATTAGTGGTAATAATATGTAGCATTTTTGCCTTTGCAGGATTTGATCCATGCAGTTAGTTGCTTACAAACTTGATTTGTCCAAGTCTTATTAACACCATGGCTTGAGGTACACTTCATGCTTTCCAGTGCATAAAGCAAAAGAGCTGAAATGCCAGTTCCCAGCCTCACTGTCCATGCAGACTGAGGCAGCATCAGCCCTGTTGAAGTCATGTAGAATCCTGTTGAAAGCAATGGGACATGACATGCACATGCTTTTACATATAAATATACCTCAGGGCATAAAGCGGAAATCATGAAACTTTTTCTTGCCAACTAGCAGGCTCTAAATCTCTGTGGAAGTCTTATGCTGAAGACATGTCCCTGAGTTTGGCCAAAACCTTTCCTCCAAGAAATAGTGGAGAACACAAGTGTTGTGTCAGTAGACACAAATCCACAAGTGGTGCATATGCACCACTACAGGGAAGTGTCTGAACATGAATCAAAACCAGCTGAAAAACAGTGATATCAAAAGAGATGTCAAAGCAACAGCTTTAAGACTTGTGGCCAGTTGATACTCGTGACAAAACCAGTATTTATAGGACTAAGCCCATTTGCCAGATGAGAATGTAGACCCGTGTGGCAGCACCATTGGTCTCTGAAAGGTTTTGTGTTCCCTAAATGAAGCGTGTGAGCTTGTCCATGGCTTTATACCTTGTCCTTTGCACATAAACATGCAGCAGCACCAGCAAAAGGCAGCAGTTTCCCATTTGATCTCAGTGCAGTCTGCGAGCAGAAAAGCTGCAGCGCTCAATGGCTGGTACTCCATAAATGAAACTCAGCACTGCTAAAGCCCATACCCAACCAAAGAGCCAGCTGTCACTGGGGTAGGGAGGCTTTCTGACACAGTTTTCTCTTATTTGTCTTATCTATGTCTAGCCAATGGTGGATGCTGTGAGCTGCTTGTTAGGCAGTGTGGACTGGCTTTAAGGGCAAGCAGCCATGCATGAGCTCTCTTGGAGCTATTCAACATTACAGTATATTGCATTGCTAAGAAATTTTTGACTGAAACACAGAATTTATTTTCGCTGAAGCTGGGCTTTAAACTTAGAGAGATGGATGTACAGAAATGGGAGAAGGAAATGAGTTGCCATGCCTTGTGATCACTGTATGCAGTGTAGCTTTGGAGGCAGAAAGATTGAACAGGTTCATATGTTTGGAAGTGGATGAGCTGTGTTTGGAGAGTGGCAGTGTAAGCTACTGTGGGCAGTATTCGTGGGAAAAAACCCAAACAAGAACCTGTTGCATCAACAAAACTTAAAGAGAGCTGAAAACAAACAGACTGTGAATGCAATGGGCACTAGACACTCTTGCCACCTGAAGAGAATAATTGTCAAGGGCTGAGTAACAGCTTGTTCTGGATTTGGAGGAGCAGCATTGTTATGCTAATAGTCCTTTCACTTGCCTGCAGTGCTGCTGTTGTTGTCTCCTGGAAGAATTGGGCAGAAGGGTTTCCCAGGACCTATTTGTGAGGAAGGGCTGGCTGCCATTTCGTCTGGTCCAGTGTACGCCTGCCTTCCCTCCTGCTCCCTGCATACATCTCCCTACCTCTTGCAACAGAGCCCTTTAAGCATTTGTAAGGTCTCACAGACAGTCAGAACCACTGCAGGACTGGCTGGGGCTGCCACGATCCACTGGTCTGTGAGGATATCTCTGGCATCCAGGTGTTCTTTCTCCTTTCCCCATCCATTCTCATCATAAGTGGTCAATTTCCTCCTTGCCCCTTGGGGTCCTGCCCATTCCTAGTACGTGAGCCATGGTGTCTGTGTTTTGCCTTTCTTGCTTTAACAGTTCAAGTGAGAATCAGTTGGGTTTTTCCAGAGTCTTAACCTGTCTTTAACAAATGTAGACCCAGTTTTAGCCTAAATTCTCTTGTCTGAGAAACATCTTTTCTGAGAATTTAATTAGAAGTGATTCTCATTTACATGGATTCTACCAGCTGCTATCAGCTCTATGACCCTGAGGGAAAAAAATCAGATGGTACTGGGAAAGTCATTAGCGAGGACATGAGAAGCAAGCATATTCAGGTCAGGCAAAGTTCTGAAAATACCTAGCATTCACATGCCCTTAATTGCTTTTCTCCCTTTACAGCTTTTGGGTGAATGTACCATCTGAGAGGGGCTGCCTAGGGATTTCTTTTTCATTATGTGTGGTAGATATGGAGACAAGAGCAGGCAATGACTGCTCAACAAGGGAAGGAAGATGTAGACTTGAGCAGCATGAAGAAATTTGAACTTAGTGGAGGAAGATCTAAGGAGCTAATATTGGGCATAAACAGGGGCAGGTATGCTTGGAAGAGCAACAAAGGAGCTGCTGAAATACTTTGCTAACAGCTGAGATGCTAAGAGTATTAAACATCTTTTGAAGAAAGATGAAATACCACTTCTGGACTTCAGTACCTCGTTCAGGTGTGTCTTTGAGCAAATCAAGAACATAGTAAGGTGATTTCTGTATCTAACTGAAGCATCAGCAATATGAGAATCTTAAGTATCTTGAGAATGGAGACAGTAGAAATGTACAAAAAGCCTCCAGGACCTGAGCCAGAATCCCTCTCAGGATTCCTGTTAGATTGGTATGATATCCACAGTGTCTCTGTCACAACACCCAAGCCTTTTCTGCACTAGAGAATGGCAGCAGAAGTGCTCTGCCAGGGAGCACATTCTCCTTATTGTGAAGAGAGGAAGAGCATGGTGGTGGGAGGTCCAGAGACGTGCCCAAAGTCAGCAAGTGACAGCTCTAGGGCTTAAAACCTGGTGCTCTACCTAGCAGGTAAAAGGCAGCACTTGAAACTTTATGAGGACTTGTTTGCCTTAACAGCCTGCAAACTATCAGGTGTTCCCAGCCCATGATCTACATTGTGATTAATTTCCAGTCATATAAATAAGATCTGACACAAAGGGGGCAACATTTAAATGCTGTAATACACATTGAAATGGTCTCTGTAGGCTATCTCTGTGAGAAGCTTTGCTGGCTACATCTGCTTTTTGGCAGCTGCTGCAGTGACAGCTGAGAATGCAATATGATAAAAATGTCGCTTCTGCAAAATAATCATAGTGCATTGGGTGGTTCCCAGCAAGGTTTTGTGAAGGGAAAGACTTTGCCGAAACACACCTATTTGGAACAGCATGAGGGCTAGAGAAAGTAAAATATGTTGTGAATGTTAAGCCAAGTGTGATAATAGGTAAGTGGCTCAAGACCTCATTTGTTTGAGCAGAATGATTTGAGAAAACTTTGTGGAGTGTGTACCTGTGGTATGAATTGGTCAGGTGGTATGAAACCATTTTTCTTTTGCTTTTCAAAGGGTGAAAAACAAAGAAAAATGACAACAGATTAGCACAATCAGTTTTCTTGCTGGAATGTTGATAGACCCTGGCTGATTGTTGTTTTAATTAATCAGAAGCAATCAGCTTGTAAACGCTGTGATTAACACAGCTTCTATTTAATCCAATGCTGTGTTTTCCAAACTGTATATGTAGCACTGTAGAGTAGAAGAGGCGTCTGAAAGCTCTCAGATAAAAGCTCCAGAAGCTGAAAATGGCTTCTGGTGCTGAACTGTCTAGGCTGGCTGTAGACCACAGACCAGGTCTAAAACAGTACGATGCAGTGGTAGAAGTCCAAATGGTTTTCAGGAGAAGAAGCAACTTTTTTAGGAGAAGCAACTTTTTTTTCCTCTGGGATTCCTAAATGACAACTTGACCCTTTGGTTCCTAAGCAGCAACCTGTTTAAGCTAATGGCAATTGCTTGTATAAATTTCTGTTTACTTTTCTCCCCATAGGTTTGTTGATTGGCTCTGGTTGTGCCCTCTATCCTCTTGGCTGGGACAGCGAAGAAGTCAGACAAACCTGTGATAACCTTTCTAACCAGTTTGAATTGGGTGAGTCATCATCAGAGTATCTCAGCCATATGAGGCTCTTCTATGTGTTGACCATGAAAGCAAACTAGGAAATGAGCACAGGCTTGGAGAAACAACCTATCTGTGAGTGGTAGGCTATTCACGTTGCATAATTCTGGTATGGTGCTAAGGCAGATAATTTCAGATAGTTTTCTAGAAATATTTTCCAGGAAAACATTATACAAGAAAATTAAGGAATGTATGTATTCATGTATGTGTATTTTTAAGAAATAAATCATATTTAATAGTCTCGCAATGTGGGAGTTAACACTTCTGGAGATCTTGATGGGTAGACAGAGGCATCCCATCACAGTGCAGGTCAGGATAATTCTCAGTGAGTGCAGTTGGCTGACTTTGAATTCTGGCATACTTCTGACCTTCTAAGCCAAGCTTAAAGAGTATATTTTTTTTTTTAGTCATATATTTGGGAAGCTGGGAAATAACGAGTCAGCTTTTCCCGAATAAGCCACTGGTCTTACTGTTGATGACTGCACTGAGCCTGGAATAAGAGCCAGTGATGAAGCCAAACCAGGCTCACACCCATGATCTCTCTAAAGAGGGCTCTAGAGAGGGTGATCAGGATCAGATGCTTGAATGCACATCTGGGTCCTTGTTTAGCTAGAAGGATTGATGCAGTTGCTGATATCCTACTCTACAAGCGCTCTCTGTTCCTGTGACGCTTGAGGAAGAGGGGGATCTGCAGTTCTCCTGAAGGAGAAGGAAAGACTGAGCATCTTGACTCATCACAGATTTGAGAGCTTCCAATCCCAAGTACACAGAACTCTCCATTTCTAGCCCTTGAAGGCTAAACCTGAGTTAACCTTAGAAATTCTTTCCATAGCTGTGTGGGCAAGACTTGTGCAGGGTCTGACAGTAATCCTAGTGCAAGGAGTAGCAGACAAAAATGACCTCCTAGGGTTAAGCACAAACCTGGTGCATTATTATTTAATTATACACTGATATTTCTCTTAGATTTCAGGAGTAAGGAAATTTGTTGCCAACTCAGAGATGTTTCTTGTCAAGATATGCAAGTGAATTGAAGTGGAAAGATGAAAAAAATGCTTTGGGAGAGATGCTCCGGGCCACCCTCCCGTACACCATTCCTGTGGTGGTTTGAGTGCATTTGATCTGGCATGGGACCAAAAATTCTTATAACTAATATCAGCACCCATCACGACAGTGGCACTGATGTTCTTATCAACAATCACCTATGGTGTTGCCAAAGGGATGTGTAATGTGCTCTAGAAGCTTTACCTTGTTATTTTGAACTCTAATATCCTCCCGTGCTATTGATATTAAATTTTATTTTCAGTGAAGTATAAAAAGTTCCTCAAGATTTTTATTCACCTAATAAGTGAAAGATATAAACACAAAGGAGAGAGAACAATGAGAACAGAAATGTACAGTTAACTAGCAGAAAAAAATTTCTCAGAACTGAGATTCTCACTCTGCTTCTGTGATTCCTGCTTATGTCCCAGTTTGTTCCAAGATGTAGAAAGGTGTTACCTTTCCAGGTTATTTCTCTGCAAACCCAGAAGATGGGTGACATGCCAATCTAAGCTCCTTGAAGACGACACTTGGGCAGTTACAAACTGTGACCTTAAACACTGTCATGTCCACAATCAGAGTACAGTCTTCAAGACCATCTTTGTTGTCTCAATTTTGACTCATGAGTCAGATATTTGCATAAATTGAATCACTCTGCTATTAAAGTCAGTGAAGAAAAATGTGAAAATTTCAGCTGACATCTTCCCTTCCAGGTACATATAAGGACCATAATGTGTATTGCATTAACTGTGAAGGGATGTACATTTACTTTATTTTCTGGATACAGAGCACACAGGGCATGTGCTATACATGCTTAGACTTGACAGCAGTGCTGGTCTTACTGATCTGCTGCAATCACATGTTAACACATTAATTAACAGATTATAATCAGAGGTGAAATTTGCTGTAGTGATTTCTACTAGGCAGCTCTGCCACTAAACATCTCTTTTCTACATACACTGGCAGTGAACTTAAATGCTTGGCTAGGATTTTTTTTACTTGCTGCCAGTATCTGGTTAATGCTGTTTTATCAAAATCTTCTGTAAAGAAAAGGTACTGTCCAAGGGCCATTTAATAACCCCACTGTTTATCTTTCAGAAATACCTCTTGGTTGGTGATAACCCCAACTCTCTAGTCTTTTCTGAACCATTAGAGACTGGCATACTCATTATAGCCTACAGGCCAAAAATGATGTTTCAAAGACTTAATCTCACTAAGTCTCAAGACAAATTTAAGTAATTATTGCTTTCATTTGAATATTTAATTTGATTAAGCCGCGATGATATGCTTTCTATTCCCGAGCCTGTGAACTGAGTTGTCTGAAGAACCATTCTGAATTCAAAATCTGCTTTCAGAAAACCTGAGCTGCTGTGAGCCCTGCACTGATAGGAGTGCTGGTCCTGCACCTGCTGCTGCTGTGAGTGCTAGTGAGGATGACATTGTCTAATTTAGCACATGTGGTTACTCTCAAATGAAAGGGTGTTCAAAGTGGTGTTGGTCAACAGACAGCATTCAGCCTCCTCTTTGAGCATGGCAGAGCAGCTGCTGCAGCTTGGGCCATAAGGTACATGTGCATGCAGTTAGAGAAGGAGGGTCAAATATCACCGAGTTTGACCACAGAACCAGGAAAAGTGGGGGTTCAGCGCTGATATTTGTTGTGGACTTACAAAAGGTAAGGGCAAAAAACGTTTGAGGCTGAAGGTAGAAAAGATAATCCAGGAGCTGCCATCTACATTACAGGAGGATGAAAAGAATAAGGGAGAGGTACAGACGAGGGATTGCAAGAACTCTTTTGAGAAGCAGCTGAATTGTGCCCTGCGAAATATAATGTTAACCAGAAATATACTAGAATTAGCAATTCAATGAAATTTTTGCTTAACCAAAACATGACAAACCTCTGTGCCTGGTAACATGCTAATAACTGGATAAAATAAATAAAGAGCAGTGCTAAGAACTCATTGAAAAAGCTAATCCTCAGTGAGTGTTCTAGAGAAGAAATGCTTCTCATGTCTTCAGGCACTCTGGAAATTAGACTAATAGGCACTCCAAATAGTGCTGAGGTAGTCCATACTGTGAAGAGGGAACTCCCTCCCTCCATCCCTGTCAAACACACACATTTCTATGTACATTCCAAAGCAATATTTAAAAAGGCTGCAGGAAAAATAACCATTCCTTTAATTTATGTATAAGTTGATTCGAATATTCTTTCCTATCCTTAAAAATGGATATTTGGTTTTATACAGTGAACTATGTCCAAAGGATTTACTTAAATATTTGCGTATTTTATTGGGCTATTTTTTCAGTCAAATGAGAGTGGTTGTACAGCTCCATCTCTGACAAAGAGGAGTTATTCTTCAGCTGAAGGTATCCTGCCAAGGAGAGCCCCATTTGTTGATTAAATGACATTCAACAGATGAGCTGTTTTGCTAATGGGGATGGGGAATAAACTCCATAAATAGATAGACAGAGAATGGTAAACCTGTAGAAGGGCTTGCTCCCTGCTCTTGTCTAACGACCTGTTTTTGCTGCCATGAAAAAAACTGCTGTGATAGATCAGGTCTTTGACAAATCACCCTTTGCAAATGTTGTTTAGGGGTTAAAGCCGTGATAGGTCTCTGTTGGGTTCCTCTATGATTGCCAGTCCTCTACCAGTCAGCATGATCTGTACGGAAGTCTTGGAGCTCCGCTCTGTATTGTGGCATCCCGTCACAGGTCACAGTTGGAGCAGAGTTCCCAGTGAAACACTAGACTATGAACTGGAGGAATCTTCTACCACTGTTTTTAGTGTAGTAACTCCTGCAAATAGGACAATAAAAAGAAATGAGGGTAAGAAAAAAGAGCTTTTTATGTCTTAAACCAGCACAGTACAGGTCCTTAGTCTCATTGAACAACAGGCTAATGACTGAAGTGGAGACTGGAGTAATAAGTGACTCACAGGGACTGCTTTTCACTCAGAAAGGGTCAAAATGATCCTAATCTTTTGTCACCATGCAAACTGTTACTGTTATGTTGCATTATTTATGCCCTGGAGTTGCCTGAGGGCTCATTCAGTGCAGCACTGACATGGCACAGCAGTACAAGAGCTGCTGGCTGAAGTGTGGGAAACTGAGTCAGGTCTACAAAATCCCCTGGTCTGCAAAAGGAATTAGCAGGTGATTTCCTAAAAGCAAACATCATTATAGCATATCATATATCACACATTCTATTTCGCTGAGCTAGAGGCACTAATACAATTTTTGTTTCATTTCTAAATGTACCACGTAATAAATTTCCTCATTTTTCAGTTGTTAGGAAATTCATTAAAGTGAAGGACTCTGCATTAAGGTGTATGCTCTAAAGTGAAGACTGCACTAGACATTTTCAGAAGCTTCCACATTGTGTAAATTTAAAGTGTGTGAAGAAATGTGAATTTGTATGCCTGTTTGAAAGGGCAATGTGAGTATATGCATATAAATACATTGGTATTGGTTTTGAATTGAAAATCAATATAAGACTTCATTATAGGCCATTAATTTCCCTAGATATGCATGTGAAAACATGGTCATTTCTGTTGTGACAGGTGTAGAGGCAGCTAAATCCCACATAAGGACCCAGAGATGTCAGGGCATTCTCAGTTTAATTCACAAAATTGAGGCTAAGTTGGCATCTGGTGAAATAGCACTACAAGACCAAACTTAAGAGCGCAAACAGCAAAATATTTAGCTAGTGTAAGATTCATTTATCTAGACACAAATGACTCATGCCATCATAGGTGCCCCAGGAAATTTCATCTGGCCTCTAGCTGCCACTTCCTACCACCACATGTATGAAACGATATTATGCACTTACCTTATAAACCTGAAAGAATGAAGACACTAAATTTAAGATAAACTGCAATTTTTAAGTTGAACTACTTGGAAAATGTTTTATCTTCCTTTGAGGACATACTATGTGTTTGGCCAATCAGAACTCAGCTTGGATGATCAGTGCTCAAGAATTTTTCATGTTCTATGCATTTTTGTGAGTGATTACTTTTATGTCGTCCATTTCCTTACCTAGGACCTACTGGTTTTTATTCTGCTAGGTGATTTTTGTGCTCAGAAGCATTCTAGAAACATGGCTTGGTGTTTGCTATGCGTGACTACCTTCAGAGCTCATCTTGCAGTTTCATGATGCTTTTCTTTGCCATCACCAAAGTTCTGTTTGGCACTGCCACAGGTTGCTCAGAGAAGCTGCAGATGCACCCCTCCTGGAAGTCCTCAAGGCCAGGTTGGGTAGGCCTTTGAACAACCTGGTCTAGTGGAAGGTGTCTCTGCCCATGGCAAGAGGGTTGAAACTAGGTGATCTTTAAGGTCTTTGCTAACTCAAACCAATCATAGAATTCCTTCACTAAAGTCAGTGAAAATGACAAGTCTGGTTTCAAGGACTCAGGTGTGGCCACCAGAACACCATGCCCTGCCTACCTACCTGGCAGTTGCTACAGCAGCCTGCCCACGATGCATTCTGTGCTCGTTTGAGTTCATGCCATTATTACAAGACTGGGAACAGTCTTATGTCCTGTGTCTTCTGCAAATCATCCTAGATCCTCTCCAGTTGATACACTTTCTACAGGTGTCATGCTCTATTGCTCCCTGCCACAGTCAGAGACATGACATCCTAGGTCTGGGGGGTCTACCTGCAGCAACAACCAAAGCAGATTGTTCCAGATGCACACCTTTGCTTGCTCTCTGTGGCAGCCCATCCATCTGTGAACTGCTGCAAAAAAGTTTGCCCAGCCAAAGTGACTGACTAGAGAGCAACTTAAAATCCTGGCTCCTATCCTGAACTGAACAAGCATCTGAATTACACAGAATTAACAAGGTTGGAAAAGACCACAGAGGACATCAAGTCCAACCTTTAACCTAACTTAACAACCTATTCAACACCAATCCATCATCTAAACCATGTAAACCATCTAAACCATACCACTAAGTTCATCCTCCAACCTATTGTTAAACACATCCAGGGACGGTGACTCCACCACCTCCCTGGGAAGCCCATTCCAATAGGAAATCAATCTCTCTGTGAAAAAGTTTCTCCTGATATCCAACCTAAACCTCCCCTGATGCAGCCTAAGACTGTGTCCTCTTGTCCTGTCACTGGCAGCCTGAGAGAAGAGACCAACCCCCGCCTGACTACACCCTCCTTTCAGGTAGTTATAGACAGCAATAAGGTCACCCCTGAGCCTCCTCTTCTCCAGGCTGAACAATCCCAGCTCCCTCAGCCGTTCCTCATAGGGCTTGTGCTCCAGCCCCTTCACCATCCTTGCTGCCCTTCTCTGGACACATTCCAGCAACTCAATATCCTTCTTAAACTGAGGGGCCCAGAACTGGACACAGTACTCGAGCTGTGGCCNTAAAACCCGGCACTTGGATTTATTGAACCTCATGCTATTGGACTCAGCCCATCTATCCAGCCTGTCAAGGTCTCTCTGCAGAGCCCTCCTTCCCTCTGACAGATTGACACTCATTTCAAGCTTGGTGCCATCTGCAAACTTATTAACAATGGATTCCATCCCCTTGTCCAGGTCATCAATAAAGATATTGAACAAAAACAGCCCCAAGAGTGATCCCGGGGGGGGGGGCCCCACTGGTGGCCAGCCTCCAACTGGACATGACACCATTCACCACCACTCTCTGAGCTCAGCCATCCAGCCAATTCTTAACCCATTTGGCCTCAAAACCTCTCAGAAACTTCTCTATTGAGGGATATTTGTTTCCAAATACTGTTATTCCTCTTTGCCCCTTTTATGGGGCTTGAAATACTTAAAGAGAACTGTTGACTTAATAATTACTTTTGCTGTAGAAATGTTAAATGATCTTTAAAGCACTTTCAAAACAAACAGTGCAGTTACTAAAACAGCATTAAAACCCCACAGAAAGCAGGGGGTATAAAAAAAAGCTTTGTTAACTAGTTAATTTATCTTAGGTGGCATCATTTCAGCATCTGGCTGAGTGTTGACATATAATGCCAAAACAATCAACAAAAGGACTTAGAGGGATGGACAATTTGTTAGAATCCTATTAAAGGCAAAAAGATTCAAAGGTGTGTTTTTCTATGAAAAATCTTATCTGAAAAAAGCAGTTTCCATCTGTGCAGATCTTCTGCAAACAGCTCGGAGATTTTATCCATTCATTTTTTTGACTGGGCTGAACACAATCTTTACAAGTGTACCTGAGCTGCTGCTTCTGCTGAGTTCTTAGATAAATGAGTGGGTAAGCAATGTGCCAGTAAAGAAGATGTTCCACCCAGAAACATTTCCTTTTTCATGCTACCCAGATAGCTTCCATTCTTAAATCTTCATAAGCCTTTGGTGACTATATCAAGGTCCATATACATTCTGTCTGACATAAAAGGAGACTATTTACAAGATCATACAAGGACAGGACAAGGGGAAATGGCTTCAAAGTGAAAGAGATTAAGTTTAGATATTAAGAAGAAATTCTTTATTGTGAGAGTGATGAGACACTGGCACAGGTACCCAGAGGCTGTGTGGATGCCCCGTCCCTGGAAGATTTCAGGGCCAGGTTGGATGGTCTGAGCAACCAGGTCTAATGAAAGGTGTGCCTGCCCACAGCAGGTGGGTTGCAGCCGGATTTTATTTAAGGTCACTTGCAACCCAAGCTATTCTATGATTCTATAAGGCACTTAACTTTGTTTCCAAAAATAGAACATGGTCATGCAAGAACTCTCTGCAGTAAATAGACATAAGTGGGAGCATCCAGAAAAGGACTCAGACCACCTGGAACAAGTATTTGGTGTTCTTTATTATTCAAAAAGGGCACCTGAACTGGTTGTTTGGAATCCCGTCATAGTTAAAAGTGAGAAAAATAGGTGCTACTAGAGCAGGATTCACTACTGTACTTTAGATGTTTACCTTAAGAAGAAATGCAACAAATTTTTTTAAGTGACTTACTTTTCCTCCTAGTTGTCTCTGGAGGGAGCCTGGGGTACTAGTCCAGTATAGTTGTCCAGAGAGGTGAAATTGACTTCATTTCCTGCAATATTTGAGCTTTCTACTGAGCTCTTGCTGGAGGCTGAGAGACCTCCTCATTAGCTGGATATAAGCTATTTGCTCTTGGGAATTTGAGCATTGTAATTGACACAAGTTATTGGTTTCTTCTTTATTGTTCCATGATAAATGCAGACCTACAGCAAATCTGAGGTTTGGTTGAACATAATTATGTGATCTTCCAAAGGAGAATTTGATCATATGAGTGAACATACAACAGAACAAAAGAATTTCAAGTTGGCATCTTTTTCCTCCTTTTTTAAACTTCAGAACTTTATGAAGTTTTATACATTTAGTTACAGTCTAGTAATAAGTAACCAAAATATCTTGATCTATACATGCATAAAAAATCATATTTTTTAAAAAGATAAATCCATTGAGAAAGTCAGATCTATGCAACAGACAAAGAAACCAGCTTAACTGAATTCATTATTTTGTATCAGCCTATCTGCTAGGCAGCAGTTTTACCTTATATAGTGTTCTTTCTTTGTTTCACATAACTACTTTAATCCTTTCTGGATTCATTCCAAGTTTCAACTTCTTCTTCTGGTTTTGTAGCTGATTTCACATGACAGTTTTTCATTGTAGCTGTGTCAAGAAATAAAATCTTCAGCTATTTAATTTATCTTGGCTTTGTTTCAAAATAATTGTGCCTTCCTATTAATTAGCTGATTATCTTTTACATTCATTTATGGCTTTCATATTTCCAAATCCGTGTATATCCCTTATCACACTACTTTTTTCTTTAATTTCTTTTTCAACACCCTGATTGATTATATGAATTCACATTCTATATAGTACTGGACCCTTATGTGAAGCTGTTAATTAGAATTCCTGCACAACTTCTTGGAAGTAGGAATTGTGAGTTTTATTTTAAAGGTATATAATTTGTATTCTACAGTCTGGCTAATTCTAAAATCTTTTTTCCTTCATCTTGGAAAATAGGCTGTAACTTGAGGTTAATTGATTAGAGTTTGCCAAATACTCCAGACTGCAAGCCCAGGATAGTCTTACAATTAACAGCAAAGAAGGTACAAATATTTAAGATTCTAAATTGTGCAATCCAATTTACATCCAAGACACTCTCGTATTCAGGATATTTTTTCATAAGTGGCAATTATTGGTTATTTTAGATGAAACCATATGTTATTTCCAAGACCTTGATAACTATATGTGATAATTATTTATAAGAAATCATGAACAGAAATCCCAGTAAAATTCTGTTTTAGCAACTGGATCCTGGCACAGGCCCATGGTAGATCAAGTATACACAGATTTTCTATTGCCAAATTTCACTCACTCCCAAAATTGTCTTAATCTTTATTTGCCTATATATTGAAGAGGAGGAGGAGAGCAAGGGAACACATATCATGGCCTTGAAGGTCACATTAGAAGTCAGGAAAAGACCCGGAAGTGTTTTTTAATAAGCCCATTGATCACTGCAAAACTACACTTCCACATTTTCTCATTTTTTTGATTTAGTAAATGTTGTCTTATGTTCTATGAGAATCTTTTCTGTGAATCTTCTTTTGATAGTGTCTTCATTCACCACACTTTTGTCCTTGATCCTTGGGGACCACAATTTCTCTCAATCCTTAATAAAAAAAAAAAAAGAGATGAGTGTAATGTTTCTATGCTTTTATTTGCTTGGAAAATGGCCACCCATCCTTGTAGCTGCAAGGTGCATTATTCTGTTACTTCAGTGTTCATCCTGGCACTCTCTTGCTGCCAATCCCAGTAAAACAACATGAAAACAAAGTTCTTAATGTTTGGTCACAAATTAACCTGAGCCAACTTTGACAGTATTGCTTCACTGAACAATCAAAAGTTCCAATTATTTCTGATCTCTTTGGAAAAAAAAAAGGATCCATAATTAACGATCTGAACTGCTGAAGCCACAGCTTCTCCCTCCATACTGATCTGTCAGGTAAAGACTGATTTGTTAAAAGCAACACCATTTCTGTGCAGAGAAGCAAGCTGCTGTGATGCATGTCATCTCTATCAGCTAGAAGATACTTCAGTTGCTGGGAATTTACTTTGGCACAAAACCAGATCTAGCCCATCTTATGAGCAAGAACATGTATATGCTCTTGCATGCGGGTCCACGCCTTCAATGGACAGGCACATTTATATCTATAGATATATGTGTGTTCCTATGCATCCTTAAGGAAAACAACAGCTTTTATGCCTTTGTGTGTGTGAGTGAAAATTGGCATGGTTTCAATAATTGCTTTAATTCTATCAAGTATTTAGGCAGTCTTGCTTTTCATTTTAGAATTTTGATATAAAAAAAAAGGGAAACAGCAATACTGAATTTCTAATCTTCTATATAATGGACTCCATGAAAACTCTGTTCTACTTGATGACAAAATTTAAGCCTCAGTTCTGCAAAGCTCTTAACCATTTGCTTACCACTGAATACATCACTAGTCCTGCTGATGTCAGTGCAATGTCAACTCTGCTTTTTAGAGAGCTTCCTGTTCCTTTTAAAATGAGTGTTTGATGTCAATGTGAAGCAGAAGTAATTTTATAATTTAAACTGCAATTAAATTACCCAATTATTGATAACCAACAATCTTTCTTTAGAGTACAGTAGACTAAAAAAGGACATACATGTAAAATGAGAACAGCAAAACAGAAACATTAACTCCAAAATATTTTTCTCCTTATGTAATACGGGATGATAAAAGGGATGGCATTGTTTCATTTTGTCACATGGCAGTGCAGTGTAACCATTTATTGCAATGCATACCTTTGTGATGAGTTATCTCTAGCCTTATTCTTAACTATACCTGCAGTGTTAAGTATAGCAAAATCTCATACACACAGACACCTGCCCTGCTGCAGGCTCTTCTTCAGCACATCAGCTTGAAATTCTGTTCTGCTCAGAATCATCCAAGTACAGATCAAACTATTCTATCCAAGGCCTCCCATTGCCCTTGACACAGGCTGGAAGTAATAGCAAGTTTTATTGCTGTTTTATTGTTGCTCTAAGGTCAGCCTTCTTGCTCTTTCATCCATTCTCCTGCTCTCCCATTCTTTCATTTGTTCATCTTGACCCAACTCACACTTGTGAACTACATTGCATTTGTTAGATCAAGAGGCTGCCTGCCTGTCGTGTCTCAGAGCATTAAGTAGGGCAGTGGTCCTTTGGGTAAATGGAGTGTGGCATGGAGAAATAAATGTTATTCTCCTCCGCCAAGGGTGAATTTGTGTGTTGTACCTGTTGAACACATCTCTGACACTGATTTAACAGTTCTTTATTCTTAATATGTGTCACGCACACTCTCCCTCTCCCACTGCCATGGCACAAAAGTTGAAATTGCACCATGCAAAAGGTAAAGTTTACTTCAGTCTATCCTACTTAGGTTACAGCATTGGCCAGTGCTACCAGGTGAATCTTTAAACTGTTTTTAAAGTAGTATTTTTGCATTTATTTTCTCTACCAGGAAGCATCATAATGAGAAAGATTTGCTTTTCCAAGCATGCTGCTACAATTCCCTGGTAGTTTTAGGAATACTTCACAATTTAAAAAGACCTACTGGATGGAGTCCATCTTATCACAAGAAATGCTATAGCGCATCCTACTGTGATATAAATGTGATCTTTTTCAAAGTGATCCTGTGGGTTTAAACATATGATATATGCTTAAGGCTGGTTTTGAAATTCCCAACAGAAGCTACAGACAGTGTGTGCAAAGTAATAGGTGTCCGAGAGACAGGTCTCTCCAAGGACTGCTGTGTGATTGGGCAAGTATCAGCATCAGTGACATTGCCTGGCACTTGGCAGCTATCCAGGGTTTCTGATAACCTTCTGTTGAGGAAGTCAGACTTTCTGTGTGGTCTTCCGTAAGGAAGCCAAGAATGGTATTGATCTACAGAGCATAACTAGATGACAAAACCAAGTAAATTCTCTCTGTCTGCTGCAGCATACTAAGGAGAGAGGCTAACGAGCTCCAGCCAAGGCTACACAGCTTCTCAAGTCCTATTGGCCACATCAGGATCTTTTTTTCATTGGACATTTTTTTAAAATAGAAATTTGTAAGGGTTATGAAGAAGAAATGCAACAAGTACTATGCTTCCTGCAGTGGTGCCTACTGGAGATCTTCAAAGTGGCAGGGAGCATAAGTGTTGCCTCCCAGTAATGTCTCCTTACCAAGCTTGCCTGACAATATCCTCCAGACCATCAATGGTCGTGCTATCTGCCATAAGACATGCTAATGCTTTGGACATGTTAAGATGAATAGATATCTTGTGTGTCTTGTGCCTAAGGCAAGATTAGTTGAGTTGATAATTTTTTGAACCTGAAGACTGGCCCTCAGGGATGCTGTTGGGACAGAATATGGACATGTCGCCTATGTCCTGATGGAAACTCTGTTGATACCTTCTGTCCCCTGAAGGGAAGAATTCTCTCATGCTTTTGACAGGGGTTGGGAAAGGAGTGTTATATTGCTGCTTATGCCTGCCTTACTGAGAGCACTCTCTGCTCAAAGCTGGGTGATATCACCCAAAGTGTCAACAAGACAGGGAGAACTTCAGTTGAAACAAGTCTCAAGCACTCAATATCAAAATGACCAATATGGTACAGATCAAGTGAAAATTACTTTTGAGATGGGCTGAAAACTTGAGGAGTAGCAGCAGCCATCTCCTTGCTTTGGGAGAGCTTCCTCCCTGCCGCAGCTGCTGTTTTCCTCATCTCCTCCCCTACTGCAGGCACAGTTATGCCTGGAAGGGAAGCAATCACTTTATGGTCTGCCATGGGATTTCCCAGCACTATTCACTGGTAATGAGTTTGACTGTATAAAGATACTGAGGCCGTTAAATGGATTCAAAGCCATATTGTGATACTGTTACATATATTAGACAGAAGATCAGTGAAGTTTTCAGGAACACGTTGTGATCTCAGGTGGGGATAGGGAAATGTCTCTATTTTTTTATTTCTGTACTCTACAATTCCATTCCCACAGTGGTCGCTGTGCAGGTGATCCCCTGATGGCAAGCTCCTTTGCAGATGGTCAGGATCAATGCCCATGTGAACCAGTCCCTTGTAGCCATGTCCTGCATTACTGTCACTCAGCAGTTTGCAGCCACATCCACTTTCAAGCACCATCACTGCAATGGCAGAGCTTGAATTATTCCCCACATTCCCTGTCTGAGGTGGGCGCATTCACAAGTGGGCAGAAAACTTGAGAAGTTTTTTCCCTGTGTGGGCAGAAAGGAGGGTGGCTGTGGCACTTCCTGCCCGCCTAACACTGATCTGTGTCGCTCTCTTTTCCTCGCAGGGACCTGTCACATCGGCTGGGCCTACTACTGCACGGGCGGGGGTGCGGCGGCTGCCATGCTGGTGTGCACCTGGCTGGCCTGCTTCTCGGGCAAGAAGCAGAAGCAATACCCCTACTGAGCTGGCTGCAGGCGTGGGCGCTGCCAGGCCCCCGAGGGGCTCACCCACGTCTTCTGGATAATGACAAGATGAACAAGAAATTTTGAAGTGCTTTCTATCCAGAGCAGGCTTAGGGCAGGATGGCGGATTGGCCCCAGGATGGCAGGGGGGTGAAGGGTGGTACAAGGCCACCCAGCTGGGCTGGGCAGGGACAGGCTTTCTCACTCAAGCCTGCTCATGGTCTGCTTCTCAAAAATGCAAGCAAGGAAAACTCTGCTTTGGCAATGGTGAAATTCTGCATGCACCAATTGATTGGCAGGTTGGTGAGGGGGCAGCAGTGCCTGGAAGATGGGGTAGCAAATGGCAGCGCTTTGGTGTGGCGCTCCCAAAAGCACACACACACGCACAGATGTTGACCATGGCACAAAATGAGTAGAAAAGAAATTTTTTTCGGTGCGATTCTTCCTTCTTTTTTTTAAATTTTTTTTTTTTTTTACTCCTCTCTGATGATTTAAAAATCAGTGTTGCAACACTTTTTAATCTATGTATTAAACTTAATAAAAGGACCAATAAGCCACTTTATCAGTATTTTGTATAATCTCTACACATTCTTCTTGCCCAAACATTTAACCACTGCTTACTCAGCCCTATATAACTTTTATTAAGCCTCTGTGTTTTCAGCATTATTACAAAATGCAACATAGTTACTTGGCATATGTAGCTTTCCTATAGTACTTTTATGAAATGCAGTAAATGGACGTTTTTACGTCCATTGGAAATTCCACTTATGGTACTGTAGAGCTCTGTTGGTTACATACGACTAACAGGAAACTTCTTCCAGACATAGATTTCCGTTGCTGTTATGTTTAGCTCATTGATGTCGTATTGTGCTGTACCATGTTTATTATTTCAATATTCATTTTTGTAAAATATATATATAATACGTGCTATTTTATGTTTGTATTTGAAAAATCTCTGTAAATAAATTTTTCCTTGATCAATACTTGCAATGCATGTTCGTGTCAGTAGATGAAACAGTTCCTTTTCAGATCCCCACTGGAAAAACTCTCAGAAATAATCATGACTTTTATAACCATGCTGTATCCTTTTAACCTGTAAAACACATACATTTACAGTTCAGTTACATTGCCTGAGGTTAGACATCTATTGCCACTAGGCATTTTGGTGGATCCTACATTTTTGCCTGCTGCTGTCACATGTCCTGAAGGACTTCAGCGACACCTTCCCCATTGCATCCTGGCTGCTGCACACTCAGCATTTCACACAGCACTGTATTATCCCTGTTTATGTGACTGAAATAAGCCTCTAATTTCTTGATAGCTTCAACACTGACCAAGTACCTGCCAGTTGGTATTCCCTGCGCAGGACACTGGAACTGTACGTACGAAACTTAAAAACTCAATCTTTTGTTTTCTTTAAGCAAAATAGTGTGACCTTAGAGCATGGGAACTTGTAAGGGGGTTTCAGTCATGACATTAACTGATGTTATTTCCTTTCAAATTTGTTCTTCTGCTCTTGTTTCCACAGTATGATATTTCTGTTGTGTATTTTTCATTTACCATCTATGTTCTAGTTGCTGTTCTGTTGGCTAGTAACACTTGTAGCTGAACAAATCTGACATCATGCAGTTGCTTTGTACATTACGCCGGGTAGCTTTTCAGGAGTGTGTGGAAACAGCAATGTCAGCTTACAGTGATCAATCTTGGTATCACTCAGTTGAATTTTATCGAGTTTCATTATGGGCTAAGCACGATTTATTTGCTTTATGGTGCTGTGCAGTGAAAACAAAATTACACCTTACAGCTCCCATATTAGCCCATAATAGCCCTATCTCATCTGACTGTACTTCTGCTGAGAAGCACACCAACCATGCTATGAGGACTTGCATCTCTGCACACTCTTCCAGTGGCGTCAGCAGCAGTGGGACATGAAGTTCTTCCCTCTTGATTTCAGGTTTCAAGGTTCATCTCACCTCTTGAGCACTCAGGACCATATCCAAACCTACTGCAGGAGGTCAGCAGCATTCCATATCCTCGTAGTAAGTATGAATATGCCTGTTGGGGTTGTGGATTGCTGCTTTATTAAAATTGAAGGAGATATAAACACAGGATTGGCTGTGGCTCCCCTGACTCCAGTAAGATCTTTGGCAGGTGTATCTCTATGGAAAAACGCTGCCTTTGTACAGCATATTACAGTGGAAACATACCTTTCTTTCCACTGGAACTGTACTTTGTTATACCAAATTTCTTTGATTTGGCTATAAACAACTGTGTTATTATTCTACATTTTAGTCTCTGAAGATTATATCCTGGACCATGCATCATGGAGAACATTTTCACTTTTCCTTTAGATCGTCCTGTGCTCAAGTTCAGGCTTGATTTATCATGACAAACTGGAACTATGCAATTACTTCATGAAGAAAATTAGGATTTCATTGCAATGCAATAACATTATAGCATGACTGGCTTTCTCTGAATTTGTATACAATCTCCTTTTGTTAATTTGGGCTTAAATAAAATGTCAATTTTTAATGATCAAGCCAATTATATACACTGCACCTGCTTTGTAGCTGTTTATCATATAGCCTTCAGCTGCTATGATATGCATAAACCAATCACAGCTTAATTTTGTCCATATTTGTGCATTTTATCAAGCCTCATAGCTACAAACTCCAATGGCTTTAAACTGGGCAAAAGATTGCTTTCAATTTTGCAGTATGAGGTGTCAGTGAAATATGTATGATATTTACTATCTTTAATTTTCCATTTATTTTTTTCTTGAAGATGAGCAGCTTGGCCTTGCATTTGTCAAAACAAAAGATGTAAGTTTGCACATGCTGTGGGGTCACTGAGTTCTGTCCTTGCCAGTGCTGGCAATTGTATCCCAGAATCCTGTTCATAAGTCTATCAAGCTGCATTTTAAAACTATTTAAGCAGTTTCCCCCCAACTTCTACATTGAAAAATTTATTGCAAAACCTCATTCTTTGGGTGATTATATCCTTCCTATGTTCTAGACTACCCAGTGTTCTGTAGCTCATTGTCAACACAGATGACAAAGGTCTTATCCCACTCCCAACATACACTCTAAGAGCTGCAAGTTTTATCTGTTGCTCCCAATATGGGAGATATATATATAGGAGCAAATCAACCATTCATTATCAGAAGTTATCTTAGGATCACAGGATAATTCAAGCGGGAAAGAACCTCAGGGGCTGGCGATCTTAGCAATCACACGAGACAGGATTCATCCAGGAAGCCATTTAATGAGAGAACTTACAGTTTTTTATACTTTTTAGAAACTAGCATGTTACATCTTTATTGGTTCACACAATTGTTTTTAACTATTTTATTGGATGAGATGAAGCGTTAGCTCATCTGTCTTTATTTTGAGAAACTTGGACTATTATTTTGATACTGGACAAAGCTGTTGATCAGAAAAGCATGAGAAAGGCTCTGGAAAACAACCCCTGTTTGATAAAAGAAAATCTCTTATTATTGTGTGAGAAATTTAGGCTACTTTAGCTTGTGTGAGAAAGTTCTAACCATATTTTGAGAAACTAGGATATTGTTTACTTTTTGCTTTTCAGACAGAAATTTTCCAGGCTGACTTCGAGCTTTACAGAGGCAGAATTACTTATGCTAACTTTAAAACTCTCAAAATTAGGCACAAAAGTCCAGCTTTCAAAAACGTACCACCAAACACACCACCCCTGGGCAGCCTGTGTTGCTGCCTGAATGTCCTTGTTGGGAATGGCTTTTCCTTAAAACTGATCTATTGATTCAACTATGAGGCATGTGAAAGTCCTATCTGGAATTTGAGAAGACATTATGGTATTTCTATCAAAAAAGTAATTACTTTTCAAGATGTGCATGTTAACTGATGACTTGAATTTTCACTACATGATGTAGAGTTTTCGCTCTCCACAAAATACAAAATATATGCCTATGAAAAAAAGCCTCAACCTTTAAAAATATTTGGAAATTAGTTAGACAGTTCCTGAGGTGGTTTAATGCCTGTATTTCCTTTTTCTCAAGAGAAAATCCAGAAATCAGTTGCAACTGCAATTATCTGTCATTCATTGAAATAGTCTGTGAAAAATATCAAACAACAAGATAATCTGTACATCAACGTAAGCATTACTTTTGCTCTACATACTTAACCTTCCAAAGATACAATGGCAAAATTAGATATGTCTTCTTTAGAAAAGACATTTAAGTGTGATTTCTTAAGCAGATAGGATTAAAATATATGCTTTTGGGTATTAAGTTTTTTTATTAATATAAATATAAAAATATCTTTAAATAATGATGGATGAGAGAAAATAAGGAAAATTTTGAAACAGTTTCATGTCCACTTGTGTTTGTGACAGGAAGGATCAATATTAAGTTAAATATAAATAGGTGGCATTTTTTCATGTTCCTCAGCAAAAACTGAAATGTTCATTGAAATTTATAAGGATATTTTAGCTGAGTAAAATAGCTTACTCTGACTCCTTCTGTGGAAAATTTTGAGACCTTTTAATCTGCTAGGAATATCTACTAAGAATGTCAATATGTTAGGGATGTTCCATGTTATGCCAGGCATATTAAATTAAGCCATCACAAGGAAAATAATAGGAATTATAAAAGGAACACATGGCATCACTTTATTAGTCATATCTACATCACCGGGATCTAGCACATTGCTGCCTGATTTCCTGGCAGCCTAAGACGAAATGAACTATAAGTTACTCTGCTTTGAGCATCCTCCATCACACAGGGATATCTTGTCAACCTCAAATACCTCTTCAGCAGGCACTGTGGCCAATACTGAGCATTACTAGACGTACAATCGTCTCTAAACATCAAGCATGATTGTCATCCCCGTGGTTATAAAGCAGTTTGGCTCACTGGAGTGGGAATGATAAAGCAATGCTAGAGCACAGAAAAGCCTCATCTCACCTGAAGCCTAAACCAAATGTTAGCAGGCAGGAAGCTGCTGCCTCACAGTATCTTTGTAATGGAAGGAAAGTTTGCTATTACCATGGAAAGCAGCTGTTAGCTCCTGTCTGCAGCAAGACTTAGCAGTCCAAGGAATGGGTTTATGAGTCTAACCACTCAGGTAACTTTCCAGGTAACTTTATAGGACATATGTGGAAACCTGAGTGTAGGAAACGTCAGTGAATGTTTTTTTCTCCTCTGACACTACATCTGTGTGGTTGTGTGTCTTTGGGAGGACACGGGAAGCCACACCTGAGTTCCCAAGAGAACATATTAAAGACAAAGTGCTCCCTTCTAGCTTGTCACCCTCTGGGGCAGTCCCACCTGGTGCAGAGGGAAATGTTTGTGTACAGCTCCTGCAGCAGTCCTTGTGTGTGAGAATCCTGTACCAGCCTCAGCTTCAGGACAGAAGCCAAGGTGTTTCATGTGCTCCATGTGCATTTGAAAACTGTGTGCAGTCCTGCTCTGCTCTGCGAATATCTTCAGATGCTTTTCATTCTCCGGGAGCTATAGATAGCTTTGATTATCTTCACACTAGCCAAAAAACAATACCTAAGTACACCTAATAAAGGAATAAAGTAGAATTTTGTGCTCATAGACAGTCACGTTACAAAGCACTTCTGCTCATCTTGTCACCAAAGAACTGAGTTTTTCATCAATTAATGGGCAGCAAATTCCTACACAGGACACCTGAGTGGGTTGTTCTCTACAAATTCCTCTGCATCTCAGCCAAATAATGTTATCCTATTACCTAAACCTCTGCCAGATGTGACCACTTTTCAAAACCTTGGGCATTTGAAAGCATGGTAGCTGCTAAAGGGAAAGCAAGCTGTTCATGTGAATACTTTGTTTTCTGTTAAGGACTTCAGTAATTTCAGTGGGCTTGGACCAAACTCCATGACCCTCATTCAAAACCCATAGGAATCTATGGCAAATAGTTCACTGACTTAACTCAGCCATTCAATGGACAAAGTGCCATAGCTATTCTTTATCTGGCTTTCTGGTACATTTTGGTGAACTGTCCGTTTTTTTTTTCTATGGAAAAAATACACAGATGTGGACACACATACACATTTTATACACAAAAAAATCTCTATATATTTCTTGGTTTTATACTTAGCTAAATGTTTCTTGTGATCTGAGAATTAGCTAAAAAAAAATTTACAAATTCCAGATTTATGTGGCATGTAATATTAGCAATTAGTATTTATTTAGGAGTTACGTCTCAAAAAATCAGAAACTTTTAATAAAATAATAGTTTGTATATATTTTTTCAGATAAACAAATCAATGGATTTGGACAATAAAGAACTTTCTTTGCAAAGCAAGCCAGCTGTGCATCCTTATCTTGCCTGTTTCAGAGTAAGAAAATGAAAGGTAGATTAACTAACATAATGAACATTTCAAAGAATATAAAGTAAAATCTGCTACACAGCATAAGGCTGCAGTTCTTAGCTAATGTTATCAGGCTAGCTGGGTCCAAAGGGACTCTTTTGATTCACAGATGGAAAGGACAAACAGAAAGTGGAAACATAGTCATATACTAGTGGGTTTACTGAGGACCCCACTACAGCATCATAGTAGATGCTCCACACCTATGCTCCGCTTTCTCACTGTGGCTCAGTAAATTTCCATATAAAGCATTTGGATTATTTTCCTTCATATTATACAACCGAAAGTATCAGTGAGCTCTCTGTTTGTACAGCACCTATGACAAATATTTCCCAATCTATTAGTAGGGCCCCTGAGTCCACTTCACAGCAAGAATAAGGACTAGTAAAGGACTTTATTTTACCGAGTAGTACTATCTTTTGGTAAGGAAGTGGAGAAAGGAAATCTCAGTTAAAACACAAGCTATAATTAGGACATTGTATTTGAAATGATGAAATACTTCTTGCCTGGAGCTCAGTGGCTATATTAAGAATTGCAGTGTGAGATACTTGTTTTCAAGTAGCTGTCAACATATCATTTGTTTTCTACACTTCTGGGATTAATACCTAATTATGGTGCACACAGGAATTAAAAAGACATTAGACTGCATTACTATACCTACCTGTTTCTCTGGCTAAAATCAGAACTCACAGAAACTTTTTCACCCTGCTCCTGCATGTTGACTTCAGCCAGTCTGTGTGCTTTACAGCCACCTCAGGAAGTACCTCTTCTCAAAAGGATGTTTGTGAACAGGGTATCTGTGGTTCTCCACATCACACTTTCTACAAGTTGCTACAACTTGCTGGTGCAAAGCATGACTGTCACATCTGGGAGGTGTCAAGCTCTTTCTCACTAGTTAACCAAAGTACCTTGTTTTGGGATAATCCACTACCAAAAGATTAAGTGTTTAATTTCTCAAATAGTTATTACATCCCACTCTCTTGAAGACCATTGAACAACACTGATGTAGTAGTACTAGTCATCATTAATACATATTCTATTTTTTTTAAGTCTTGGGGGCAACAGTAACAGGAGAAATCACACTGTAGGCAACAGATCCATCTGTGCTAAGAGGGAAGAAGCTATTTAGAAGTAGCATGTAAAAAATAAAGTCAGCCATGCCCAGATATGCAGTGACATTTCAAAGAGGAATTGCATTAAATGTTTAGATCTGCAATGAAATATTAATCAATCTGCTTTCATTGTCAATGTGTAGCAGTGGTATTCACCTCTCTCTGAAGAAGGAATCTGGTTTTGTCATGTACTGGTGAGCAGTTTCATAGCTCTTCAGTCTGTAGGTTGTTATGCCTGCTCATACTGTCAATATCAAGGAGTGTGAATTATAGGGAAACTTTCTGGGCCAGTCTGACTCCCAAGGAGAATCTGAAAGATATTTTAGCTAATGGAGTCAGATCACTGAGACATACCTTTCCAGAAGCTGATATTTTGCGACCTGAGACTTGCAGTGTAGCTATGCTTAACTTGCAGCTATCAAACTAGCGATCAGGGTGACCTAACAGACGACTAGATAAAAACTGCTGAAAAAATGATAGCTGTCTGCGAGTAAGGTAAGCTGAAAACTTGTTTTTAAACAGTGAAAATTCAAGCACTTGAATGAAAATAATTGGTATAGAAATTCAAAATACTGGAATCAGGAGACCCATGTACATCAGCAGATAGTTACAGTTTTTCAGTAACTTCTGTTTCAGGCAATGGAGGTGGTTTTGTCTCCATCGTATCCAATTTTAAGAAGATTGAGGTCTAATTAAATATTTCTTAAGACTTGCATTTCTCCATTCTTCCCTCTGTCTCATTTTTCAGTCCTACAAGACATTGATCTTCTTGGTGGGAGCCGCTGTATTCACTCGTATATTGTCACTCCATACATGGACATTTCAGGACTGTACTTTTGAAAAAGGCAAATGCTTCTTACAAAAGATTCAGCGGCCTCTTTCATATGCAGTTTCCTTTGGGAGCCACAGTAAAACTCACATGAATGCAGCACTCAGTGCCAGGTACTTCACTGCCTTACATAATTAGGAAACATTGCTGCCCAAGCCTTGTTCAGACAGATGATTTCAACAGTCAAGAAGTAAATGTACTTAGAAGCGAAGGTTGCTGTTCCTTTTTCATTGCTGCTCAGACAGCAGGACCATTTAGAGCTGCCTCAGCAAAATTATAAAATGTTCTGAGCTGCTTGTAGCCATTTCAGTCAATCTGAACATTTATTTCCTTTCATAGCAATGCAGAGTGAAGGTGGTGGCAGACTCTAAATACATTGCTCAAGATGTAAAGCAATTCATTACCCAGCTTCTGGGGCAGGTGGTTTTAAGCTGTCCAGTGTTTTAAGTAGCACAGGCATTGGTCCCTCGTGCTGACCTTGGGATGATGTTTTAATCAGCTGCAGTACCGTGAATGGGGAGAGATCTCAGGAACAGTAAACTGGAGATCTTTTTCTCCTTTACATCGTGGGCTCAAAGAGAGGCCAAGCTACCTACAACCTGATGACTGCAGTCCACTGAACCATGGCACGTATTAGATGAGCAAATAAAAAAGGTGACTGAGAACTTTTCTGCATATCTTGGACAGTGTTTCTGATAGCCCAGCAGCTAAACTACTAAGGTGATAGACTTGGACTCTGACTGCCATCCTAACTATTCTGACTGTCTGCTGATCTTCAGGACACCACAAAAAAAGTCATCCTCCAAATAGGAAGGAAACGTTTGCCGTATCAGCACTAATTTTTTTTTCCTGCCCACTTGCGTCTAGCTTTGCACTTGTTTATCCCTCACAAATCTCCTTACTTCAATTTTCTGAATCACCATCAGTATCTACAGCCATCTATGTTTTCTTAATGGGTTAAAAAGGAAAACAAAAGCAAAACAAAAAACAAAACCAAAACATTTATGTTGCTCAGATTTAATTGTATTAAAAAAGTTCTTCCCCCAAAATCAAATGAGGCTGACAAGTGTCCTGGAAACTTTTGGAGTGCCTCCAAGGCATGCATTGTGGCAACAGTTTACTGTCTCTTGAGTAATGGAATCTGTGATAAGCAATTTGTTTTGTAGGGAAACAGTGTCACCTCAAGTAGCCAAGGGATATCATAATAACTTTCCTACATTGTTGGCTTTCCTTTTTATCTCTTGGTTCCTTAGTACATTCCTGAATCAAAAGTTAATACAAGAGAAAAAGAAAATGGCCATAAACAGTTAAATGTGCTGCTGCAATGCTTCAGGGATATAGCTGTTGACTTTACCAATATAAAAGCTAGAATCCAGTAGAAACCTATGCCTTTTGCACAGAATATGAGAGCTGGCTTTAGGATAATAGCCCCCACTGCATTATTATTCCTTAGGTCTGAGGATGTTTCTTTTCTGGGACCTGACAGAACTTGGGATTTCTTAAGGAGGCTTTGGATTACAGGCACAGCATGGGTTCTGCCCTGTGAGCCGTGTCTAATGAAAAAAAAGTCAAGGAATTCTCAACTGTTGTCTGATCTCAGTTCAAGACTAAACCTCCAAAAATCTCCTTAACATGGGAGACTCCCTAGCTGTGTTTGATTTGTGGATCAACTGCCTGTGGAGAAGGGGCATCTAAAAATAGCTGAATATGATGAAGGGACATGCTGGGGAGATTTAGCAATGGAGAAGCAGCCTAAAGGAGACAAGAAGAAAATTGGACTGCCTTCTCAAGTGTTACTGCTAGTGACAAAGTAGCCACTTATTCTTAGCATGCTACAGTTCAGCACAAGGCAACATTTTATTCTCGATGGGAAAGGGCTGAACTTAGAGGGAAGTAACAGATTTCTCATAAGAAAAATGCTAAATTAAAGACAATGAACAATATTAAGACAGGACTGGGGGGCTGGTCTGAAGTTGTCTCAGGGCAGGTTAAGGTTTGATGTTAGAAAAAGGTTTTTCACCTTGGGTATTGCAATATGCTCCCCAGAGAAGTAGTCAAAACATCAAGCGTCAGAGAGTAAAAGATGTGTTTGGACAATGCTCTGGGGCACATGGTATGACTCTTGGGGAGGGTCCTATGCAGGGCCAGGAGTTGGACTCAATGATTTTTGTGGGACTCTTCCAACTTGGCATATTCTGTGATTTTGTGATCTCTTGAGCAGTGGCTCATGGCCTTGGGCAAGTGCATTTGTAGAGCTAGTCTTGGCACTCCAACAGGACCAGAATATGAAATACTGAAAGTAAGCACAGGCTAATACAACCCACAAAGTATCGGGATATACAAATCCCTTACAAATATACACAGGACAGTCCACACAAACATGACATCTTGCATGGCTGGAGCTAGAGATGCAGACGGATTTGGGGATGGTTTTGGTCCCAGGGTAGCCAGCTGTGCCCAGTGGATGCTGTCTCTCACCTGATGAGCGTAATGTCAGCCTCTTCACTACAGCATGTACCACCAGAGCCACCCAGCTCCTGCCCAGCTCCCTTCCAGGGCATAGGAATCTGGTAGATTTGGTGCACATGGGTGATAATGGCTTTCCTTTTCTCTCAGCCCAGGCAGTCCATGCCGAAAGCATCTCTGCCAGGGCTTTAGAAATACCCTACACCTCTACACAGAAAACAGTGGCTATGCAGCAAGACTACCTACTTCGTAGTCACTACTGAGCTGCTCTTAGTATTGCTACACTTTGGTACCATTCAAAAGGTACCCCACAAGAGAGGCAAAAGAGCCCACTGAATATATGTCTGGGCATGTGTCATCTAGAAAAGCAGAAGTCACTGACAAAGCCTGTGCATTTTCCCCAGTGCTCGTGCCAGCATATACAGCCTTTTTCCATTGGCAGGTCTCAATGGACTTTGAGAAAGTGCTTAATGGCTCTCTCCATCACGTAAAGAGCTGCCTCTGCAAGCCAAAGGCAGAATCCTATAGAGGGATTTTTAACAGAGAGAGGGCACAGCAAGGCCTACATGCTCAAGCAGTGCCTGGGCCTCAAAAACAAGGACGGCTCAGCCTTGAGCTAAGTTGAAGATAGAACTTAGAAAAATAATTAGACAAAAATAGAAAGAGTAAGGTGAGAAGAATGTAAACATAGGGGGTGTGGATATGCAAATGTATAACCAATTAACTATTAGTTGGGACGCATGCTTTGTGTGTGGGAAAATGAACTATTATTTAAACTGCACCTTTTTCTGCAATAAACGAGCATTTCACCATTACTTCTGTGAAGACTTGTGATTTGACTCAGAACCGACCCCACAACAGAATCAGGCCTATGAACCAGGCTCTGTCTCAAACAATTGCCTTTCTCATGGAGCATCACTGATTTTTAATAAGGACTTCATCTGCATCATCCAGGTTTTATGATGGTGCTCTAACCAACAGCTTCCAAAGTTTCCCTTCTTTAATAATGTTCCTTTGAACAGAGAAATTTCCTTCCAGGTGATGTCTGATGTGACAGTAGTTCTTTTCCTGGATGTGTTGCTATGACAGCTGCTTCTGGTTCAGCAAATCCTTGTCCCGCAAGCCCTTTGCAAACAGAACTCTTGCATATCCTGTATTTTCTGGGAAATCAAAATATGTTTCTGTTTTTAGTCTTTCAATTTTCTCATGTCTGTGTCTCCTTTTGTTTGAAATGAGTGATGTTACAGCAGACTTGTGCTGCCTATATTTTAATACCAAGTTTTTAGAAAATACATCTCCACCTCAGCCTGTGACAGATTTGGAGTGCTGTGTTGCTTAAGCTGCTGAGAAGAGAGACTGGGGAATCTACTTTTATGGTTTGCCTTTGAAATAAAAACTCTTTGACATGAAAATCAGGAAGTCAACAT
Organism: Serilophus lunatus; assembly: GCA_013399895.1. Classification (NCBI taxonomy): domain Eukaryota; kingdom Metazoa; phylum Chordata; class Aves; order Passeriformes; family Eurylaimidae; genus Serilophus; species Serilophus lunatus. Next base: position 652,974 of record VXBA01005459.1, read on the forward strand.
TATTTAGCAAATAAATGCAGCATAATGCTCTTAGCTGGAAGTAGTTAAAATAAACCTTCCCCCTAAGAAATCTGCTAGGCATTTTTCTGATGCTGTGAACTGGGATTCTGAAAAGACTGGCAGAATGTATGTGTGTGCAGAAGTGGACACTCAAAGGTGTTAAGAAAAGACATTTTAACAAATCTTACAGCCCACAGGGAAATATATTTTTACTGTCCCATATTGCCATTATGAAGCACACAAACATAACACATCGGCATTATCTTTGTTTAAATTCTTGTCAGCTCTGGTCCTCACACCTCCACACTGTTACATGAATTAAACTCAGATTCCCCTTGCCCCCTGACTTATGTACATTGATTTGCATGTTAATAACTTTCCTTCCCTCAGTCAGTTTGTTATACCCTCTTCTTGATTTGCTTTCCACAGTAATTTTGATTCAGTTCCTTGCCCTCAGTTCACAGTAGGGGGAGGAAACTGAAGCAAGATGATACAGGGGAGCAAGGAGCCCATCCTGGTGATGCTGATGACTGTTTGCTTTCATTACCATTGTCATTTCACTGGGAAAACCCATGCTGGGCATGCTGACTATCTCCTCGAATGCTTTGGATGCCTACCACAGTGCAATAGATGCTGTTCTATGCATCTTCCTTTCTGAAAACCCTGGTTTTCAATATTTGACTCAAGTGCCTTCCCTGGTCATTTATGTTTTGTTCATCCCTGAACTCTTATGGCTCTTATGGTTGTGTAATTCTCCCCTCCCAGCTCTCAACAAAGTCTGGTGTTACAGGTAAGTCTCAGCCCATCCTTACCGAGGAAGTCAGCTGAGATAATGGCCAAGTGTAGAAACAGCCATTCATCCATCTCTCTCTCTTCCAAAATTCTTAACACAAAACTAGCCCCTCTAAATCTGCAGCTTTGTCCTGCGAGCAACCAGTCAGCTTTCCAAGGATCATTCTGCTTATCCGCTGCAAACTTGTGTGTATAGTCTAAGTCTTGGAGAAAACCAAAAGTGTCTCCCACAAGTTCCTCAGTTTTGGACCCCGAGTTCCTTACAGTGAGCAGAACTCCTCATAGGAAGAAGCTTTACAGTTCCAAAGGGGAGGAGACTGGCTGTGTGCTACATCTCCCAGCAAATTCTGTGAAAAACAAGCAGCTACTGGTCTGTTAAATCCTGTCCCTTGTGTCTTTGCACATTGCTTCATTGGCTCAGGGCATGATTTCAGAGAATGTATTTCAGGGTAGGAGAGAAGCTGCTGCCATTTTTGTACAATTTCATTTGAGTTTTTTCAACTTCCTGATTGATTGCCAAGGACTATAAGGCTTAATTTCCCGCCTTTGAGTTTCTGTTCCCCTCAGGATCTTCCCATCTGCTGCATTTCATCTTGCCCAGGTAAAGCTGTGCTTGCCAGCCTTCCCCTTCCAAAAATACTGCAGTGTTTGTTTTGGTTCCTCCAGATTGTGCTGGCTCTGCCTCCATGTACAGTGACTACTGATTCATGGTCCTGCTGGTCGCCTCTATCTGATTCCAAAGTTATTATTATCTTCTGCTCTTTGCTGCTCTGCACTGACACTTTTGCCTCATACAACAGCAATCTGTTAATGTGGCCATTGTAGAGATCAGCTTTTATATTTAGTAACATCACTCATCAGTACAGGATTTTTTGAGTAAAGGAAGTCTAAAAAAAAAAAGATCATAAGCTGCTCCTATGCTTTTTCTCTGCATAGACTGCAGAGAAAATCATTCCACTGAGATTTCATAAGCAAGCATACTGAACTACTCTCAGATTAAAAAATATCTGACACATATTCTGAAATATTATTTGCTGAGTGCTTTTAAATGAGCCTAGAATAATGCACAGTGGAACTGAGAACTTGAACACAAGACAGAGTAGAATTACCTTTATCATGAGTCCTCTTTGCAGACAAGTTTCATTTATAGCATTGTCTTCATGTCTTCCTGTGAGTCCTTACACATATAAAAGGCCAAGTTAGCTAATAAGAACTCAATGGATCAGCTGCATCTGATCAGCTTGGAATAGAGACACTTTGACAAGACTCGTGTTGTGGTTACAACACAGTGATATCCCAGTTTAGGGCAAGCACAGCTCCAGCTCTCTCTTCAAAGCTTGTTCATTATGCTGTCGGGCAGCAGGGATCACATCTGTAGCCCAGTAGCTGGGATGCTGGTTTAACCTCAGTGGGTAACCAAGTACCACCAGCTCCTCACTCACTCAACTCCCCACACTGGTGGGATGGGGAGGAGAATTGGAAAAACGTAAAACCTGTGTTTTAAGATAAAAATTGTGACAAAGTATAGTAATAATGATGATGGTGAAAAGGAGAGGAGAATAAATCCCAAGAAAGATAAATTATGTAAAATATAGTTGCTCACCACCTGCTTACCAATACCCAGTCAAGCCCTGAGCAGCAATTCTTCTGGCCAGCTCCCCCATTTTCTATACTGAGCATGACATTCCAGGGTATGGAACATCCCTTTGGCCAGTTTGGGTCACCTGTCCTGACTGTGTCCCCTCCCAGCCTGTTGTGCGCCTGTTCACTGGCTGAGCATGGGACACTGAAAAATTCTTGACTTAGGGTAAGCACTACTTAGCAACAACCAAAACATTATTATGTTATCATCATTATTTTCATGCTACATCCAAAACTCAGCACTGTGCCAGCCACTAAGAAGAAAATTAACCCTATCCCAGCACAAGCCAGTATAGATGGATGAGCTAACAACTTGCTCCATGCACAGAGCAACCATGGGAAAGCTTGCAGAATCCTCATCTCATTTCCACCTGCGGATCAGAGGCCTTCAAATAAAACAAAAGCCACAGACTGAAACTCTGTTTCCTTGGGAGATTGCCAGACCCCATTCTGCTCTGCCACTCCTCTTTTACCTTCAAGCTGTCCTTACTGTGTATGTTCATTATTCATCCCCTCTCTCCCAGTCCTGCATGCAGCTGGCGAGGCTCAGCAGCCACCTGGGCCAAACCTGGCCCACCACTTCCACTGCTTGCTCCATGGCCCCTGCACCATGTCCACATCCCAGTGCTGACTCCTCGTGGGGTGCAACAGTTGCCACATGCTCTCACCCTCCTGCCCCTTGCTGGGTATCTCTCGGGTACCCACACATTGACTGTACCTAAGCACAGATTGAACACAGCAGGCACCAGAGCTTTTGGTAATTGCGCCCCAAGGCGATGAAATTCTCTGACAGCAAATCATGCTGCCAAACATAGGCTGCAGCATTTCTCCCTGCTGAAGCATGTCAGGCAGCACAGTTGGCATTTGTGCCCTTTCAATCTGACAGCACTGTGTCGGCCCAGGAGGGGGAAAGCTGTTTTATGAAGACGTCTGCTGCCTTTTCAGCTGCCAGCAAATATAGGAATTGGGATTCTTTGCCCTTCCCTCCATTGACTGTCAGCTCTTCCTTGGATCATGTGCTTGGTCAGAATTTATTGCAATTCAGGTGGCACTGGCAACTATATCCTAGGTCTGGTCTATCCAGTTTTCAAATAGAGACAACTTTTATTCCTGAATGTTATTGACTTGCTTATCCCATGTGACCGTGGGGAAAAATGAGAGAGTAACAGACAGGTCGATGGAGTTCAGGCTTCAAATGTTTGGCTCCCAAGTGAAAATCAGTCTTTCTGATCAAGCCTCAGCTTATATGTTTAATTAACTTTGCTTTGTCATTGTTGATAATGTTTCTTTGCCTCTGGGTCTTGTAAGGATCAGAGCTAACATACTATCTTTGTGAAGAGTGAATACTATGCCTATAGTGTTACTCAGATTGTCAGAAATGGAATCATTGTCATTTTCCTGAATATCTTCTGTCATTAGTTAATGTGAGCACTCACAGATCAGTAGAGTTTCATTGTCAGATTGGACATCCTGGTATTTCTTCCTTGTCAGAAACTGTCTGGACATCTGGAGGAGAAAGATACTGGAAGAGACCTAGTGGTGAGAAGGAAACAGAGAGTGAGATAAAGAGCTTAAAAGAGTATGAGCATGTAGCTATGAATAGTGAGCTTTAGGTGTCTGCTCTGTGGATAGTGTCCAAGGGACCGAAAAAATGAAACATCTTTAAAAATGGCTGGAGTAGGGACTGTCATTCCTTAGGGCTTTTTTTACTAGGACACAGGCAATATTTCAAACAATGGCAGCATTGCCAAGGACTGACAATGAAACCAGAAGGACATGATACTCCTATCTGTCAAACATTTCCATTATATCTTCTGGACACTGAGCTGCGCTCTAAATATTTTCTCTGCATTTGTTGGGAAATGCATGTGTGTCCTCAACTTCAACATGAATTTGTTGAAGCTGTGTGAAGATGATATTGTTAAAAACTCAGATGGTCAATTCTTGTCACTTCTCTAGATTTTGTTTCCTTTCTGTCCCTGGTCACCCAAGAAAAGAGCAACCCCTTTAGCAGTCATGTACGTGTTTGTGCTAAGAGAGAACCAGGTGCTCTCCACTGTGCTTTGGAGTACAGTGAGACCAGGTTTCTTTGGCCATGACAGGGTATGTCCTCCATGCATTGCTCTGCAGCTACAGATGGGATTCATCTCCAAATTGGGCTGATCTCCAGACTCTCCAAGTCATCAAGGGTCTCTCAGTTTGTCTCATGGTTTCCTGACAGCCTTTTGATGCAGACCAAGAGGGGAAAATCTGAGTAGAGCAGGTAAGACTAGAAAGTGCGATGGAGGCCTCTGTATCAGCTAGGAAATAAAACAGGCATAAATTCTCATTCAGAAATAACATTCAGGGAGTAGATTCATTAAGCACCCTTAAGGGCTTAACCACTGCTGCAAATATTTGGATTCATGGCATGAGGTAATCTCCAGGATTTTTGATTTCAGAGGTGGATAGGCTGGCAAAGTCCCCGCAGTTTTAATCTGTCTTCACTCTGTCTGCATGGTTAGAGATTAATCTCTATACTGTAACTTTTTCACCTAGGAACCAGAAATGTTATTCACCTGTCTCAGAGAAGTGTTCATGAGTTTTAACAGGGATCTAAGGCTTTTATATGACCTAGGTGTGAGGGTTTTAAACAACCTAAGGCTGAGAACAAAATAAAACGGGCCTTACTATATACTCCCTTTTGAAAAATTGGCACCAGAACTATGATGTTTTAGAACCAAACAAGGCTTTTTCCTGTCCTTGTTTTTCTTGCTGTGAAGTCTAAGGACATGTAACACTGCCATGGCCCTAGCCCCCTGAACTAGGGGAATTTGGTTTTCTGCAACCTCCCACTGGATAATTCGAAACACTTAGTGCATTAGCACCAAAGGTTTGGCAGCAAGGAAGGAGCCAAGGGGTTTGGTTTGCATAATTCTGCTTAGTTCTGATCTGAATCCCACGAGGAGAAAAGGGTCTGTGGAAGATCTCTACCTTAACACTTTTGGGTGAATAATTTAGATTCAAGTGACTGCCTATATCTCAGTATCTGGGAGCTTCTTCTCTTCCACATATCTGCCCAAGCTGTGTCTTGACACCAATGTGCCCGGCAAGGACAGGCATATTTCTCCCTTCCCTCTGCTCCAGTGCATTTTTGCTACCACACCACAAGCCCTTCAAACCACAGACATGGCACACGCTGACTAGCTGCCAGCCTAGACAGAGACAGCAGGACTCAGGGTGTGGCATCAACCCACCTTGAGACATACATATTGATGAAAGGGCATTTCATAGCCAATACAAAATGGTATTAAGCCCTTGAGAAGACCCTGCTTTGACTGAAACCCCAGGTACTAACATAGAATCATAGTATGGTTCGTGTTGGAAAGGGATCTTAAATATCATCTAGTTCCAAACCCACCCATCACGGGCAGGGACACCTTCCACTAGACCAAGTTGCTCAAAACCCCATCCATCCTGATCTCAAACACTTCCAGGGATGCAGCATCAACAACTTCTCTGGGCAACCTGTTCCAGTGTTTCAACCCCTTTACAGTGAACAATTTTGTCCCAATATCTATTCTAAACCTTGCCTCTTCCATCTTAAATCTATTCTTCCTTGTCCTATCACAATATGTCCCTGTAACTATCTTGGTGTGTGTTCAGACGGTCAGAGAAGATTCCTATTTTTCCACCTTAGTACAAGTGTACAATAAACACAGCCTTTTTAAGAACTGAAAACCTCAGAAGAAAGGGTTAACTGACAATCTGTCCCACCTAGGCCCTATGCAGCCACAAAGTTGTGCCATGGGAGCAGGATTGCTCACACTTTATTCCTCCCCCATAGTCCTCTGAGAAAATGTTCAATGCGAAGAGCCTCTCACTTTATGCAAATTCTAAAGTATTGTTGCAACAGTAATCTATTATGTAGATTTTATGGATCACTTCTAGAAATTACTGAAATATCAGCCTTGACTGTGGTTTAAAATAGACTCAAAAATAACGATACAGCAGTAATGCAAATAGAAACAACAGCAGAAATAGTAATAATAATCAATTGATAAAAACATCCATTAAGCTTCCTCCTCTCTACAAGTACTGGATAATAAAAAGCTATTTTAGTTGGAAAATTATTTAATATAATTTTGTCTTTATTTTTTATGGTTTCAAAAATACTAGTAAGGTTCACAGCATCTTAAGACACAGAAAACCCCCACATTTTCTTATGAGCCCTGAGATTTCCTTTGTATGAAAAAAAGTATTTAGGTTTGTGTTTCTCATTTTGTTGATGATTCTGTACATTAACACATCATCCTGCAGAGGCAAATGTCTCTTATTAATAATGCCGTGTATTAAAGGTCCCTTAGGAGGAAATTCTCAGCACAGAACTTTCACTTGCAATGCAAGCGACCTATAGAAGTACGTATCCATATTGTGGGTAGTCCTGACTATAGTTACGACTCCCTTTTTTCTGAATAAGCTGAAGCCCGTAGAGAGTTGTGTCACGCTCAAAACAAAACACTGAATCGTATTTATCCAACTTCTTTAGCCAATGCTGCTAAAAACTTCTACAAATGACTTCATGTGCAAAGTATTCTTCCTGTATCATGTGTAAGAAGCCATCTGTCTTTCTTCTGCCTTTCCCTAGTGAAGCTTTTTAAAAAAAGTTATTCAGTTTACACAAGGCCCATTTCTCCTCTGCTTTCTCAAGCACTTTTCCGAAGAGGCAGGCAGATCCTCGCAGTACAAGTGGTAGTATTCTGTGAATAGTCATGAGTCAACTCCTTCAAAAATCTAAGCAACTGGACTTCCAGAGGACTTGAAAAATGCAATGCTTCTGACACTTTTCCCAACTGTTACCACCTTTTTCATGCTTATGGGCCACATGCGGCAGGAGGCACACAAGGATGACTTCCTGCACCTCCTCAAACAGAAGTATTCCATACATTTCTCTCAAGAATTACTTACTTTTTCTACTTCACAAAAATATTTCAGTATAATTCCTAATTGGGTCTAAAATAAGAATACAAAATACCAATTTTACTCAAAGGCAGGAGGCATCAATGATTGCAGATATACATATGCACTGCATATATACATTTTCTTTTCCTCTGGTTTTTTGGTTGTTGGTTTTGTGGGGTTTTATTCTTTTACTTTTTTTTTGTTGTTGTTTTGTTTTGTTTTTTATGTTACATCAGCTGAGTATTTCTTGGCTCTGCAAAGATATCCTAGTCCTTTGAAACTCCTGAATGTTTCCCATTCAAAGAACTGACATGTTTGAATTGTCACCAAGCAAAGATGGATGGGTTCATTAAGAAGAGCCCAAGTACTTAGATAGGGGTGATCAGGTTAGAAAGAATGGATGCCTCCACTTACAGGCAGGAACCTGAAACTTGATAATTTGCTATTGGTGGCAATGTAAGCCTCTAAAAGAGGGGCATGTATTAGGTGTAGGGATGTTCACAGTATCTTAGTTGCCATGGCATGTAGAGTAAACATTACTGGTAGTTACTGATGGCATGTCTGCAGCTCCCCTACCTTTTGTTGCTTGATGTACTTTCCCATATTTAAAACACAATAGAGAGAACTGGTTTGATTATTAGACTTGATTAGTAACCCCTTTTCTCTGCAAAACTATTGTCAACCACATTTACTAACTAATCTTTATTATGGCTGAATGCTGAAGAGGGATTTAATCATTCCAAACTGCAACTATAGGTAGGTAAACTGAGAAAGCAATGCATGGTCCTCAGCATTGCAGCCAGTTCTGCAAATTAAAAGCCTTTGATTCATATAGTCAGATTCAGACGCCTCATGGTAGGACTCATGTCACTTAATAGTAAGCATCTGAGTGATACATGTTTACTCCTTAGATAATTTTCTTTGATGCAAGTGAAGAGAAATTTACCCTATCAGGGCTTGATCCTAATTCATCTCCTTATTTTAGGCTGAAATTAAATGATTCCTGATCTATACTCCTTGGGAGTGAATGTTTCTAAAACAGATTGACTGTTTATCAGATTAATTCTGTACCTGGTCACAGACTCTCCATTTGCACATATGAAAAAACCTAGGCCAGTGTTCCCAGGTGCTGACACAAGGTTGCCACTACCTTTATCTGGCTGGCTTCTTGGCATGGTTTTAATTTGTGACAACACACAGTCTCCCAGTCTTTGCCCAGGCACAGTTCTGGCACTGACATGAGCATGGAGATATTGTCACTGAGAGGGCTGAAATGATGCTGAAAGGTTTAATAAGGCAAAGACAATTCAGTGCCTTCTGAAGATGTCATTAGATCCTTGGAATAGGCAAACAGGTGCTATCTGTTCCATAGGTCTCATTTGCACTCATCTTTCAAAACCCACCATCAGCTTCAGTTCTGAAGGATGACACTCAGTATATCTTACAAATGCTGCTAATTCGGATAGCTCTGGCTGTTCCTGCTCTCTGAGCACACTGGATTCTTTCAGGACCCCAGCCTCAGCAAATAGGCTAGGCAGACTTTTCTAGATGTGCAGAGGAGCACATTTGAATTTATCACTGCTGTTTTCCTTGACCACATAGTCTTTACATTGTGAAGCAGTAGGAATAGAAGTTTTGGCATTGTGTTACTCATTATATAATACCTCTTTTATCCAATGCTGAGACACTATTTTGGGGTTTATGCCAACTCCTGTTCTTCTGTCATCTCCTTCTTCAGGAGCACCTGTTCACGACTGTCAGGGATGAGAGGCAGGGAGCTCCTCACTGTTCTGGTGATTAAAATTGAGGCAATTGACTTCAGTCTCCTCCTTTTAATTAGTTGCTCCTTCCTAGCCTCTGTCCTCATGGACTCTACATGGGCTTCTGCCTTCACTTATACTTAATTAGTCTCCAACTGATGTTTACTCTTTGCTTAAAAAGATGTTTGTTCTTTGAACACCACCTTGGATCTCACACTCTAAGTTTCTGCTTGATGATTTTATTGGAAATAGAATTGTACATATTTAAGGAATTTTTTGAGACTTGTGTTTTGCAGCTGCAAACCTCATGCAGAAAACACTGTGCATCCTCCAGGATGAAAAGTGAGAGGTAAAACGAAATGTGATATGTAAAGATTTCAATTAAATACTCTGATTAAGGTTTGATGTTACAAGACCATGCTCCTCTAAACATTTTTAAGTCTTTTTTCTCCTTGCTTTTGTGCCTAAGTTAAAGTTCTTAATGACAGTAGGAGTCACTAAGGAACACAAACCAGGTATTCCTTTCTCAAGCTATGTATACTTTTAACACCTCCCATGATACAGCAAGACATTTATCATCCATTGCTTTGCAGCACATGATTTGTGCTGCCATGGATTAGCTAATTACCTGTGGACGTATTCAGAGACCACAACTGCAGCTTTATTAAGCAGAATGAACGCCACATGAATCTTTTTTTTTTCTTGTGTATGTGGTTATCTTTTTTTGATTGGTTGGGTTTTCTTCTCATATGAAACCTTTGGACCTTTCAGATTTTCTATTTTTATCATATTGTCCATAGGTCTATGTGAACAATTACTGCTTGATGTCTGTAAAGTTCAGATGTATACCACCTGCTACAGCATCCATTAGTCATTACAGCTTCTCTGTCACAAATTCATCGGTGCTAAGTGACTAAAGCCAAAGTAAATAGAAAATGTAACTGGAGAAGTAGAACACACTGTAGAATTTATTGGTTTTGTCTCTTTTGGAGATTACTCTGTCAGCAGTCATGCCAAGTAAGGGCATTTTGTTCTTTTGTTTTGTAGGCTTACCAGTCCTGCTGTTATAAAGGATTTTTAGTGCAAACAGTTACATTTCAGCTAGTTATGACTAATTTCAGATGTTTTCAAGCTTGTGCATGCTTGGGAGAGACTATACAATAAGCTTATTTCCAATAAGTGCTTTATACTTGTATGCTTTTAGAGACTACTGCTCCTCACTGTCTTATCTGTGCCAGAGGACCAAGTGAAAACCTGTATCATGATCCATTCCTCATCGCTTCTGTCCTCTGAGATTACTCCAGATGTGAGGCTTCAGCTTTTGCTAGCTAAAGATAGAAGGAAAATGTGTGCCATCCTGAAGTTCATGGCAAAGTTCCTGTTTATGTCAAGGAGGCCAGTATTTCATGCAGAGGGATTTGGCATCTGCTTCACTGGGGAAGTGTCAACATGGACTGCTCCCATAACATTCTTATTTTGTCAGTGCCAAAACATACACCCACTCTATGTCCAAACAGGAGAAGAATCCAGATGGTGTCATGTCAAACTGCCATCCAGATACATTTCAAAAGAGTTTTAGTGCCAATTCTGATCAACATATATAAAATGTTTTACTTTAAATTACTATAATGCTCCAGTAGACAGTTCCTAGGATAGAGGGCTTTGTAGGGTTCCTTCCTTCCTTCCTTCGTTCCTTCCTTCCTTCGTTCCTTCCTTCCTTCGTTCCTTCCTTCCTTCGTTCCTTCCTTCCTTCGTTCCTTCCTTCCTTCGTTCCTTCCTTCCTTCGTTCCTTCCTTCCTTCGTTCCTTCCTTCCTTCGTTCCTTCCTTCCTTCGTTCCTTCCTTCCTTCGTTCCTTCCTTCCTTCGTTCCTTCCTTCCTTCGTTCCTTCCTTCCTTCGTTCCTTCCTTCCTTCGTTCCTTCCTTCCTTCGTTCCTTCCTTCCTTCGTTCCTTCCTTCCTTCGTTCCTTCCTTCCTTCGTTCCTTCCTTCCTTCGTTCCTTCCTTCCTTCGTTCCTTCCTTCCTTCGTTCCTTCCTTCCTTCGTTCCTTCCTTCCTTCGTTCCTTCCTTCCTTCGTTCCTTCCTTCCTTCGTTCCTTCCTTCCTTCGTTCCTTCCTTCCTTCGTTCCTTCCTTCCTTCGTTCCTTCCTTCCTTCGTTCCTTCCTTCCTTCGTTCCTTCCTTCCTTCGTTCCTTCCTTCCTTCGTTCCTTCCTTCCTTCGTTCCTTCCTTCCTTCGTTCCTTCCTTCCTTCGTTCCTTCCTTCCTTCGTTCCTTCCTTCCTTCGTTCCTTCCTTCCTTCGTTCCTTCCTTCCTTCGTTCCTTCCTTCCTTCGTTCCTTCCTTCCTTCGTTCCTTCCTTCCTTCGTTCCTTCCTTCCTTCGTTCCTTCCTTCCTTCGTTCCTTCCTTCCTTCGTTCCTTCCTTCCTTCGTTCCTTCCTTCCTTCGTTCCTTCCTTCCTTCGTTCCTTCCTTCCTTCGTTCCTTCCTTCCTTCGTTCCTTCCTTCCTTCGTTCCTTCCTTCCTTCGTTCCTTCCTTCCTTCGTTCCTTCCTTCCTTCGTTCCTTCCTTCCTTCGTTCCTTCCTTCCTTCGTTCCTTCCTTCCTTCCCGCCTGCCTGCCTCCCTTCCCCTTGCACTATCCAAGAGTGTATCCTCTAAGTGTCTGTTTTTCTGAACATGAGGAAACCTGATCCTAAGGAAGGCAGGATCTGCCAAGCCTCTCTCTGGGCAGAAGCAGAAAGAAGACCTTAGGGTCACTGCCTTCACTGCCAACAAGTACCTTTGCATCCTTCAGTGTTTTAAACAAGGCCTAGAAGTGGACTTGGGATTTTAATCAGAAGCTAAAGGCTGAGAAATTCTGGGGCTGCAGACACACAAGTTTGGCTTTCTTCTACTGTCCTTGTTGTCTCTGGAGGAAAATAAAATATCGACCTGAGCAGAAGGAGAAGTCCGGAGAGCTTTTAGACCAGAGCTGGTTTTAGTTTGCTGTTTAATGAAACTTAAAAAGCAATTACAATTAAATTACAATTGATTAGAGTTGAGCATGTGATTCTAAAACACAAAAACAAACAAGCTTTCTCTTAAAATCTGTAGTTCCTAATGAAAACTTAGCTGTATCTTTTTTCAATCTTGTGTAATTTTATAAAAAAATACAAGAAAATACAAAGAAGTTCCTGGATATTAATATTAAATTGTATTACTGACAATGATGAACTTCATAGAACAGAGCATGCCTTAACTGAATTCAGGACAAATCCAAAGCAGTTCCATTTGTTCTAATAGGTTTATTTAGAAGAGCACAAAATGACCTTCCAGCATCAGTGTTTAAACTGTTTGCAGGCAAAACAAACTCAAAACTCCACTGCAAGCTATTGTCTAATTGGAAATTTTCCATATCTCTTGTTGCCTGTGTGCAAAATATCACTATGTTCTCAACAGTTAATATTTTCTGTGGGTTTTTTTTAAGTACTATGCACATAATTAAATACTTTAATCACTTTTTTGAAAGTAAATCATAATATATGCTGTTAAGACTTGGTGTGTGCTATGGATGTTCATGTTTATATGTCAAATCTATTATAACTATATTGCTTTTATAACTCTTAGATCCGTCCTCAATATCTTTTTGTAGCATACATGTCTGGGGGAGGTCGAGAGTTCCCTGTCGGAAGAACTAACGCATCTTTCATCCTTGGATCCTAGCCAAAGGCTACGTAGCCTTGTGATTAATGTTAGCTTCATATTTACAGGGTAGAAAATTCCCCTTCTGCTGAGCTTGTACTCTTGTTGATATTAGTACTTTCTATCTCTTGTTGATTATGGTTTTCCATTTTTTTCCTGTAACAAAAATGAGATAAAAAATGCTCAGACGTATCACCACATATTTAATACAGCCAAATTATTGTAAATAGAAAGATAGGTCTGACATTTTATCACACTATGGAAACAAAAGAGCCCTGTTATACACAAGAGAGGCATTTCACTTTCAGCTCTGAAGTATGATTTTCAGAAGCATGCAACAATTTCTCCATGTTTGATCTCTCAGGTTTTTGCTAATGAGCAAAAACTCAGTAATATATCCCCTCCTGTAAAATCAAACATTGGACACTAAAGAAGTGAGGGAACCAAAACCACTACTGCAAATATCTGGGCTGATGTCTTGTAGATCCATTTTTACCCTCTTTTTTTTAGCAACAGACATTCAGACCTGCAGTTGAGCATGTAGAACCATGTAATTTTTACCAGTAACCCCAGTTATCACCAGACCCTAACCTGACCTTGCTCTACACAACTATCTGCAGACACTACATGGGCAGAAGTATGAACCACATAAGCTTGTGGTCAATATCAATAATGCAGATACTTTTTATTTAATCCTGAGGATTTACGAAATTGTTATTACCTTTAGCAAAAATTATTCTCAAACTGTTCTCTCGGCAGAGAGAAGACTCAATATCTTTGGGACACGAGGTTATTTTAGAATAAACTTGCTTAACATTTTGTGGGGTTTCTTGATTTGGTGAAATAGAGAATAACACAATGTGTTAAAGATCTAAAGAGACATTTTTTCCATAACTGGTATTTTCCCATATTTTCAAAATAAGCTATCAGAAATACTCCTTTCTAATATTTTTTGTTTTTGAACTCTTGGACTTAGAGTCTAGTCACCTACTTTCAGGTACACACATACAAATCTGAACTAGTTGTCTAGAGTCCTTGTATAATCTGTAGAGAATATATCTGTTCCTCTTTAACTGTGAAGGGAATATTGAAAAACCAGCACAAAAGTAGCAATCTTCATTGTACATCTGCAATCTGGTGAAGTAGCTCTCACATGTGACCTTCACTTTTATACTTGTAGGCCTTTTGCATCCACAGTTTTACTGGATAACAATGCAGACATTGCTGGTCAGCTCTGGCCTTATTATGGCTTCAATGTTTAACAGATCAGAAACATCTGCACATGCACATCCGTGCTGTTGAACAGATACCACACTTCGTGGTCCTTCTTCAGCCCTGCCAAACCATGCTCTCCTAAAAACTGTTGAGGCATATCTCAGGAAACAGCACAGACCAAGGGTTGTTCCCAACAGGTGGAGTGGACGAGATCTTCTGGTGAAGAGATTGAAGAGACTGTAGTGATAGGAATACCAAGGGTGTCATTCCCTTTGCCCCTATGGCCATGTCTTCCTGTCCTATTTTATTTTCTAGAATAGATGTAGCCCATGCATCTCATCCTGTATCTATAAATACAGTTTAGTTCAACAACAGCTCTTTTCCAATAGTGGTTTAGCCATTACATTTCACCCAGCTAAGTACTCATTTTCCTAACTTCCCTTGTTGTTTTCATGTGTAAAGTGTTTTGGATTAGGTATGTATTTGCTGACATCTCTGTAGGAGGTGATAAATTGTTGACATTAAATATCAAGACAATTATTTTTGCCTATGGAACACTATCTAATGTCTGTTGCAGCAAGGCAGCAATATTTTTCTGTAGAAGTATTGTCACTTTTAATAAGTACCCTAGCGGTTTATTTTGCAGCATGACATCTGTCTCTTTTCTTTCTTCCATTGAGTTTATGTAACATATGCACAGTGTTTATTTTTTCTTGCTTGTTTTTTACCTCTACCTTTCTCCCATTTATGAAAGGGAGTTCTTTAGTATGTCACCTTTCATTGGTTGCTATTTATACTTTTTTTTCCCCATGTCTCCCAATATAATTCATGAGGGGAAAGCAGATTGAAAGGCTGTAAGTAGATTTGCTGTCTATCAGCATTTTAAAACCCTAGATCTGGGCCACTGTGTAATTTTTCCAAAAATCTCAGAAGCTCCTTCCAGGGCCTTGAACTGAGAGTCTGAAATCCGTGGAAAGAATGACAGAGGGTCAGAGAAATACTGAGCTAAAGCCGAATCTTTGTCACACTATGTGAGTCTGTGCTAGATCTGGATTATGTTAACAATGTATGGCACGGTAGACATGCTCTGAATAGTTAATTTCCCAGCTCTTTAAGTCCATCAAATCAGTAACTGTCTCGGGTGCAAGATAGAGTGTTCGTACTTCATGTTTGATCCCTCAGCTCCCATAAGGGCCATCTCAATCTCTCAGTAGCATGTCTCAGTACAAAACCTGTGCTATAATTGCAGGCTCTCATTTCTTGGAACACATCTTGACCTGCAGAATAGCTGGGTATCCTCCTCATTTCTCTCTGAGACTGTTTTTTAGACCACTTTAATGCTGCAATCACTACCTGTATATACAATTTAAGTAGGTCAACTTGTCTGCAAAAGCTGCTGAGTTCTCTAGTGGTTGGAAGCAATAATCACTATTCACGAGCCTTACTGTATCACTCAAAGGCCTTGTTTAGATCAGACAGATGTATTGTGCCAGCTAGTCTACAAAAACATAAAAAGCACCTCTCCCAAAGATTTTACAGCCAGAATTTTAGAGTAGGCAAAGTAATGGAAGGAAAAGGGGAAAGACAGGCAAAAAGCAGTAGTGAGCAGCTTGAGACACCACTGAGCAGAACATTTTAGATGTATTGCTTTTGTTCTCTTTTTGTGACTGTCCTGGTTTGGACGCTAGGGAGCGAAACAACAAGAGACTTAATAGAAAAGGCAACAGTGAAACTATTTATCTAGGAGCTCTATGAGCTACTGTAATGGGTTAACCTTGGCTGGCCGCCAGGTGCCCACAGTCTCTTTAACCCCTTTTTCCCCCTGAAAGTCAGGCAGGGGGAAAAGAATATGATGGCAAGCGGTGGGGTTGAGAGAAGGCAGTTTACTAAAGCGAAAAATTAAAGCAAAGCCAAGCGAAGCCCGCGCAAAAGCGAAATACTAATCTAATCTCTACTTCCCATCCGTGGCGATGACCGGCCGCATCCAAAGAAGTAGGGCTTCAACGCGTGTAGTGGCTCTCTTGGTAAGCCACCATGGGAGACTGTGGATGGCCCTCCCCTCTTCCTGCTTCTCCCCAGCTTTATANAACACTGGCGTATTATCAGCACCACTCCAGCCACCAATGCACAGCACAGCACTGTGAGAGCTGCTGCATGGGAAATGGGCTCCATCTCAGACAGACCCAATACAGCTACGGAACCCCACTAAGACACAAACTGATTACAACAATAACAACCCAACAATATTTGCAAGAAGGGAAAAATTACAAACTGCTCCTCCAAGCTGGCTGGTGGGCTGTGGAACAAGGGAAGGAAGGGAAGAAAGGCTGGCCTGAATATCGCAACTGCTCCCACACTGGAGCCGCTAAAAAAAAGGACAGTGAAAAGAACCCCCCAGGGGAAACCCAAGAGGAAGACACTGCACTTGCATCACTGTTAGGTGGTTTCCTGCTGTCACTATCTGAGCTCCAATGATGCCACGATGACAATGGGTGGCCTAAAGACCTGGGAGTAGGGAGCCCTGCAGCTCTCAGCACCCAAGGAAACTGAAAGGGGGGCAAGGACTTCTGTCCTCGGCCTTTTATGTGCTGCCCGTTCTCAGATTTTCTCGGGGCAGTCTACCGGGGCGTGCCGCCTTCCCATGGGACAGCGGCGGGGGAGCACCGCCCCTCTCTGTGATCTCACCTGTCGGGAAAGACGGTGTTCCCACCAAAATGCCTCGTGGTGGGTACCCGGGGGTGTCAGCGGCGCTCGCCGCCCGCAGAGACCTCAGGAGAGGCCAGGGGCTGCCGGGTGCCGTGGGGGCCACCGCTGCCCCTGCTGCTGCCTCTGGCCGGGGCCGGAGCTGGAGCTGCCCTGCCGCAGCCACCGGGAAAAGCCACGCGCCGCTCCTGGGCTCTCTCCCAGCAGCAGCAGCCAGGACAGGCACAGCACCCGCTGCTGCCGTCCCGCAAGGCGCTGGGACGCGCCGGGCTACGCGTGCTCCGCCGTCGTGGGGCCATCCCGCGCCGCAGCGCCGGCCACGGGGTGACACTCCCGGCCCCCCAGCCCTGGATGCCGGAGCGGGTGCTGCGGGGGAGCGGCTGGGAGCAGCCCCCGCCGTGCCGCGGCCAGCGGGACCGACTCCGCGCAGCCCCCTGCCGCTGGCAGGTGCTCTGCGCATCTTCTGCCGCCGCCCTGCGCTGCTGCCCCGCAGGCGCTGGTGGCGGGAGTGCGGGCGCGCCGGGGAGTGGCCGGTGAGACCGGCAAGGGGTGGCGGGTGTGCGGGGCCGGGGCTCTGCGCTCCCACCCCCGGGACAGGCTCGCTTGTGGGAGAGAGGCCGGCGCCAGCAGCGCGGGCACGGCACCGAGCCCTGCGCAGCTCCCCGCGCCCGTCGGGGTACTGGCAGGGGCCACGGACCGGCCCCGCTGCCGAGACCAGCCTCCCCCGCGGGCCGGCCCAGCGCACGGCGGGGGGAACGCAGACCCTCCGGGTCACTGCGCTCCCCCGCGGGGCCATCGGGGCCGCACCCCTCGCCTGCCGCACTCCCAGTCCCGCGGCCAGGCAAGGGCCAGGCCAGGTCAGCCCCCGCAGGCACCCAGGGATGGAAGTCTCACTGTCCTTGCCTGTTCTCTTCTCCTTAAAAAAAAAAAAGAAAAACAAGATTAAAAGGCAATCCCCTCCCCTCAACCTGAAAGACAAAACTGCTTTCCTAAACCCACTACAATGACATAATGCGTGAAGCCAAATTGTGCTGATACAATTCACGTTTTGTAGAGTGCAGTACCTGAAAAACAGGTGTTCTTGTCAAGAAATCAAGGGATTTCTTGATCTGTGGTTACTGGTCTTTCCTGATTGTGGTTTATCATTCTCTACCCTTTAGGCATGGCAGATAAACTCCTTCCTCTGCAGAGTAGGGATCCAAAGTTCTTTCCCTGTTGAGAATAGGGCACAGAGTACTGGGCAATGCATCAGTGCCTCATACCTTCCTATATGCCTGACCTGTTGGAACAGGAAGATGATAGATACCTGTAGAAGGACCTCCTAATGCTTCTGGGCAATCCATAAAGTATAGCTCCACGAAGTTTCCAAACTATTTTAGCTTATGACCTAGTCCTTAGTAAGTCAGTATTTTCTCAACCAAAAGCAATGAGGAGGATGGTGATGACAGTGAATGTGAAACATTGCTTGAGTTGCAAACAATGCTTAAAAACAAATAGCTGTGTAAGTAGCTCATACATTAAAGAAGTTGTGGAAACTTGGAAACAATGCAGAGAATAGTGACAACAACTTTTGAGGAATAGAAAAATGTTTTATAATGAGAGATGCAAGGAAATCCCTTTGCTCATTGCATACAAAGCTAAGAGGTAACATACATTCTAACATGGAAAGAAAACATTCAAGTTAATATTTTTCTTACCCTGTTTCTTCACCTGTTTTGAAAAGCATGGTTATCTCTCTGTATTTTGAGCCCTAAGCCCATACAAAGCAAAAAGTACAAGTCACATGTGCTGCAGCCTAATTGTTGAACCAAAAAAATATACAGAATCATTGCCAAAAGCAATTTTCCAGTACGTTTGATACACTGAACAGTGAAACCTCTGCCAATAATACCCAGCACACAAGGAAAGTGATATAAATGTCTGGTAAGAGTTATAAAGAAAAAGCACTGTGCAATGAAGATCAGAACTGTGCTGAACAAGCCAGCTGAGAGCAGCCCCCACAGGAAGCTAGAGAGAGGCCATCTCTTGTCATTCATGAGATTATGCTTTAAGTCAGAGTCAGAGGGTGGCAGAGGAGGCCAGTGCAAGGTGTTTGGAAGTGCACTGAGGAGGAGTATCTTAAAATTTTGAGAGATAAAATTGATAAAAAAGTAGTGTTTTTAGGTAAAGGAAAGTATTTAGAATTCTTGCAAACTCAGCAACTGAACTGAGATGTGACAGGTACAGAGAGAATGAATATACCCTTGATTTAAGAATTTCCTTACTGTTTGTTTTCTTCCTGGTATTTCCTGAAGAAATAAATAGTTCAGCTTTCATATGAGATGAAAGTTGAATCATGTTCTGTCTCTCTCCGTAGAATTCACATCAATTTGGAGCACTTACCACTAAAGTTCTTCTCTTCAGAATGTCTCACATTCATATGATGAAACCCTGCAGCACAACTGTGAGACACAGGAGAAAATAGCATTACTCACATTTCTCTGACAATGGGTCAAGAAGATATAGGTAAAAGCTTTATCATGGCCACAAGATCAGAAAAATTAAAATGGGACTGGAATATCAGAGCTCCCTTTTCTCAACCCTAGAAGCAAAGCTAATGAATATGGCCTAGATGATCCTCCTAGAGATGGGGAGCAAAACTGTGGGGATGAACTGCAGACTATTTTTAATGCTTCTTCGTCAGGAAGGATGATCAGGGCTCTGCCAAGAACCATCTCAGGATCTGCTGAATTGTTTCACTGGTGACCTCCATAATGGATGATAAAAAACAGGACTGTGACATTTCACAGATGAGCTGAGAAGGGCTGCAAATTTTTTGGAAGGTTAACCTTCAAAAATCTTGACAAATGAATTCAAAGAGAGAAAATAAAGAGAATGGATCAGTTGCAGCAAGGACGAGCTTCACTCAAGCAATGAAAGGGGCAAACCCTGGATCATGTTAAGGCAAAATCAATTTACTTGGGCCTTCTGTGGTTGAAGTGGGAGGAGAGCCGATCTGCTAGTAAGTGTAAGAGCAGCATCGAGGGCTGAGGTACCTACATCCCACCCTGTCATGTTAGTTCCTGGTTTTAATACTTTTTCTCTCCATAAAAAGGGTCTGCTTGATTATTTTTTATTTCTCCAGAAAAACATGGTTTCCCTTGAAGGGTCTTCCCTGGTATTGAAAAGAATTAGATTCAATATGCTTCTAATGACTATTTTCTATCCTTTTTTGTATACCAGGGCCCAGCTCAACAGTAAGCGCCCCATTGCAGAACATTCACAGAACTGCACACTTGTTTTAAGTAACTCCCTTCTCTGGCATGCTGCCAGAACAGAGAAGACCTTTGAAATATGGTGTCAAAAGTTTCTTACAAATTGTAAGGAATCAGGATCTCAGACTACACCAGGCGTAAGCTCATTTAAAGCTTCAGCCTCTGAGTATACCATCTGTTATTTAAGGCATTAGAGTTACGTCTTCTCAAAGATTTCAGCTGAATCTGCTGCAGTGCAGTGTAATTAAAACCCTTGTTTGGAGGAGGGGTGGGTTGATTTTTGATAGCTGGCATGTAGCTAGGAGCACGGTTCTGTTCCAAAAGCTACTGTAGAGCCACTTGAAAACTATTGCTTGAGGTACTCACATTCCTTGTGGTTATTTCTGATACATATATGGTACAATCATGCAAAATGTGAGAAGCATGTGGTTAAACTGGCAAAATCTTGCTTTTCAAGATATTCATTGGCATTTTTGCATGCAGACAAATGAAGAATATACCACAATAGAATTACCAAGGAATTTAAGTTTTTTACTGTCTTTATGCTTCAAAGAGCTTGCAGCCTAGGGTAGTACAGGCAAGACACAGGGTCAGGTACTGACTCATAAGACATAAAAATTAGGTTTCTTTTCCTCCATTTTAGTTGTGCTAAAATTTGGGCCAAACCTGTTTACGAGGATGTGATAGTGGCAGGAGGCCCAGTTCTGATATTGAGCTAAGCAAAGCAAGCTTCTGCCCATATCTTGAACACCACATATGTGAATCATCAAAAGCATACTTTAAGGAGAAACAATTCCCCAGCTTTTATACTTCCTGGCTTTACTGGATGGAGAAAACTGATGGAGTTGCCAAGTGCAGCCTGGGAATTTTAACCAGCTTTGCAGCAAAGTGAGAAAATCCGACAGGATGAATTTTTCAAAAGCATGGATATTTATATAGGAAAGCTTAAGAAAAGTTCTTGTTTTCTGAAAATTAATTTCTGAAGATTGGTTAGAGGTAATTATTTTCAGATAACATGCTGGATTCTGCTTTCAGGAAGTTTTGTTCATTACTTTTTATATTCACCCCAGACTACTGAAGCATTTGTTAAGTCAAATGAAGTCCAAATATTGTGACTTCATAAAAACAAAACAGAGCTATGAGGTTTTCGTATTCTATTGTATACAAGTGGTAATTAATTTCCAAAATACCTTGAAGTCAAGAGAGAGAGTTTAGTGGTGCTGTACTGTCCTGTAGGTACGTTTATATTTTGCATACTACAGACCCCAAAACCTGGCTTAGTATGCGAGGAACAGATGATTGTAAAATGTCAGATACTTCTCTGAAAGAAAGCAGCTTCTTTTAGTCTTTTCAAATTTGCTGTTAGGAACTTAAATTTGATATCAAAAGGCTAGAAAGAAAGAGCTCAATCGTTTCAAATTTGGGACTGAAAACAGACTTTGACTGTCTAAATGGATTGGTGACTAGAATACAGCATCTTGGAATCTAGAGAAAACATCTTGGAGACAAAAGATGAAAATAATAGTGGAATATCTGCATGCATGAAAACAAATTTGCTTGTTAGTTAATTCAACCTTACGCTTCTATAACAGCCAGTTCCAAAAATGCAGTAAGGGGAAAAATAAAGCTGTTACGCTGTGTAATTCTATGCAGGACTTCTGTACAGTTGGAAAAGTTTTCTTAAGAGGAGTCCCAGAATTCTGTAGGTAAATACCAGGTATAGTCTGACCTCAGTTACTACAGCAGAAAAATGGGTATGGGTTTTTTTCCAAGTGATTTGAATGGCACCCTTCATAGATGCATTTTGTAACACAGAGAAGATTCTCTCTGATAATAGCTCTTTTTTATAACTGAATCATAATTTTTTAACTGTATACATTTTACCAGCTGCTAAGACCACCGTAACATATGAAGCAACCTATTTTATGTTGTATGTGTCTTAGCAACTGTTTCCTGTTTCCTGAAGATTGTTGTCAAGTAGCACTTAAGTATTCTGTAAGTAAGAAACAAGTATTCCTGTGCACACAAATCTGCACCAATGTTATGTGGAGAACCTCAAGTCTCCAATATTGGGGGGAAAAATACACGTTTCTATGTCTGTGTCACAGGACAAACTGCCGTTTGTAACTTTCTGACTCTGCAAAGGAGCCCTGTACTGTCAGAGAGGTCTGAAGGCAACACATGCTAACTAAGAGCCAGAGTTCAAGCCTGCAAGTCTTTGGAAGTAAAACTGTGCTTGACAAACACTTCAAACCAGTGTAGATTGTTCCAGCCCAAAGTAGCAACATTTTACTCTCCCCAGCTCCTTGCTGCTCTTCCCCTGCTCTTTTTCTCCACCCCTGCAACAGTCTGAATTCTAGGGGTGGGAGGACCTCCTCAAACTTAATATGGCAAAATGGAAAGTTAAAAAGTCAGATTAATCTCGTATGAGGAACTGTGTGGAGGAGAATGAGGGGCTTGGTCAGTGAGGTGAGACTGCAGCTTTTAGTGGCAGCACCTTCGGAAAGCGCATATGAGCTCTGACTTCATCTACTGGCAATTTACATAACCTGTCAGCTCTGTCTCTTTGGCAGCCATTTCTCTTCGCTTTTTAATAATAGGGAAGATTTAACCTCTACAGAAAAGGGCATTTCCATTTCTTCTGAGAGAAATGCCTTTAATTTACTTTTTTACTTTAACTTTTTTCTTCTTATAACTTATTAACTGTAAGTCAGACCAAGGCAAGAAGTAAACTGGTAGCACTTAGTCTTAGTTTCTTTCCACTGTTCACACAACAAGCATAAATTGGTAAGAACAGCCTCTGTTGCTTTACTCATTTTGGAGATATTCCTGTCCATGCAATTTTTATTTCATTTCCTCTGAATATGTGTTAGCCGAGGTAAACTTATCCCACAGTGAAATGAACAAAATAAATACATGAAGCTTGTGACTTTTTTTTTTAAGCTGGGTGCTATTCATGTTGCTGAAATAAACAAATGGAAACCCCTGCTTGGCAGAATACATTTTCAAGTTGAAATATAGTTCTTATTTCTCTCATGTGAACTTTAGAAAGGAGCCATCGGTGTTGCGTAGGGAAAATTCAGTAGCAATTTAGTAGACCTGCAGGGTTTTCATGGCTGATGAGAAGAACTAAAATGAAGGAAATTCTGCCCAAAATCATATTTCTCTGTCACATGGATGGAGAAATGCCTTGACTATTTCCTCCTTGTCCATGAGGTTTTCCTGTGAGTTGTTTTTTCCTCTGGAGTGCTCTGAGACATTCTGTGGTCCAGAGAAAGTCTCCATGTGGTACCCAGTTCCTGGGCACAGACATCGGATGCAGCCAGTCTCAAGAGCAGTCTCAATGACACGTTTATGAATTGTTCTGGTTTGTACAATGCACTTTTGGGATATACAAGACTTTCATAGTCTGAGCAGAGGATTATCCAGTTCAAATGACTCAAGGTTAACACGAAGTTTATGACAAGGCCTTTTCCTCACCAATATTTCCCTGAAAACAGCTTTCCATCATAATCCATTATCTCGCTTCTGTCTATTCGCATTGAGGAAGGGCTATCAAAAGTATATGGTGGCAATCCCAGGCAGATGCATTTTTGGTGTATTACTGCATGCAGCTCATCAGAAATTTCATTTTCCCTCTGGAAATACTCCCCTGCTTCTCCACAGCGCAGCAGTCTCACAAGAAATCTTGAATTTATCAGCAAACCAACTAGCAACTTCCTCACAGCTAGAGAATCTATCTGCAAATGGAAATACTTGAATTGAACCAGCTGCACACCACCTGGAACATTTTCATTGCAGCAATTTGCAGCAGAAGAGAAAATTATAATTTTTTTAATCTATCATAAAAATATCACAAAAATAGTCCCTCTTGCTGAATTCAGGTTTTGTGTCAGTGGCATTCTGGAGGTTCTGGGGTTTACAGTGTTTTTTAGGGGTTTTTTTGGAAGTTGTTTTTGTTTTGGTTTGTGGTTTTGGGGTTGTTGGTTGGTTGGGGTTTGGTTTTTTTTGTTGTTGGTTTTTTTTTCCTGTTAGGCTGTGGTGAACTGCAGTGCCCTTAGAGAAGCAACTCAGGTAGAGAGTCCTTTGTGTCCAAGTGCTCATGAAGAACAGGTCTCTGTGGGAATCCAGCCAGTCCTGAAGGAATCCAGACAGCTCTGATTGTGATCATTGCAGGGGCAGTTGTGGCATGAATATAGTTTTCTGAGCTCATCTTTTTCAGTGATCTTTTTAATTTACATAGTCAAAATATGTTCTTTACTCCAAAGCAGCTAGGCCATTTCAACCTCAGACTACATTTAGTTATACCTCGATAATTTCAAGCAGAAAAAGCAAAGACCAGCATTTCTATCTTTACTCTGCTTCAGTGCCACTGGGATTTCCTTTATTATAGACTTCCCACTGGTGACATTAGGATGTCTAGGAATCAAGAGACGTTGACATAGTGAATGTTCCCCTGGAGAGTTATCTGACATTTTCTTTCCAAATTAGGATGCTTAGCAAGCCTGTGACAGAGGAACTAGAACTGCACCCATTGGTACTGCAGATGTTATAAATACAAATGGATAGTCAAAGGTTGTTAATTTTTATGTGCATAAAATGCACACACAAGAGAAGAATATAAACCAACCATAAAACAGATGCATGGTTTTCTCTAATGCTGTGCTCGTAATATTATACCAAATGCTGTGAAGTTCTCTTTCCCTTCCACTTAGTTATTTATTTGTTTTCTAAGTGTTTGTGTGTAAATTCAATTCTTATTAAAGTTCTTGGTTGAAAGCACTGGCTGTAACAAGCTCTTGAGGAGGCTGTCTCTGCAAAAACTTTCCTCTTGACATCTTTTGGAACACATCTTTATTCAGGTTTGAGATGTTCAGTCAATTCCAATGGGACTGAATATACTTTAAATATCCTTTAAAAAAAACCCCAACAAATCCCTCAGTTCTCTTGGGAATGAATTAGTATCTCATTTCTTTGTGAGAAGGGAGCATGAAAAAATTCTACATCTTTCTGAATATTGTAAATTTTCCACTTTTTCTAGAAATAATGCTGCTTCAGCAAAATTAATAATTTGCTAAGACAGTCTGACTTTCCTTGCTGCACCCTTCTGCCTTTCTAATTTTCTTCTGAAAAATACATCCTAGATATATTTTTAAACATTGATTATATTTTTTTTAAAATGATTATACTCAAAAATAAAACTCTGTCATCCCCTGAAATATGTTTGATGTGAGCAGTTTGAGGTTAAAGCACAGTGAAAGTCTACTTTTTTGATTGAGCTCTGGGTCTCATCTGAGTACGTAGAGCTGTCGTCATCTGCCAAGTAGTCTCATCCGAGGGCAGAATGAGCATCTCAGGCATTGCAATTGCAATTGAAATATGTGCTATGGCTCCGTGGGCAGATGCACTTCAATGTCACCTTAATTTTAAATAAAACCTTTCAATTTGGAAACAACAGAACCTTTTGTTTCCATGTGTCAAAAAAAAAAAGAATAATCCTTTACAGAGTTTTCAGATCTGTTTTCAGAGCTTGTTCTGTTTTTTCAGCTTTTTGACCTGATATAAAGGGGGAGAAAGTGTCAGAAGTGATGAAAAAGAAATTCTGAATTTTGTTTAAGCATTATCTCAGTATCTGCAGTGCAATGCCATTGCTCACCAACACAATTGTCCTTATCCCAGCAGAATTTAGACAGCCATTTTTGGGTGTTTTGCTGAAGCAAAAGCTATAGGATTTATGCCATGTGAGAACAGATAAAGATATAACATAAAATCGCACTGATATGCTGTGTTGGAGTGCACTTGTTCCATACATAAGGCAGCACACTCATGCAGGGATTGGAAGAAGTCTTTAAATTTCCCATAGATGGCTTTCTGAAAACCAGTCATTAGCTGAAGCCATCTTTTTGAGAAGAGTAGTTCTCCCTACTGTCAGAGCAAAGGACGTGAAATCTGTGCTCGGCAGACTCATGCTGGTGGCTAAACTGGAAAGACAGCCTATATCTATGGGTGAAAATTCAGTAGCTGATCCAGTGAGGTATTACCTGAGCAGAAGTCTGAGATTTCAAAATTAAAGAGCAAGAGGTCTGTTCTGTACTTTAATGCATAGATTAATTACAGTGTGAGGACCATAGCAGAAGAGCACAGCTGGTAAATTATTTTGTCACTGAATGTAAGAGTGCAATAATGAAGCACACTGTTACTTGTCATTTGTATTATACAAAATTTACCACCATACTCTGCAATATCAAATTTTTACTCAGGCAATGTATATTTAATAATCTGTAGACGAATAACTCCTTCAACTCATTTAAAAGAAAATAAGATTTTTGCAGTTGTTACCATTTCTGTCTTTATACCTGACTAAAGGCTTCAGGTGTTCTTTTTACTTCAAGGAATATGAAATAATGTGGATGAGAAAAGTCCAAATCTATGATTTGTATATCAGTAATCTACTACATTTTTCACATTGTGTTTCCTTAGTCATTTCTCATGTGGATTTCAGCAGAAATTTTGTCTAAATTGCCCTAATAGCATTTGATTGATTTTGCCGTAATTTGCCTTACAGTATCACAGGCAAGTTTTGTCTCTTTGACGATATGTGAAATTTCATAATAACACAAAGGGAACACGATCTTGGAAAGCAGCATAGAGGAGGAGTCCAGCTGATCTGCCAGTACAGGAAGGTGTTCTAGGAGTGACTTTCCAAAGACATAAGCTTTTATATTTTCTGTAGAGTCACTGACTTTATAAAGTTTATGCATATAAATTATTGTTTCCACAGATTCCCATGGAAATCGGTCTGTTCACACATACGAGCAGCTATTGCATATATCAAGATTTTTTTTTCAAAATGTCTGTATGGAAGTACCTATTTCTCTTCATTGGCTATAGGTAACATAGATTACCTGACCCTTAACTTGCTAAAGCTGAGTGAGATAAATGTGACTGTTAATTCTAAGGTGGGAACTATGGTGTGTTGATATAACCAAGAACAAAGAGCATAAAAAAGGGCTTCCTGGAGTTAATGCTTGTTACAATTTAAAAAAAAAAAAAAAGAAACAACCAACCAACTAATCAGCCAATCAAAAAAACCAACCAACCAAACGAAAAAAAAACCCAAATAAACCAACAAACCAAAAAACAACTAGGAGTCAATTTAAAATGCCAGTAGCAAAGAACTGATCACCAGCCTTGATATGTGTCCTAGTTACAGGGGCTGGAAACGGTTTATTATCATGTGGGTATAACCAAAACTGTATATTCTACACCCTCTATGTAATTTCTGATGGTCTGTTAATAATGAATCATTTGCAGCAACTGCCCAGGGCCCACCTGACACTCAGGCCACAAGAGTAAAGGAAAGAGACAAATCTTGAGGCAGAGGATTGTTTCTTTTCACACCGATGACTCCGTTGTGATAACTCCCCTCTGAGGAGGCATTAACACCTTCACATCCAGCTGGAGGGGTCATCTCTGCTAATGGGCCAGTAATGAATCTGACTGCACTGGCATCCTAGGCAGTTGCAGAGACCTAGATCATCAAAGAGTTCAAAATTATCCCATGACTCATAGAGTTAAACCATCCATTGTGAAACTCTCTGCCCTGATGGAGGTACTGGGCATTCCTACCTGAACTTAAGCATATATAATCTTCAGATTTTGGGACTTTTGGTACTGCTCATGGGATCCAGAGGAAGAACAGAACTCCAACAGGTCTGTGACTGCCACTGTGAAAGAGACTGTGATCATTACTGTGACCATCATCCTGATCAACAGGTTTCCTTCCCTTCTGCTTTGCACCCAGGGGGACCACGCCGTGCTCGGCACAGCAGCTAATCAGCATTGTGCTGCTCTTGTCCCAGAGTGCTGGGTTATACTCTGTGTCTAAGGATTTGATGATCTCTAAGGTCTCTTCCAACCTTGCTGATACTGTGATACTGTCTTTGTGGGTCAAAGCCAGTTTTCTTTGTATCATTGTATGTGTCGTAATCTTTTTAGTAAATTGTAACTCTGATTTATAATCTCTCTTAAGTTCATTTCTCCCACCAATTTACTTCTAAATCAGCGCAATATGTCTGTCATTCTATTCCTTAAGTACTCACAATTAAAAAACTGTACCTCTGTTTCGCCCCTCCAGCCATTACATTCTTGCCTGACAGACTGAGGCAAACATAATCAAAGGTTACATCCCCTAAGAACCCATATAACTGACTGTACCACGTTTGCCATCTCTTCAGCAGCCTATGTAGACAGAAGAAGAAGGGCCTTTCCACTGTAAGTTGAAATCAAATTCATTCTTTGGATTCTGGGTGGAATTCTTCTCATTTAATTCAAAAAATGTATTAAGTCACCAGCTCATCTAAGCTGGATATTGAGACCTCAAAAGTGAAAGGATAGTAGGTATCAGCATGGGTGAAAGGGGTTGTCCTCTTAGGATTTGTATCAGTCACTAGTGATAGATGTAATTGATGAGTTTAAACTAGATGCCTAATCAAAGCTAGGGGAGAAAAATTTCTATGGTATGCCAAAACCACAAAATCGTTCCCCCATAAATGACTTTACTATTATCAGTGGTCCTTCTCTTTTGTATTAAGCAGCTAAGAAAAAGGTCACAGACTTTTAACAAATTAACACCCAAATTTAAACCCTCTGGTTTTAGAGAAAACATAGGAAAGTTCTGATTCAGAAAATTACGAGCATCAGAATAATCCTAAAAAGTAGCTATATAATGCAAGTTTCCACTCAGCCATAACCAGAGCATCTCCCCTGTGACACCATAATGTTAAATATTCAATTTCCAGCCTTGGAGTGTTTTGTTTTGTATATTTATTGAATAATATTGGTATGCTGATAACCAACTTTATAGATGGTTATAAAATCTTTCTGCTGCAGTTAATTTGCTTGTGATATTACAAGTAATAATAAAAAAGGACAGGCTACTTCATAAATCAGAAAGACTCTGACCTCTCATTTCCATGAAACCCCCTGCCAAAAACTAAATTCAAATGATGTCAGGCCAGCTAGACGTCCACTGGAAGAAGCATCTTTCATGATGAGACAGAAGTGTCGTTTCATTCACTGACAAAGCTTTTGCTGTAGTCTCTCCAAAAGAGGCTCTTATCTTATCACTGAACACAGCTGTAAGCTTTATAAATGTATGCTGCAACTGCCCAGCTCCAGCTCCTAATGTAAAAACCGTCAGTAGAAAAACGATATGCAAATATAAGGACTGTTTCTTGTCCTTGGGATAAGTATGGCAGCTTATCAGGAATTTAGTAATACTTAAGAGATTACTTGCCAAGCAGTACTTCATAATATAGGCGAGGGGAATTCACATGCCCTGTCATAACTCATGAAAGTTGAGTACAAGTCTTGTTTAAGCATAGGAGCATAGGGATAAATGCAAAGTCATAGGTTAAGGCTTCTATATGGAGGTAAAATTTTCTTCTATGTTTACTATCCAGTCCTGAAGTCATGCATTGAAAGACTGCATTCATTTTGTGTTCCCTTAATTTTCAAGATCCATGGTGCTCTATTACCCAGCTTCTTCTTTGGATTTTCTACTCTGAAGGAGACAGTCCTTTGGAGATATGGCTTACACCCCTTATTTATGGAAATATGATGAATTCCACCTTTGCAAGAAAACCCAAGAAGCCCATGCTTTTCCCCATCCCTATTTTTGCTTTCCTTACCTGTCCTAACACCTAAACATACTCTTGTTCTTTCCATACTGGGCCACAGAATGTCCATAAAGACACAGTTTGTCTTCAACTTCCCAGGAATGAAGAAAACACCTGTTCATAGAATTATAAATTATAAATTGTAGAACATCTCAAGTAGGAAGGGACCCATAAGGATCATTGAGTCCAAATTTCTGCCCCTCCCAGGACTACCTAAATGCAAACCATATGACTGAAAGTGATGTCCTGATGCTCCTTGAATTCTGCAGGCTTGGTTCTGTGACCAATTCCCTGCAGATTCTTTTCCAGTGACTGATCACTCTCTCAGTGAAGAACCTTTTCCTAATGTCCAATATGAACTTTCCCTACTGCAGCTTCATTCCATTTCCTTATGTCCTATCACTGATCACTACAGACTTTCCTTCCTGGAGAAGGTTCAGGCTGTGATGAGGTCACCCCTCAGCTTTTTCTTCTCTAGGTGCAATGACCTCAGCCACTCCTCATAAGTTTTGCCCTCAAGACCTTTCACCAGCTTGGTTGCCCTCCACTGGACATACTCTAATAGTTTGATGTCCTTCTTATGTTGTGGCACCTAAAGCTGCACACAGTATTCAAGGTGAGGCCACACCGGCGCAGAGCAGAGTAGGACAATCACCTTCCTTGACCAGCTGGTGATGCTTTGACTGATGCCGCCCCGGGCACAGTTGGCCCTCCTGGCTGGCAGAACACTGTTGACTCATATTCAACTTCAATCAGTTCAGACCCACAAATCTATTTCTGTAGGGCTGCTTTCCAGCCTCTCATCCTCCAATTTGTATATACAACCTGGATTATTCCACACCAGGTGGAGAGTCCAACACTTGCTCTTGTTGAATTGCAAACAATTGGTAATTGTCCAACTGTCTATAGTCTATCCAGATCCCTCTATCATCAAGGAAGTCCAGAGTTCCTCCTCAGCAAACTCAGTTTATGTACATTCCATTTCGGTGTCCAGATAATTGATAAAAACACTGAAGAACACTGGCCCTAAGATTTTGTAGTTTGTCTTCAGAAGAGAAAACATTCCTTTCTCACTAATGTTTGCGTCATTTCAAATCCAAGGCCTGACAGATATCCTTTATAAACATGCAGTGATATCCAAACTTCGATAGTGAATTGTAAGGAGATAGAAATTGCCATATGGAAAACATGCCTTTCATGATTTGAATCATACATAATCTTACTCTGAATACTCAACTGGCTGCTGACCTGATTTGAAGCCTATGACAGAGCTACCTTTTTGGGAGATTCAGCTAATTTTAGTTTAGCAGTGGAAAAGGTCTGAGCTGTGTAGTCACTTGAGTGTTTTCTCAATGTGGTGTAGACATAAAGGTATTTTCAGAGGCCTGGGCATCCTGCTAAATCAGAGACACTTTTTAAGCATGAGATAAGCTGGCCTATGCAGTGCTTTATGGAAAAAATTTCAGTTACTTATGGGTACTAGTGCCTAATTTCCAGTGAGGAAAATATTTCCACACTGTCTAACTTTAAGTATTTAACTGCAAAGCCTTGAAGGTTGGACTGTGATTCTTTGGATGATGGTGTGGAATACCAGTCTCTTCTGAATTGTCCTCAGAGGAAACCCATCTTTCCTTCTTGACAATACAGGAAGTTGCTAATCTGGGCGCTTAACATTATGATTTTTGAGTCTTAGATGTCTTGGTTATATGGCAACCAGGACAGTGTATCATGTACCAGACTATATGGATGAAAACTTGTTTCAGTGGCAACTGAAGATATAAGTGTTTTGTTCTTTTGATTTTTACTACAAGACAGGAGTGGTTTCTCAGAAATGCAGGAGAGCTCACTGTAGAGCCTCTGCTGTGGATAATTAGGTACAAGAGGAAAGGAATCCAGCCTCATGCTGCATTACAAGCTAACAGTTTGAAAAATCTTGTAGTAACACCATGTGCCTACATTGAACCTGGCAGCCAAAGATACTGTGACTCCAGACTGCCATGGTGCTCCACAAAAAAAACCAGATGTAATTTTGAGCAGAAAACCTTTTTGTAGGTAGGATAGTCTGAGAGGGAACAGTTTTCCTTGGAAGCAAATGTGCCATCGAGAGGAAAACCTCTACCACTGAGTACCGTTGAGGTTATAATTACATTTTTGCAAGGCAGAAATATTCACTGCTAACTTTGTCCTCCTACTCTGATGACAGCATTGGGCAGTGAGGTCTTGCAGTCTGATAGAAACTGCAGACTTGCGATCTCAGGAGCAGGCTGATGGTTTTAGTGTAATACCGAGTGATTGCATTCAAATGGACATAACAATAAATATGAAGACTGTGGTAGAATGGAGAGTTCTAAGCAAGTTGCAGCATTTTAAACTGCTTAAGTGGCCATGTTTACCTTTTATTTCAACTCACAGTGTAAGGAGATGGAAATAGAAAGCATGCTGTGAAGTACATCCTTTTTGCATGTACATAACTTACCACTTCTAAAGCAACTATTATATCTAAAATAAGATCTTTTTAGGTTCGAAGTTCAGAAAGTGGCTGTTATTATAAACATCTGTGAGCTTCAAAAGCCATTAGAGAACAGCCCTTTTGCAAGGAATGTAAAAAGCAGATTTCATACCTCATTAGTATTTTCCTGTTTTGGTTTTTTCCCATCGTACAGTGGGACTTCTGATGTGTTTTGGACTTATTTCATTTTGCTTAATGAACTGAATATTCAATGCCATAGGGACATTTCCCTCAACCTGTATGTGTGCCCCAATGTCCAGTTTCTAGAGACAGCTGCTTTCTAAAACTGTAAATATTATTTATTTCTTTGTTTACAGGAAGTGGAACTGCTCCAGGTGGAAATAATAAAATGAACATCAGAAATGAATGGCTTTTTCTGAAGAGGAGATTTTTACCGAACCATTTCTCCCTATTCCTACTTCATCTCAAATTATACACATCAAGTTCTGTATTTAGAAAAAATGTCATCCAAACAGACATTTCTCAAAAAATTATGAGTCTATGAAAACAAGGATTGTTACCAAATTATAGTAGGCAGAGAATATGTACTAGCTCAACATAATATTTAATTTGTATTTTATGGTAGGTGGAAACAGATTGGCTAAAATAGAAGAACAGGAAAAAGATGGGACAGCAGCAGGCTGTTCCTTAATGACTGAGTTTTCTCTTTAAATAGCACCACTGCGTTCAGACTGAGCTATGGCTCCCTCTCCTTTTAGTTGAGATCTCTGTGTAAGTGCACAAACCAGCTACAGAAGGTTGAGACTAAATATTATCCTCCAGTTATCTGCTATGAAGATTTCTCGCACCATCTGCTGAAACATCAAATACAGGCATAATGTACTGTCCTCAGTCCTGTTTGAGGTGCAGGCTGGTTCTACCTGATAATTCTGCACTACCTACAGGAAGAAAATGAAATGAAATAGTTACATGCTAGTCAAAATGTCCATGTGGTATCAAATGCCATTTAGACTTGGAATCCAAGTTTTGCTACATATAATACAGCTTTCAGGCCCAAAGGGTAGAAGAAAAGTAAAGAAGCAAAGATAGGCATATGAAGACTAAAGAATTTCCAGGCTGGAAAGTGTCACATTGGTGATTGTTCTCCCTGCAGTGAGAAGCAATGTGGTATTTGCCTTTACGGTTTTTCACATCTCCTCTACTCAGTTATGCTTGGAAGCGCATGGATAAATAAGGCTAAGGTTATTTCATGCCTGAAACACTACAGGAACTCTTACAGTACCGTTGTGATCTACTGTTTCAGTACACCTGGCATACATTTACCATTCATTTACTTTTTGACTGATTGATTACAGTGAAGATGAAAAAAGTTTCTGTAAATCTGTATGCTAAACCAAATACCTGTTGCTGCTATTACATGTGCTATTGCACACTGAGAAATATCCCAGATCCCTTCAATTAACACATGTGTGTATGTATGTGTCTGCATGCAAACATAAAGATGTATGTATATATAAAGGAACATAAAAAGAATTAATATTCTTAGTTTCTATTTTAATTTAGCAGCTGCCTATTTTAAGACAAACTAGAAATTAGTCATTGAGATCAGACACCATGGGAAATTCCTATGGCTTTTGGGCCTGTACCCAACCTGATGTCTGTGATAAACCCCCAAAAGTCTGGGTTTATTTCTCTCCACTCTACACATTTTCTTGCAGAGATAGAAATAGAGGTGAGATTGTCGAAAAATTTGCTGACTACTTCCTGGTATTTCTACCTAAGTGGGCCCTATTTTGGCAAATGTCCTTAAGACATTTCCAAAACACTTGATAATGACATGATTCCGATCAGCATAAACATGTGCACCTTAAGGGAAGTTTCTGCTTCAAAGCCCACCTAAATGCATCTCTTTTCAAAGCTTAAGCATTTGTTGTTTGAAGTTGTGCTATAGGTGCTATCTTTATGGGGGGCTTTGAACACAGGCCACGGTGTCATACAGTGAAGGAAAATACCACCCAAAGATGGGGAAACAGGAATGCAGTCTCCAGGACACTGCCAGAATTTCTTCCACCCTCATTATCCCTGCCTAGGTGTACAGTGCCCACTGTTGGTTGCCACACACTGTGAAGATGAGGATCCAAAAGGAGGCTGCCAGGGGAAAACAAGGGGAAAGATTAAGTGTGAATGAAAAGAAATTGCTAGGGTGAACAAATTGTTAAATGCAAAGCAGGGAAGACTGAAGAGCAGGAGCAACTTGCATTGCTAGTGACAGTAAAGAATACTTAACTATCAGATAGACAAACTACCAGGAAACAGGTACTGATGGATGGCATCACTCTCAGGTGAAGAAAGGACCACATAATTTCCATTATGATGATTTTGTAACCTTACTGACAGACCCGTACCTGCAGTTGTCTGGATATATCATTTTCAGGAATAACTGCTCTCATGTATGTAGGGGATCTTTCCTTTCCTTTAGGATCTTCCATTTCTAAAAGTGCAGTCACCTATTCTCTTCTACCTGGAACAAGATCTTGGGTTCAGCCTCATCTTTATATTTTAAAGTGGAAAACTGCACTCTTCCAGGACTCTGCATCTTGTAAGAAATGTGAGCAATATGTAGTGGGAGAGAGGATGGAACAGCATGAGTAGTTTAACTACTGAAAAAAGGTAATTTTTGTGGGTTTTTTTTTCAACAGGAAAGACTCAAAATAGTTGGTTCCCCCAATAATAAAGATTTGAGACATTTTCTGAATACCTGGGATATATCCAATCAAAAAAGTAGCCAAATCATTTAAATATAGCCCAGGTATATTGAATATGAGGCTTCATATGGAAGAAAGTAACAATTATGGCTACATCTATGCTGCCAAATGAAATAATTCTGGAGAAAAAGCCTGAGCCCTGATCAACCACAATGCTAAATAGTAATCTTGTTCCCAGGGCTTCTTTGTCTCTAATGGTCTCCCTCCAAGAGGGATCTGCTATGGAAAGAGCCAACTGTAAACAGTGTAGACTGAGGCCAGTTGATGCCACTAGACTCTAGTGATAAAGATCAGTTCTGGCCTTTTTCCCTTCATCACTATGGACAGCTGCTATGACCTTCTCACTTGTTTTCACATGACAGCTAAATTCCTTTTGAATTTAGTCCTTTTTTATTATTTTTATGAGTTGAAAATTAACAAAAGCAAATTCCCACTAAGTAGTTCCAGTTTTCAATAAATGTTTTCAAAATGGTTTGGCTCAGTATTTCAGACTTAAAGGCTATATATATGTGTGTGTGTGTGTGTGTGTGTGTGTGTGTGTGTAATATGTGCACTTGTTTGTTTGTTCAGTTGTCAAACCAAAAAAATGTTAGAAAATCACTAATTTACACAGTCCTTCTCTTCAAAGATCTCTCCTTTAGGAATTTGTGACAGCCTGCTTGTGGAAATATACACCTGTTGTCTCCAAAACAACACATTACTTGTTTCTTCCTCAAAGCATTTAAAGTGAAATTCAAATTGATAGCAGAGTTTTCTTACACATGTGAGACTCTGGGGCTCTCTAAGCTCAGCTCTGACAAGTGGAAGTGGCTCATAGAGCCTGTAGTGTTTGTGCTCTGGAAAATGTCATGCCCTACAAGGCTCTGAGCTGACACCACACTAGTAATCTTTAATACAGGTAGCTATTACCATTTTAGGACTGTCTGCTTTAAGTGTTCACTAAGTCCTTTAAAGTTAACTCTGGTACCTCTGTATCATGAAGAAGCCATTTCTACAACCCTCTGCTGTCCTGTGTTTTGGACTCTTCAACATCTACTCTGGGCACTCCCTCTCGACCTGCCTCAAAATACTCCCTTTCCATGGTGATTTCAGTTTTAGCTGACTATGTCCAGCCTTGGGAGGAATAATACCTTCTAGGCTGATTGAGGATAACTGGGTGTGTGGATAGCTTCTCCCCTGGAGCAGAGATGGGAAAAAGATAAGAAAATCTTCCTCAAACCCATGCAGTTAATGCTGCCTTATCTGTAAAATAAATCACTTGTCCTTAGCTGTTTAGTTCTTTAAAAACCCACTTGCATCCTCCTTTTATTCAATACTTTGCATTCAGACAGGCAATTCAAAATTGAGCAGAGGAAAATGTGTCATCATAGATAAAATTCCTGTTCAAATGTCAACATTTTCCCTGCTGATCATAATAAATGCTGTGATATCATGCATAATGACAGTTAGTTTGTCCATCTTTTTCTTTTCTGTAGTATAGTCTTTTTTAGGCTTTTTTATTGTACTGATGCTGCAAACACCTAATCAGCTCATATGATGCCTCATTTTTCATGAGCTTGAAAAGTGTTAGTGAAAGAGAGACTCTGATCTCTTTCAGGTTAAGTCTAGGCCTTGAAATTGGCATTAACAGCTTCCAAAGGAAACTACATGCAGCTCTGTGAAACTGAAAAACATCCCAATGGGGAACTGGAAGGAGGAACAAATGAGAAAATCAGCGAGGAGATGAAAAATTCTTTAATGATATCCTGAAAAAGAAAGGAAATATTCTGGCTCCTCAAGGGTATGATCCTTTAGGGAAAATGTAAGCACAACTACATACTCTTCCAGTAAACATCTTCTTCACTAACACATGCTCTGAAATTGCTTTCAAGTCAGCTGCTTCCCAGGAGCTAAGCACTGAGTGAGTTCCCTTGATGTGCATGGATGTTTTGACAGGCGTGGGTGTTCCCCAGGGGGAATTAGGCAGGACCCTCTAGGCAGCTAGGGCTGCGCTCTGCAGCTGTGCACTGTGGAGAAAGGGAACTGGCTGTGCCCCAGCCAGGCTGCAGGTAGGTATCCATGGGTCATGTGGTGACAACAGGCACCTCACCCCACCTCAGTATCTCTAGTACACTGAAAGTGGGAGGATGCTTGGGAGCCTTCTATTAATTGACTTTGTTTTTGGACAAAAGTGATGGGCTGATTCAGTACAGCAGGTCATATACTTTTCTGTTCTCAGGGGGTGTTAGGGTAGAGCTCAGATCCATGATGCTTTAGCAGGTGAGTTAATATACAATAGCATTGCTTTAATGAATTCTGGGCACCAAAAGCAAGAGAAAAAAAAAAGAAATCTGTGCAGCAGAGCATCTTTCAGAGGCTCCTTATGAAAATAGGCCATCTGGCTTCACTGTGGTGCATTTGTTAACTCTCCAGCCTACTACTGTTCCCCTGCTGGGTGACACATGCTGAATCTGTCACACAACTAGAACAAAATTATAAATAAACAATCGTGTATTCAAATAAAACAGAACTTTTGGGCAACAGGCTTGTGGGAAAAAAAGTGAAACTGAGAGGCAAATCATTGTCCTTTTGTGTGCAGGATAGTAGATCTCTTGTTCAGCGCTGGAACAGGCACTTGGACGTCTCTGGAGGAAGGTGCCTTTTGCTGAGTGATGCTTCTCATGAGTCTTGCAGATGTAGACCCAAAGGCATTATTGCTAGCAACTGCTTGTACTAGCTGGGATCTCAATCACAGTTGTGGTCCTATTTTGCTGCTCACTGGCGTGTGGTAAAAAACATCTTGTAGTGTTCTGGATTTCAAGAGAAATGAGGGCAATGGGGAAGCAGAGAGATGAGGTCAAATACCAAGTTAGTAGGAAGAATGGGAAAGAGATTCCAGTAAAACAACTGGAGTATGGAGTTGACCTTGTATCACTGTTTGTGTGGATTTTGTATGCTGTTCTCAGATACAGAGCAGTCCTCTCCTTTTTTCTTAAATAATAAGAGATCTTCTCCAGCACTGAGAGACTGTTGGATATAAGAAACCCATCTGAACTACAAGTCCATGTAAGCCAAGATGCAAGACAAATATTTAGGACTTCTCAACTCTTAGCTATGCTTTGGTTCTGAAAGAAAGCTGAAGAAAACTTACATGCCAGGTGACTGGCAGTCAATTCTATCCATAAGTCAGGCTTTGTATGCCTGTGAATTACATGGCGGTGTAGTGATACTTCATAATGACACCTCCAGGCAAAGATGGGAGAGGGTTTCCATAGGCCTGTGAGTCCAAATGCCATGTTAACACTGGCTGCCATTCTCTGTAAGCAACAGCTTTCTCTAGACTGAGAAGACAACAGGCCATGCTGACTGGGCCATCATTCTATTTTTGTTCATTCCCTAAGTCTATATCATTCAATGCCTGAACAAATAACATTGGGAAACAGTGCAAAATCGTTCAAGTTAGATTTCCCAGTGGAGGTGGTACATTTGCACAGGCTGCAGTGTTCAAAGGCCAAAAGCTGGGTTGTTAAAAGATTAAAGACTTATTCTATTTCAGACAATCTTCAAAAAACAAATACTCACTGGAGCCAGTTTTGCCCAATTCAACCTTCTGCAGCTCATTTGGAGTCACAGTATAGGAGTGGAATTGCTTTGGATTCATGTTCGTGGCAGTAAGAGATAAGCTGGGCTCACAGGGGTGATCAGATGTGTCCTGAGGCATAATTAGTGTCAGGGGTGTATGTATACGTGTGTGTGTGTTTGTTCATGCACAAAACATACAATTAAGAACCTTCTCCTCTACACACACAACCCCACAGACAGATACACACACAAAAGGCTGTATTAGTGATTTAAAAATAGTAAATTAGGAAGAAAGATGTAGGAGCTGTTGAGACTCCTGTGCCATTCCATGAAAAATTTCAGCTGCTTTTGGAACAGTATGCCATCCAAAGGAGTGGCCTGCTACTCTGTTCAGTGCTGACTTCAGATTTCTGTTCACTAAAGCTGATCACAAGGTCAGAGTGAACACAGAAAAGCCATGATAGTACAAGCAGTCCTGGGAAAGTCAGAGGGGAGTGGCAGGCAAGACTGTTGGCAACAGAAGGGACTTTGGTAGACACAAGGCTGCTGTAAGATGCCACCTTCATTTTGACCTCCTTTAGACCCATTTGTTTAAGGAGAAACTCCCACAGGGACACTGGAGTTCCATCACTGACACATTCATCCAAGCTTCCCAGAAAACTCATGCAGAGTTAACCACATCACAAGTTTCAGATGCACATTTTTTAATACTAGCCACTCTTTTCAATGTCAAATTCAGACTTGGAAACATCACAAATTCCCTCCCCAGCTGAAAATCTCCAAAGATCATAATAAAGAATCTGATAAGAATCATACATTGCACCATTGTCTACATTAGGGGTACTGCTTCCAGCTCTGGGGTCCCCATCATACGTGGGATATTGACCTGTTGCAGCAAGTCCAAAGTTGGTTAGAGGGACGGAACACCTCTCCTTTGAGGAAAGACTGAGACAACTTGATTTGTTCAACCACGAGAAAAGAAGGATTTGGGGTGACCTAATTGTGACCTTCCAGTACCTGAAGTGAGTCTACAAGAAAAATGGAGAAGGGACATTTTACAAGATCACGTAGTGACAGGACAAGGGCAAATGGCTTCAAATTGAAAGAGAGATTGTTTAGATTGGATATTAGTTAAAAAATCTTTACTGTGGGGGTAGTGAGGCATTGGTACAGGTTTCCTCTAGAACCTGTGGTTGTTCCATTCCTGGAAGTTTTCAAGGTCAGGTTGGATGGAGCTCTGAGCTACCTGGTCTAGTGAAAGGTATCTCTGTCCATGGCAGGGAGGATTGGAACTAGATAATCTTTAAGAACTCTTCTGATCTAGGCTATTTTATGATTCTATGAATATCTCTTTTAAGGCAATGTAGTGCACTCATATACTGATGGTAAAGCAAGATAGAGCCAGGAAACTAAAATAAAATCAAGGAAGTGATTAGAGGAACAAGTATCTCTGGATTTGCTGCAAGGCATCTCCATTGACATGAAGTTGTTGGCGTCACCCACATACACTCACCATGGATGTGGGAGGCTCAGTTCTGAGGCTGTTGATAGCCTGGAAAATGTTCAGACCCACAGACAGTGAAGTACACTGACAGGTAGAAAGTTCCTCATCTCCTGGAAACAAAGCAGAGTGGGAAGCAGGGAGTCAAACCAGAAGCCAAATTGGAGCACCAAGCCTACAGTACGGGATAATAAACACATTTTAATTTTGGCCAGGTAGTAACAAAAGAATAATTTACATTCTTCTCCACTTAAAGCATACAGAATAGTCTTGTAAAAGCCAAGAGTGACATTTCCAAAATGTGACTGTCAAAAATCTCATGGTGTAACTCCATGGCCACGATCAGGTACTGAAGAAATGGCATTGTCAGCTAGCTCTTTTGGACTAATCTGCTCACATCCCCAAAAGGGGTTTCAGTACACCTCTGTGAACTGTGATTTGCTTGTCACTTGGGCCAACAAGAGCATTTACCCCACTGAGACCTTGAGGTCGACCTTGCACATTTGAGTGCAACACTGAGCAGAAGATCAGATCCAGTAAAGCATCTTCAGGGATGTATGTACACATGCAAACCCATGCTCCGACTGGGGCTTCCTGCATGCCTTCTGATGCTGCCAGGGAGTGTCCCTGACAGGAATTAGTTTAGATTTCCCACAAGGAGACAGGACTCAAACTTCCTCTGAACTGTTCAAGTGTGGCGGCACTCGCCTCTGTCTTGCTTACCAAACCAGCCAGGCAGCAGCTCCTGTCAGTGCTGGAGTTTTATATCTTTACTACACCGGGGGATCTTTGCATGCAGTGTGGCTGCTGAAAGGCAAGGCTGCTTTCCATTATTCAGGCCAGAGTTCACTCTCTGGTCTATGGGGAATCAGACTCCAGGATCAAACACTCTTCTATGTTCGGCATTGCTCCAACAGACAAGCAAGGGAGTTTTGTTTGTGTAGAGACAGATTTGTCTCTGAGTTCCTCCCAGGAGAGCTGCACAGCTTGCTCTGGAAACCGTGAGCAACAGGCATTCTTGTTGCAGTGAATTACATTTGCCAGATTTAATTTATTCAAATGAGAAACATATTCATCTATTTCATACTTACTATATATTGTTTATAAAATCAGTGGTGCAGCATCTCCAGAGAGTCGTGAGCCAACTGCTGCACATGACCTGCTCTGGGATTCAGGCTGCAACAGGAAACAGCTTGGAACAAGAATTCTCTCTTAAATGAACTTTTGAAACTGGACCTGCATTGTGAAATATTTGGGTATTGAGCAATGGAAGAATATGGAACATAAACACGATCGGTTGCTTCCCTTGAGCATTAGCAAGCTTCAACAAGCAGGCTGGGTGCTGCTCTGGTACAGGGAACACAAAGAGGCTGGTCAGAAAGCAGAGCTTGTAGGGGTACCTCCATAACATGCTGATTAAATTGTACTAATTGCCTCCTGATAGCCATTTTCTAGTTGCTAATGTGGGTGAATCATTTGTAAGTGAAAATTGATAATGGTGCCTTTTGGTCCTCAAATCTCTATGGCAGCACTTTCTTTCTTGCCTACGATTTTGCTAGGAAGTAGTATTTGATTGTTCAGAGGGAGGGTTTGTGTCATCCACTACATGTTAAAAGTTCTGCTGAGAGAAATCTAATTTAATCATGGATTACTTGGATATCCTACTGAGCCCCACCAGGATTTGACTTGCAGGCAAAGAAAAGAGGGCATGCTCTTTATTGCCTCTAATTCAGTAATGGTTCAAAGCTGAAGGGAACCAACTCAGACCACAACAAAATATATTACTGCTTCACAAAAGTGAGCAGAAGAACACCATGCCCTTCTGGGAGTAATTCTTTCCCAGCAGTTCAACAATAAGGAAAGACGCTTTTTTTTTTTTTTTTTTTTAAGTAGTGTCCCAAAAATATTTTCTACAAATGATGCAGATTTCTACATTACACAGATTATACCTGTCAACAGTAGCTTTGATATGTTCAAGGGTAGCTTGAAAAGAAAAGCCCCAAGCTTTAGGACACTGCATTTCTTGCAAGAAGAGACTGAGTTAGAAAATTTCTCTTCAGCCAGGCTCAGTGCCAGAGCTTGAAACCAGCTATGAGCTTTAGTGTCATCACAGTACTGCAGTGACATCTTTAAATATCACTCTGACCTTCAAGGTGACCTTCCCAAGGACACCTCCCCCTCTTCTCCCATAACTGTCTGCATGGTCAGTCTGGCCCACAAGTCTTCCTGCTGCACCCTCATCATTCCCGAGGAGTAATAAATCCCAGCCTATCTCTGAGACAAGTGGAAGTTTGCGGATACATGGGAAGAAATCCTTATCATCTGAGAGGC
Organism: Serilophus lunatus; assembly: GCA_013399895.1. Lineage (NCBI taxonomy): Eukaryota > Metazoa > Chordata > Aves > Passeriformes > Eurylaimidae > Serilophus > Serilophus lunatus. The sequence goes on from VXBA01005459.1 coordinate 695,263, forward strand.
ATCATGAAAACACATGGCTGCACACTTTGTGGAGGCAAGCATAGGTGACAATATGAAGGTGCTGACAGTTAAACCTCAAATCAATGCAGCTCTCTGGGTGCTTGAAGTTAGCCAGCAGATGAAGAGCCTTGGCAAGACAATTGCCTACAGTTGTATGAAGTGGAAGAAAAAGTATCACTGACGCCTCACAACATTTTAGCTTTCAGCATCCAAGCATATTTATTCTCATCTCTGTTTTTATACAGACTTGAGGAGTCTCCCTGACTTTGGTTCTCCCATCTCCAGTCACCAGGAATTTGGGTCTGCCGTGCTTAAATACTCTGCCCTGATCCAGCAAACCATTTCTGCATGCTTATTTTTAAGCAGGTGAGCAGTTCCATTACCTTCATGATTCTTTTATGTTACATTCTTTAGTGGATCTACTGTCACCACAGTTATTTCTGTTACATTTCATCTGATTTTTTCCCCATTGTTTTCTGGCCTTTTCCCCTAACCCGCTCAGTTTTCTGACAACATATATATGTTTTAGTGTTACATATTTTTGCTCCTATTTTTGGTCGGCATTTGCATAGACTTTTGATTCACAGTGAAAGGGTATCCAGTAATCAACCAGTATTACAGTATTGCTTCCTTCCTTATTATTAGGGGAAGACAGATCTCTGTTTCATAAACCTACACTATTGTTATACAGACAATTAAAGATTGTAATTTAATTTCTCCTTTTCATTCATGGTTAGGAATGTGAATGAGCTAAACAAGTATGTTAATGACATGATTCTGTACAGATGTTTTGTCTGGCATATTTTTCCAGACAGCTTCCTTGTTGCAAGAAAATACTGAAATTAATTATCTTGTTTTCCTCATTAGTTATCAGAGAGGAATAATTTCTGATATTTAGTGGATCTGATATCAATATAGCAGCTAAATTTCATATCAGCAAGACAATATTCAACAGAGATATTGTTCGTTAGAAGAACGTTTTTGTGCATCCAACTTTGCCTCCACTGATCTAAAATTAGATCTCCTCTGGACTTCAGTACTACCATTGTGTAAAACTTGAGCTGAATATAGGAGCTAGTATCTCTTTCGTGTCTAGTGACCAGCCTTGAGTCAGGTTTTCTGATAATATTTTGAAGCTACCTCACTATCACAGACTAAGGCGCCCACGTCTATCCCTCTCTCCCATTTTTATTCCTAATCTTGATCTGTGCCTGTTGCTACATAGGTCTTTGAATACATAAAAAACATTGACTTTGCAGATCATTACCCCAGTATTTCTTCCACATAGTTATTCAGTTGGCTTTCAATCTTGCTGTTGTTTCCAACTGCAATATAAAAGTTTGTAAACCCTTCCAGTGCATTTCAGCATGAAAAGAAATCTGTTTCCCTCCCTTATTTTTCAGGTGCTCACACTTGTTCACTGAAGAGAATTGAAACAATAGGTTTGTTTACAACAACAGTCACATCTGCTCCATATGAGAGTAGCCCTGGGATGGTTTGTGACCATGAGTCCAAGGTATGGAGGCCACCAGACTTGTTACTGACATGATGCAAGTGTCCAGAAAAGTGGTTGCTGGAGTCCAAATTGTTGCAAAGCTCTGCAGTTTGGCCATATATCAAGTATGCACACCTTTTGGATTGGAAATAGGAGTGACAGTAATAAATTTCCTAAAAATATTGTGCATCAAATCTGATTTCTCTTTTATTTGTTGGGTTTTTTTTTAAATTTATTTATTTTACATTAAATCTTCATTGCCTTACCAGAGCAATGCCAATTTTTTGTTTTATAAGAATTCAGTTCCTCTTATGAAGTGCTGTGAAGATGAATGATGGGAACCCTGGAGTGTGTATCCTATGGCATTATATTTTACAACAAAGTACTAATGACCAGATCAGTTTCTAGACTGACATTATTATTTACTTTATCCATATACCATTTCTGCATTCAGATGTTTTCCTACTCATACACTTTTATGAATATTCCGTCAGCAGACTACTCAGAGCTGAACTTGGTCCTCTGTAAGTGACTCCACAGCACAGCAGTTCAGGAGTGTTATGAATATTCTTCAGTCTGGAGGGTGGATACCTACACTGTACTAACATTTAACACAGGCAATCATAGTAGGTGGTCTAGGGATGGTCAAAATATATTCTGAAGCAATGGGTTATTGCAGCTATAAAGCCATGAGGTAACAAAGGCAGAGGTGAAGTTGCACCTCGCTGACTCCATCAGTGTGGACAATAACAAGCCAGGGTGGCATGCAGGTGCAAGATGTTACCAGAAAATTGCCCCTTAGCCATGCTGTATAAAGCAGGCATCCAGGGTCAAGAAATGTTAGTTGGGGAAGATAATATGTGCTTTTCTCAGCCCACGCATGAAATCTATCCTTGAAAATTGGTAGTTTTTCAAGGAGAACCCAGTGAGAGGTCTGGAATAGATAGTTTTAAGCACTGTGCTCCGTCAGTGCTTCCTGCTTGGACTCAGCTGTGTTGAGAAGCAGCAGAGATGACTCAGAGGTTCAGACATTGCTTGTAATTTCACTTCGCACAACCCACAGGCACATGACTTCTTTTTCCACATTATTACTGAGTTATGCTACAGTGAATGTTAATGACCCACAATGAAATGATTCCCTGCACCATGCAAGGAAAACCACTATCCACAAATTCGTTTTCTTTCTCTTGCCTCTATTAAAATAATTAATCACACTGAGGAAAAGCACACACAGGCTTGCTGTGAGGTCACAGTGAAATGATACATCACAAAGGCTATAAAAATGTTATAAAAATGAAATTACCAGTAGCATTAAAAAAAAATAACTCTGGAAAATAAACCAGAGAAGAAGTGAGAACCTCTCACCTTACACATAGTATTAATACTTGTAAAATGAAGGACTTCAGAAGGAAGCACAAGAGCTGCGCAGGAGGGTTTTTAGGGGTCAGGAGGAAAACAGCGAGTGATGCTGGAGAGAGGAAAAGACTTTGCCCTGATGCATGTTGAGAGAAGGCATGTTGCAGCCTCACCAGGGCTGGCATGGCTACTGGCATCCTTCACCAAATGGTGGGTGGCAGTGCAAGTGACAGCTGTGCATATCTTGTGTCAGCCAGGATGGTCCTCAAGGACATAACCAGGAAAGCTGTTGCCCGATGCTCTTATTATTGCTCAGCTTAACATCTCTGTGCACTAGAAAGCAAACTTTTCTTTTAGGCTAGTAAAGAACTACAGCTTCATAAGTACGAGCCCCCCTTGCTGATGAAGTAGGTCAGTGAAGAGCAAGCTGCCAGGTTGGATATGCTGTGTCAGTGCAGATGAAAACCTTTCCTCTCCCAGCTCCTGCTGTTCCCAGGAAAAGCATGAAGGGCACTCACAAGTGAGCTTCTGACAGAGCTGTGCTGCTGCCAAATTATCTTCCACCACAAGCACAGGCGAGCAATGAGCTGCTTCTCAGGGGTCAGGAGAAGGTGTTTGCCTGGAGCAGAGATGCTCAAGGCTGATGACCTGGGGCTCCTCAAAGAAGACGCTGAGATTTGGGAATTGACACTGCACTCTGCAGCAGGGAAGAATTTGTCCATGTGTCTGCAATCAGTGCCATGTTCACTTTCTGGTGTTGGGGCAGTGCCACAGCAGCACACTAGTCATTCTCTGCCTGCTGAGTTCCTGCCACTCCGCTTGCCACACAGCTCTGGCATGGAGTTTGTCTGCATTAGAACTGAAGAGAAATTGGATTGGACAGTCTGCAAAACAAAAAAACCGATGCTACAGCACTGCAGTGAGAATGCATGCAAATGCTCATGCTCAGATAAGAAAATATTTTGTTTGCCAATGGAAAAGTGATTTTCTTCCATTCACTAGACCTGTTTCACATAGGGGTTAAGATGAGAATAATTCAAGGGACTGGTATAACCTAATGCTACCAGAGCCAGAGACAGAATTTCATGCATGAAAAAGAAAATTGATTCTATCTAAATATATTTCTTCCTAAAAACCTGGTTCTTCTCTAGTGGGCCTTGAGGAAAGCAGGAATAATACTGGAGAAAATCTATCCATTGCAAATGCAAACTCAAGGTACTAGATCAGAAATATATATTAAGATAGCCTTTAAAGCATTAAAATGCACAACTTAAAAATACTAAGCAACAGGACACAATGTTTGCAATCATTTTAGTACATCATGTTTCATCATTTAATTGAGTTCTGATAAACAACAGTTTGGATTCTGTCTACTTTATGATTTTCTCCCTCTAGTCAAGAAAAAAGGATGATAAGAAAAATAAAATTAAGATTCTATGGCTCTATTAATAGCTGGAAATTAGCATGAACTAAGTTACAAATAAATACAGACATGCATGACTTACAGGAAGGAGAAAATGTGCTCAGTATGCAAAATGCAGCATAATTTCTGTTCATAGTATAACCCTGGAGTGTTATACCCCTGGAGTGTGGGACTTTAGCAGGAATAGGCAACAAAGTTCACTTTGTGAAATGAGTTTTAATTGAAAAAATACAGAAGCTGAAGAGAAACTGGTGATGAAATGATAGTGCATCCCCAAAGGAACCTCTACTGGGGAAAAACTAAAAAGGGTTAACTGTTTGGATAAAATCTAAATAAACCTTACAATTCACATTACTTGTTTCTTTTTGCACCAGGGGAAAAAAAAAAAGCCAACCACAGTTTATACCTTATTAATGGAAATCAATTAGAAACAGTCCAAAAATCAAATAGAAGCCAAGTGAAATGCAGAGATGACTAGAAGCTCTGAAGGAAATACTCTTTGTCTTAACTAGGCTATTAGAAAACAAAATAGAAAGGCAGTAAGAGCTTCAAAGAAATGCAATGGACCAGGTCCAAATCCCAGCAACATACTGAGATGGAAAAGATTCACTGGACCATCTAATTTATTTAACACTTTCAATTCCTAAAAGTGCACCAGTTATAAAAAATAAAGCATATATTAAAAATCACATTTCATTTCTTTGAAATTAATGGCTGCTGAGTTTGAACTCCTAATTTCCACTTTAAAAATACTTAATACTACCAAGAGCTTAATAGTTTGGGTTACTCAAAGCAGGGGAATGCAAACAAATGAAATTTTTGGCACTGAAACATTGAGAGTAAAAATGGCTATTGAAAAAAAGTACTTGTACAATTCTGCTAGATATTTCTTTGTTTCTTGTAAATGCAAGTTTTGTCCTAGTTTTAAGAGCAAGATGCTGAAGTTAGGGCACACTCCCATTGCATGATAGAGCTATAGTCACTCTGTGTCCCACATTGTACTGTAGCCAGCTTCATTAAGCTAGTGTGAATTCTGAGACAGGGGTGTGAAAAGGAAGGGACATATGCTTCAGCTTTCCTGCTAAGGTGTCCAAAGGTGATGGAGAAGAAGTCTTCTCCTCTCCCATTCCTCAGTGACTTTTCCTGTCTCCCTCTTCTTGCATCCTTTGCACCTACAGGAAGGTGGGTTCTGGTATCTTGAAGTTCAAAGCTGTGTCCCTTTAAGAAGGAAATCAAGAACAAATTCTCCATTGGTGAAAACTGGCTTGAGTGCATTGGTTTTACTAGAGTTACACAAACTAAATCAATAAAATGCAGAGGATACAGAGCATTTAAAATCCTCAAAAATATTTGGAAAAAGTAGCAAACTGATAGGCAGATGTAATATGTATGAAGGGGGTGGAGTCTGAGGGTGAAAAAGATGGGTCCGTGGGAAAAAAGCCCACAGACCAGTGGGGTCAGGAAATACACTTTGTTCGTATGCACAGTGATGTACCCACACACGCACTCACATCTGTTTTCTGTTTTACTGACAGTGCCAGATTTGTTTTGAGCTCAGGCTGGTGTATGAGCTCGAGTGACTTTAATTCCCCAAAGGGAAGAAAACTTTGTACCATGATCCACAAATCAGCCAGATGGCTTTTGAACCTGTGCACTGGGCTTTACCTAGAAACCTGGAAAACTGTGACTGGCTCTTAGAGCTCCGCTGATTGCCAAGGGGACAGAGGCAAGGCAGAACTTCCACTGTCTGCAAAAGAACAGGAGACTTTCCTCTATAGCGCTGCCAAGCCAGCATCCAATCAGCACCAAAAGAAGCCTTAGAAGAAGAAAAGAAGCTCTTTGGAGCAGAGTCCTTTTGTGTATCCTCACAGAGTACAAAGGGGTCCCTATCTCTAAGGAGGGCCTCTTAGATACCTACTCAGTATCACAAATTGTAATAATAAAAGTAATTTACAGTATTATTTTGATTCGCAGGGGTTTTTCCTGTCTTTCTGTAACTCCAAAACTTGCCCAGCTAGAGATAAGGTAAAAGGCTTCTTTCCTACTGCTGCTGGAAAAGGAGAAAAAGAGAAAACATTTTTTTGTCATTGTTGTTGAAGGAGATACCAAAGAAATGAAAAAAAAAATTATTCTCATAGGCCTTTGTGTAGCTGTGAGGATCTCAAAGGCAGGGCAAGAGCTTGGAGAATACAGACATGTAAAATTCAGGCTCAACTTTAGCCTCTCTGCTGTGCAGAGACAAAGAACTTGTCAAAATATTTGTGTCAACAAGTGTTTGCATGAACAAGTGAAAGCAAGAGAGATAAAGAGATGCAGGGAAATAGGAAAAGAGAGATGGAGAAAATGGATGGCTATTAGGAAGTGTTATGGGTTTTAAAATGGGGTTTTTGAGGGAAGGAGGAAGGGAAATATTTGGATTGTTTACTTGTTTGCTTAATTATAAAACTAGGATTTTTTTAGACATGAAGGAAAAACTGAGATCACAGTGTCCATGGAGCAGTGGGACTCTCTCCCATTCCCCCACCACCTGGTTTCATGCAGAGGGACGTCAGTGCAAGTCCCACAGGGACAGAACCGGCGCTTCCACAGCATCGGGCTAAGGGGCTGCATGTTCCGCCGCAGCGGGCACAGACACCCCTCCTCGCTTACCACTCATGCTGGCGGCGAATCCCTTTTCCCAGTGGCTGTGCAAGGAGAGCTCCGGGCGGCGTTGGTGGCAAAGAGGCGGCATCGTGCGGACGGGCAGCAGTGCCCGGTCCTGCCCGGCGTCTTGCAGAATGTGCGGAGCCGTGCGGCGCCTTTCCGCTGGTGGCAGCGGCTCCTGGCTCACTGTAGCGGGCAGAACAGAGAGGCAGCAGGCAGAGACACACTGTGGGCGCCGGGACTGGTGGCTCCCGCTGCACCCCCGGCCCTGTGCGGTGGGCTGTGATCAGCACTTTCGGGGGATGGTGGCAGTGCCTCCCCGATGGTCACCATGCTCTGAGGACTGCACCAACTTCCCTCTCTGGCCCATGGGTGCTTTTCACCACCTTTAACTTGCAGGGGCTTCAAGGGGCAGGAGCGTACCATCATCAAGACAGCTTTCCCTTCCTTCCCCCTGCTTCTCAGCCGACTAGCCAGCTTTGAAGAGCAGTTTGGTTTTTTTGTTTTATCGTGTTAACATTATCGGGTTTTATATATATCGTGTATGTATTTTGCCTGATGACTAGGGATCCTATAAGGTCTTTAGTGACCTAGAAAATAAATCTGTTACTTGCTGTTGAATCTGTTCAGTCTTTCGTCACTGTTGCACGCCCCCTAGTGGTAAAACCACTACAGAGAGGGACTAGAGGGGAGAAGAAAAGACATATGTAGTCACAATAAATGTTAACACCTTTTGCTACAACAGATGCAGACTATTTCACTTCTAACACTTCTGTTGAAAAATTACATTAAATGTTTAGAAAAGAGGAATTTCAGTTTTTACTTTCTTTTTAACAAAGTCTAACCCTCAAATCTATCTTGGAATTTGAATTTTATTCCTTTCACATGTTTAGAGTAGAAAGCAGGAAAAAATAACAGATAATGGAATTAAGGAGAAAAGAAGCAGTGACATAAATGAAGGGGGGAAATTGCAAATACAAAAATTTTGGTAATTCTTATTTCTGACGAAATTTATATATCATTGAGCAAAAATGTTCCTGTTAAAAACTGGCATTATTCTCAATAGTTTTGCACAGTACCATGCTCATTTTTCAACGACATCTTGTTATTTTTACATATTATAATCATTACCAGAGAGCCCAGAGGTTCTCAAGCTTCTGTCATGCTGAGTAAGTCCAATATTAAGGAAAGATTGCCCTCATCTTAAAGAACTCACAAGTTAACTAGTGACAGGATACAAAAAGCAGGCAAAGAATATAAAAAGAGAAGATGGAGAGGAGGAATATGGTAAGAGACCATGGAGTGACCATGAGGAGCACAGCTAGAGAGATTTACCAGGTATTTCACAAGCATCTTCTCCTTTGACTTGTCTACAAACAGGCTATGGGCTCTGGTGTGACCCCTAGAAGTCACTTTCTCCATGATCGATTAGTACAGTGAGACTGCAAAGGGACCTGAGAGTTATTGGCTCCTCATGGATAGAAGAAGTGTGGTGGAGCTCCATCGAATAGCACACAAGTCTCTCACTGCCAGGAAACAGGGCAACACTGAAGCGATCACGCACCGGAGAAAGGCAGAAGAATGCTGCAGGAATACATTTTACAGATTACAGAGATAATTTCTCCTTACACATGAGTACATTTTCAAAGCATCCAATGAATCAGAGAATGCAGCAAAGTATTAGTATAAAAGTGACACTTCCAAGGCCCCAAGAAGTTCAGAATTGCCCTCCATTAGCCATAGCCTCCTGCTTCCCTGTCACTTACGCTGTCACAGCTGTTGTGGACAGAAGGGTTTTAAAGTCTGTCAGCACCGTTGTGCCAAGCTCTCAGTCGATCTGTGTAGTTGCTCTGTGGTAGATGCTTCAGTGGCCCCATCACTTGGTCACTGGGAGACTTTTACTCTAATTCCTCTATGTAACTGCATGGTGTGAGGAAGAGATGACTCAGCTTTCCCATCTACCCCAGGGCTTTTTTTATCCAAAAGTTCACAAGCCAAGACTCCCCTCTTGTGTCTTTTTTTATTGTATTGACCTCAGGAGTATCATCTATTGAGTATGAAACTGCTACACATTGCTCCCCAAAGACAGGGTACTGCTGCATTTGTTTATAGGAGTCTATGCCTGCTTCTCACTCCAAGTGCCATGAAAGACTGAAGACTCTTCTTTCTTCAGTCTTAGACCATCTTCTTATGCATTGATAAAAAAGAAGTGGGAGTTCTCATCACCATTTACAAGGATTAAACATTTGCTGTTTCCCTGTGGGTAGAGGACAACCACTGCCAGCTAATTTGGAAAGAATACTTTGTCTGCTAACTACAAAGAGCTACAGCTGCATACAGCAACAATACTGTTAGCCTCTATTCAGAAACAGCTCTTTTACAGAAGGGAAATTCTGTTATTTATTGGTTTGGACTATGTGCAGGAAAATATCTGCTTAGAAACTTTTCACTATAAGTGAAAGGTCTCAAAAATCTCTCCCTAACCTCTTTTATTGATATTAAACTATGCTAACACATAGTCTTGTGACTTTCCCAAGACTCGAGAAAGACAAAATTAGAAAAAATGTATAATGATTTTTTTTTTTTTTAACAGTGACTCAGAGTATGTGAGAAACAAAATGCTTTATGGCATTTGTCTGAGATTTCCCATGGTTGATGAAAATCCCCCAGTAAACAACTGCTTAGAGTATCACTGGCCAGAAACTTCAGCATTAACAGATTTATGCTTTTTCTATTACCTGCAGCAATAAACTGCTTTAAAAAATCCTCTTGTTCCCTAACTACAAATTGAATTTCAATAAATGTACGTAATATACTCACAGGAAAGCACAAGACAGAGTTGTGTGCTGTCTTAAAATTTTACATGCAGCTCTCATTGCCTCAAGAGGTTTGGATCAGATAGTGTCCAACCTTAATGTATCTACACTCCCTGAGCTAGACAAAGCAAAATACACCGGGGTCAAAACCTTTTACTGCAGTCAAATTAAAGGCATGAAAAATTAGAGCAACTTTTGCAGACAAGAGGAAGCACTACAATGGGCTTGTGACCTTCAAATTTCCTGACTGGCTAGTAATAGGAGAACCTTGGCCTAAACTCGAACATTTTCAGGTTTGTTGTAAATTGGAAAAAGGATCTCTGGGAGCATTTTGCTTCACTGATGGAGCTGGCATGTTTCTAGTTTCTTCAGCCTTGTCTCAGAAGGTTGTATGAGCTTTTCTCATGACAACTCATATCTCTTATATTGGTAGAATTTGCTGCTACAAAAGATGATTCAGTGTCCTTCTGCTTCTTTTACACCTTCAGTCTAGTATAAAGCAACCCAAGGGAACTAGGCTTTTAATGCCCAATGCCTGAATGCTATTAGATTAGCTACATTGCAGCTCTGCCCATTAAACTCCCTACCTCATCTTTGGCAATTCCTCACCTTTGAAAGGTTACTATTATTCTCATTATTATCTGTAATCTGGTAGAGGCTGAATAACCACATAGCTTTAGCATTTTTTTCAACAGACATCAAGATTTAGTGTATGACAGAGTTGCTTCAAAGGGTCAATAAAGGCCCACTCACAGGCACAGTCCTACTGATGTCTGTGAGTCTCTGCTGATTAAGTAAGAGAAGGATATGTTTGTCCATCTTCAGTACTTCAGAGGTGTCAGCTGAGCTCTGTCCCATCATCTTCTCCTTCCTGTCTTCTTCCTGTACTGGCATGCTACTACAAAGCATGTTCTCAGAAAAGATTTGGGAAGAGGTTCCCAACATGTGGTCTCTGCTGAGGGGTAAACAGTTGGTCTGAAATGATATTACACAGTAAAATGTTTTAAACTTATGAACTCAATATGGCTTCGTGGGTAATCTGAAAAACAAAAAAAAAAAAGGTTGAAACTGGCATATTTAAGAACAAGTGGTTTAGGCAACAAATTCCCACTGACACCAGAGCAGGCTATGGTTAGGAACTAATCACAAGTACAGCCTTGCACAAAGGTCCTATGAGTGCAAACAGCTTTTTTTTTTTTAAGAGTCATCATTATCCTGCTACTGAAATGGTGATCATAGTCCTGCCATGCATCACACAAACAACATACAAGCAATATCAGCAAACACTGCAGCTTTCTGTATTTCTATGCATTCCTATCCACAGCTCTTCTGAGGACTTGGCTGTGCCAGAGGCAGCACTGAAGTTCACAAGACAAGCAAACTAACCACTTCTTATGCTGGATACAATGGTAAATCACAGTGTCTGTGATCACTTTTTACACTAAAAGTGAGCATGAAAGCAGTCATCTGGGCCTGCAGATATGTTTCTGGACAAGGCTACTTCACTTTGCCATCTGCAGCATCACATCCATTTTGATATCGATTGGCAGCAGAAGGTGCTTATGGCACCCCCAGGTTCTTCACTGGACAGCATTTCACCAGCTCCTGGGAAGAAGGATAGCAATGACACCACTGTTATCACTGGCTGACATAAAGAGAATTGATACTGAAGGTTAACATTTCACACTTCAAGACTAGCTTTTTACCTGTGGCCATGAAATAATCAATGTTGACCAGTAGTACGGATATAGTCCAGAATTCCCATTTCAGAAAATGTACTGTAATATATTGGACACCACAACTGTAGGTAAATGGTGACTTTTAATGGATGCTATTACATATAGTATTTTCAAAATGAGTTATTGATGATAAGCCAGTGGGTTCCCTATGGATTTTCAAAGGATTTAATGACAACTATTCTCCTTGATTTGCACATACTTCTGGTATTGCTTTGGCCAAAGAAGGATAAATTTGGCTAAGTTTTGGCCAACCAACTTAAGTTTTGCAAGTAATAAGAACTCATTCTGTCCTAGTTTGGACGCTAGGGGATGCAAGAGCGACAACAGACTTATAGAAGACAACAGCAAACAGCTTATTTTCCTAGGAGCTCTATAAAACTACAGACCCCACAAAGGCACTAAGCAAATACACATACCAAACCAACAATGTTATTCAATAAATTAAAAAAACAAACAACAAACTGCTCCTCCAAGCTAGCTGGTGTGCTGAGGAGCAGAGGAAGGAGGGAAGAAAGGCTGGTCCAATGATGGCAAATGGTCCCGGTTCTAGGAGACTCTGAAAAAAAAGGGACAGTGAAGAACACCTCCCCAAGAAAATCCAAGGGGAAAGATACCACTTGCGTTGCCACTGGGTGGTCTTCTGCTGTCACTGTCTGAGTTCCGATGGTGCTGCGAGGCCAGGAAACTGGGATGGATCAGGAGGGGCAGCAGCTGATCTTCTCTCAATGATGACGAGCCGGGGAAAAAGGGGATGAACTTCCATGTTCTGTAGCTTTTATGGGCTCTCAATCTCACGTGATTTCTTCCTGGGTATGCTGCTTTCCCATTGGGCAGCAGTGTTGGGCACCTCCCCACTACGAGATCTTGCCATGAGGCCATGATTTTGTTCCTGACAAAAATGCATGGTCCCGGGGTCACTCCCCGCAGGGCACCCAGGGAGGGCGTTTCACCATCCTTGGCTGTTCCCCTTCTCAGGAAAAAAGAAGTTTAAACAGTTGATCTCCTCTCCCCAAGACAAAACTACTTCCCTAACCCACTACACATGCGTTAAACCCCAAAGCTCACAGATTCAGTCTTCATTGGCTGGATTTTTCATCATACATGGCCTCAAATTTCTTTTAAGTACAAGGCAAGGATATAGGGTAGATACCTGCTGAAGATAGGGCTTCTAGGTAGCAGAATGTCTTAGATACAGTTGAGAACAAAAGAGACTGACCTTGGAAGGTGATAAAAATGTTTGCCTGCTATGTTATCGCTTAAAGAAGACAGGACTGATTATAATGGAAAATCACCTTGGAGCAATATTTTAAGTAGAACACATAAAGCTGAAAATTACTCAGTGTCGAGAGGAAATAATAAATTATGCAAATCTGTAACCAGATAGAGTAATACTAAATATCATAGGAAACCTAAGTAGCGTGTGTTAATGTAGCTCTAATAAAATGCAATGATGACTTGGGAAAACCTGTAGAAAAAAGAAAGTTCTGGCAGGTCAGGTTTGGCTGTTTAGCAGAGAAGGCGGCCAAAGCAGGCCCTACAGGATGATCATGTAAAATAAAACCCAGCAACGCTGCCACAGTGTAAGCACTGAAAGTGTCACATACCCCAGATGAAGCAACGCTCTGTGGCCAGCGTGCTGCTCTGAAACCTGAATTCCACAAAAAGGCACCTCAAGTAGGTACAAACTGCAGTGAAGACATAAACTCAATAGAGGAAGGAGACTAGAGAAAAGATGTGTATCCACCCACACCATGTTTCACTCAGTGCCATCCCTACTCAGGTGCTAATCCCTACCACATCCTGAACTCAGTCTGGGATTGCAGGTGGGTACCGCTCTTGGCTGAGAGCAACTCAGTGGTGATGAGACCAAGCACAACTCTTGCTAGCCCTCCTCAGCTACGACTGAGTCTGCAGAGCATTTCAGGTGTCTTCCATTGCAGCCATGTGTCAGCAGCCACAGGCTTACCCAGCTGGTGCTGCCTTGCAGTGATCTGGAAACACCTGCCCCCCCTGGGCACCACACCTCTGCTGTCTGTGGCATTAGAGGTGAGCACAGATACAAGGGGAGACCTGGGCTTGCTTTACTCCTGTCCCTAGTAGCAAGATGGGTGCAGGAAGGACCCTCACCTTTGGCAGCAGCTCTTGACCCAAGTGCTCTGATCCATTGTTCAGACACAGAAACAGCCTGTTCTGGTGTAGGCAAAGTTGCCAACATGGCCACAGATTTTCACTGCCTCCAAGAGCTTATTGTCCTTTACTGCCTGCAGCTGGCCCTAGTGCCAGCATGGCAGACAGAAAAGCAAATAACGAAGCAAAATAATTTGAAAAAGTTCCTACTAGGGCTAATTTTTAGTTCAATGCATTTTAAACCAGAATAATCTAGGTCTGAAAGTGACAGTTTGGTCTGATTTTTAAGAGGAGCAAAATAAGATTTGCAAACCCCTGGTAGTTTCTACAAGCAGTTATGTGTTTAGGAAGGCAAATAATATCCCAATCAAGTCAGGGAAGGCTTGTAGTAAACTAAACCACACTTTGATTATTGCTGCAAGTGAAAATTCAACTTGGTTTGGCTTTAGTAAGGAGATGGAAACTTTAATACATTCTTACAGTCTTTTGAAATTATCACTGCTTCTGCCAGAGCCAGGCAATTAAATCTGCAGCCTAGTCTTTGCCTTCCTCAGCTCTGTCATATTTTCTAGAGGTTCTGGGGAAAGGAGCCTGTAAAGCATAACTCCAAACTTTTGCCAGTCAACCTTGCATAGAATTACTCTGCCCTGCATCATCCAGATTCTATAAAATGAAAAACATTTATGCCATCCTTGATTTGGTGCCTGCAGACAGATAAGATGTCTGGCTCAAGCATGTTTCTGAGTGGCAACCACGTACTATACAAAACTATGAACTCATTAAAGAAAAGCTGATAGATATGAGTCTTGCCAGCTGCATTGTTTACTCTATTTTCCTGAAGTAATTGCAGATTCACAGTTGAGAGTTACACTTAGCTTCCCTTGTATTATCTATGTCAGTTTTCACTATCTGTCAACAAAAATTTCATGACCATGGTGGGGAAAAAAGAGTGTAGCACAGGGTAGCAGTGCATCAGATATCTAGTAGTAGCAATCAACACCAGTTGTTGTGCAATAAGTAATGACTAATCAGCTTGGCTGTGTTGTGAATTCCTTAATACGTTACCACAGCCCCTACCTTCTGAGATGGACTGTAAAGCATCTATTAAGGATCATACCCAGGGAGGTCATGTGTGCACCTTTTCTTGTTCTCATTATTGCTAGTGTCATTAGATGAGATTCATTTGATGACATTACTTCTGCTCGTTAAAATCTTTGTGACTAGAATATGGTACAGTATCAGAATTTTAATGCCTCATATATTGTCTGAGAGATGATGGCAATAAATGCTACTGCTTTGACCTTCTCTGTGTTTTATCATTTGATTCATTGATCATCTCCATTCGTTCATCTCCATTTGTGCCCGTATAGAGAATAAGAACTACAGTTACCAATAGATAAAAATAATTAGAAAATTCAATGTCTTCTATTTGCAAACAAATCAAGAGTTTATAGCTTTTCATCATCTGCATTAAGCATTAGTATACTGCCTTTTCCTTGAGACAGAGGTTGCTGTGAGCAGGCAGAATGGCAGTATATGGGGGTCCTTTAATGTTACAGGAACACTACAAAGGAGCCTGGTAACTACACGTGCTTGTGACAATACTTGCTGTGAGAAATGAAAAAGGGGGGTCCTTGTTAGGTAATAATTATGAAAGCGACCTTAAAGGAGTTTCTAGGAAGTTTTATTTTGGGTGATGTGAAAGTGTAGCAGTGACCAATTAACCCCATCACAGCCAAACTTCCCTGAAGCTTTCTTTATAACTGGCACCCTATTTCTGTAGTTAGTCAATAGGATATAAAGTGGTCTTCAGAACAGGGATATCCAGGTGAAGATGTGTTAGGCATATTGCCAAACCTCAGCCACCAAACTCAGCAGCTCATTTTAGAAGCCTAAATTGGATTCATCTCCCCACAGCTCCCTGGATAGAGAAACAGAACATTTTAGGACTCATATGGCCTGTTTTCAACATCAATCTAAGTTTTCTGCATAGGCAATGAACAGATAGAGCTTTTTCAGAAGATGATCTATAGCACCTGAATTACACTTATACTCTATATTTCTGGCTGGAAGACCTTGTCTCTCTCTCCTTTGCCTGTTAAGGGAGAGTAACCCTTCAGTATAAGCTCCTAAACTGGGGACTTAAAACTAGACAGCATGATTACCTCCCCTACTCAAAACACTTGACCTGGATGCTCCTGGGTGGTGAAAATGGAGTGTTGTCCGGTGCACACTCCCTGCAATAGCAACTTGTGATTCGAGGGGGTGTTTCACAGGCTGACTGACTTGAGGGAATTCTCCTAAATTCTAGCACAGATTGGGGTGTGGTGCTTTGTAACTGAATTGCTTCAGCTTGTCTTTAGAGAGCAAGAAGATTCCAATGGGAAGTGTGACAGAATCATTTATATTTTTTCTATTTCCTTTCAGAAACATCTACTTTTCAACAAGCGGATTATGAAATAAGGCCTCATTTTCTCCTGCACTGTGCCTTGGTACAGGAGGGTTCATTATTCCATTAGGCTCCAATGACTTTCAGCATTATATATAAAGCTGCCATGAAGGACCAACTTTTTTTTACCTGTCACAAGAATTTACTCATCTAGCTTTGGGCAGGAATTTTTACAGGCCCCCAGTACATCAAAAATACATCAGCAGTAAAACATGGCCCAATTTAGCCTCAGTCCAAGCCAGAGTTCTTCTGGGGACAGACTAAGTAGGTAACTGCCCAGAGGAGCAGATTGCTGAAGGCAGGAAAACACTTGTCACTGCTACTGGCCTTGTGATTGACAGAGTACCGGAGAGCCAGAATGGCTGCTGCCCTTCCTTTAGGGTCGTTTTAGGGAGATGTGGCTTCTAGCTATTATTGTCCGGTGATACCATGGAGTGGTGGTCACCACAGCAGCCTGTCAGCTTCCTGGCTGCAGAAGCATAAGTCCCCTGCTCCACGCCCCTTCTTCTTGCCCTCCTGTTCAAGTAGGGATTGTGCCCCAGCCAGCTTCCAGCCACTGAGCTGTGGGGTAGGAACACTTACTTCTGGGAAGCATTTGTAACTTCTGGCCACAACTTTAGAAAAAACATTTAGAAATGGTCTATTAATGACATTAACAGTGCTCATATGATACTCATCAGGGGACTTGGTACAAGGGCAATCAGCATCTCAGACACATTCATCACCATGGTGGGTCAGGCAGCATAATGTCTCAATACCTGACCTCAAGTTTTGCTTGTTTAGTCTAGTCTTTACCTTTGCAGCTGGGTGATGTGGAGGTAGTTAGCTGATAGCATGTGGAAGCAGGGTGCACCACAGAATCAGTGCTGTATTCTTCAATACCCTGAGATCTCCCCAAAGCACAAGGCAGCTCACCTGCAGTGGCAACAGGCTGGCAAGGATGTGAGCTGGCTGGTAGTAAAAGGGTTAAACTACTGGGTCAGAAACAAAGAAAATTGAGGAGAGGTGTAAGAACATATGCAATCAAAAATAATGGCTAGAACAGGATAAATAGTAAAACTTCTTCTTCCCTCTAGAAGAACAGCAGTGAAACTAAGGATTCAGTGGCATATTCCTTGTATTCACTCCACACTGATCCATGTGAGACAGATTCATAGACAGATTAGGAAGGACCAGGCAGTAGGACATTCAGTGAGAAGAACTGACAATTTTTCCAGGACAAGGTTGGTCCCCAGGTAATTTCAGAGTGATATGACAGACCAGAGCATCAATACAGAGATAAACCTGATTTCACATGTTTAGAAGATATTGTCCAGAAAGGCATCTAATCTGACATCATTGTGAAGCAGCAAGAGCACAGCCATGATTTTACCTTCCATCATAAAAGTTTTAACCTAGGATAAATATCATTGGCAGAAAATTAAAAATTTGCTGAAACATTAAAAAACAAGGGGTACTCTGTCCAGTTAGAGATACAAAATTACCTATATCCAAGACAAATATATCAGGTTAGACATTTTTCTACTGGTTTGGTGTTTGTTTTTTTTTTTAAATTTATTTTTCCCTAGTTCCATATGTGCACATGCAATTACAAGAGCAGGTGTTGCCTTGTTTTACTGCAACATCACAAAGTTACCATTTTTACATGTTTACTTTATCTAAATATCTGCTTGCTTAGCAGGAAAGATCTGAGATTCTTTTTCTCCCTCTTGTTGGAAAGGAGGTATGGAATGAGATGGTATCTCAGAAACTTCTCTCTTTTTGTTTCGTAAGTGCAAATTTATTCATATGTCAATGGTAATACTTAATTTCCTATATATCACAGACAATGGATATACCATATTCCAGACATAATTCAACTTCTGAGCAGTTGACGGGAAGCTCTGAAGCCAGATGGTGTTTCTCTCTCACTAGTTGAAGGGAAAAAAAAAGGACATGGGAAGACCCCAAGCAAATAAACCTGCTTCAGCTTAAGGTATGAAACTGATGGATCAGAGAAAAAGAGAGAATATTTCAGCTTTAATTCTGAGTGATAGGTGAAGTCAAATAAAAAGACAGAATTTTGACCTTTCTTACCTGGGAGAGTTGAGTTGACTTGGCTGGCAGTGGGTGGTTATTCGGCATGGAAGAAATAAATTTAAGTAATGTGCAGAAAGATTATTTGAGAACAACTATCTCTAAAACTCTGAAAAGCAAGGTCAAGCTCTCTTCAGGCATACACTGGTGTGAATCCAGAGCAGTTCTAGTTGAAGTAAAATGAGTTATGCACTGATGTAAATGAGATCAGACATAACT
Source organism: Serilophus lunatus (assembly GCA_013399895.1). Lineage (NCBI taxonomy): Eukaryota > Metazoa > Chordata > Aves > Passeriformes > Eurylaimidae > Serilophus > Serilophus lunatus. The sequence goes on from VXBA01005459.1 coordinate 713,606, forward strand.
TGCTGTCAACACAGTCAAATTTTAAGTGGATCAAAGAACAAAATACTCCTTTGTGTATATTCAGAATTCATCTGATGACTGTAGACAGATTTAGATGGAAATATTTCTTCCAAACAACTCAGTAAGGCCAAGTACTTCTCAGTATGAGAAGGAAGAAATCAGTTTTTTATAAAGGGAACACTAAATCAGAAAATACATGGGCTTTTTTAAAATCATAGAACAGCTTCTTTGCAGCCTGTTGAATTGTGCATCACCTCTAGTGATTACATTTTCAGTCACTGCTGATGTATTGAATGCACCATGGGTACAGCATAGATTGTTTTAAAAGAGCTGAAACACCGGAGAGAATGGAGGAAAACTTTATGCCAACACTGTCTAGAATTTGAGCTGTCAAAACCTGTCCTTTTATTTTCCCTTCATCTTGCTCAAATATATCAACTCCATTTATTTCAGATTAAAGGCTGCAGTATTGTCATTAAACATTGGCATTAATATTGGAAATCCAATCTGGTGCCATGGCTGGTGCTGCCAACACAAGCTAATCATTAAATGCCTCTGAGATACTTTACATCCATCTTTTGCTTTTCAACACCAGCAAGCTGCTTTCAGACCCTGGCATTCTAAAGGTCTTGTTCAAATTTAGGTGAAAATTCAGTACAGGGGCCTCCTGTCTGCCACAAGACCACTGAAATGCTACACAGTGTTCATGGTACTTTCCCACTCTGGTTTGCCATTGTTCCCGGGTTCTGCTAAGGGAAGTTGTCCATGGAGACAAGAAAGTTACCCAGTTTGAAAACCTTCAAATCTATCAGCTGGATTTGAAGGTTTTCAAAGCTGATGCTGTTTTCTAGGCAGGAGTATGGGTGATTATCAAAACTCTCAGCTTTCTGGACAGCTAACACTGCTGATGAAAATTGTTTCAAGTTGGCCCAGTGAGAAGACACCAGTCTGTAACTGGAAAATACAAGATCCAGAATGTGTCTGGTACCCAAATAAATTTGTCAAGGGCCAGTAGCAGAACATCACTCTCCCTATCCTCAATCCTACAAAATCTTTGTAACCTTGTGCTTTTTACCAGAATTTCACTTCACCACAGCACTCTGATTTATTGATAGCTTCTGAGGCACATCATGCCAATAAGCCAGGAATACAAGCTCAGTTAAAGAATTACTTTTTCTGTGCATACATCTATTCTTAAGACAAGAGTAGATATTTGTAGTCTTCCAACACAGCACAGTCTTTGAGCATGTCCCATACATTTGATCTGTTCTCATCTTTTTGAGTCAGAGGTCGAGGGTTACCTTAAGTAAAGTACCTGTCTCTTCCTTTTGCAGCTTTTTTTCCCTGTAATAAGGACAGTAGAGGCCTTTGCTTAGATATGCACATTTATTTTATATCAGATAGTTTCTAGAATAAAGGCCAGGAACACTGTAAGAACATAAAGCACACATTAGAACCCTCCTTTTCAGACAAGTGCCAAATTACAGGGTGATTCTTGCACCTCTCCTTTCTCTCTTAGCTTGACTTGATGATTCACGAATATTTGTTGTCAGAGTTATTAAGTCCAAAGAAGACATTTAGGGAGTGCTGGCAGTAAGCTAAGTTAGAAACCTGATAAAATAAATCATACTGGTGATAGGATAGAAGTTGTAGGCTTGAATCTGCTCAAACAAAAATTGAACTTAGGCCTGCCATTTCCTGAAAAGTGCTCTAACTCCTAACTAAACCACACACAAATTCAGTATAAATATCCAAACCCACTTTTCTCTAAAAATGTAAACCCTACATTTCAGACTTTGGAAGATGTGACCTGCATTTGGAACATTACAGAAGGCGTCCAGGGCTGTTTCCAGGACATAATCATTAAATGTTTATTTTAGTCACTTCTCAAAATAACTGAGAACTGACAAGAGCAATGAGCAACTTGGAGAGCTTGTTGTCAGTCCACGATGCCCCATTCAGTCAGTTTGAAAAGAAGTTATGATGCCTAAATTAAGTGTCTGTAAAAAATTACATAGCAGGCTGTGTAGAGGCTACCTACTGAACATGTTATAGCACTCCCCAGGATCATGTTGCTCCTTGCATCTGCTGTTCCCTCATTTCCTCTGCATGGAAAATGGATCTGGGAAGACAGCATATCCCTAGTTCTTGCTCCAAAATTGTATTGGGATTTGCTTACGGTAAATAAAACCGAGGAACTAGGAAATTTCTACTCTGTTCTAGAAATGAAGCCTTCAACTAACATGTCTATTTATATAGATAGCTATATAGCAAGGGAGGATGGTCTGAGGAAATTGTCAGAATTAGTTACACATACAGGTATGCAGTTAGGTCACTGCAGCTGTTAGTCTTCATATAGCCACCAGGTCCTAGGCTGAGGGGCAGTATGCAGCCCTTGTAGAAAACATAGATTTCTACGGGTGATAATGTATTTGCATTTTTCTATTCATTATCTTTTGCCTTTTCTGCCTGAAATGCTGCGATACCAAAATCACACAGACATGATTGATTTGGGTTATCAGGGAATGTATTGGGAAGGAGGCCGAGTGCCCATCATACCAGGTCTAGTAGATTTGATACTGACTGTGATGTTTTTTGCAATAGAAGCCGAAAACACCTTGTGGCTGCTGTGGACTGTGCCTATAAGGCACATTTAAGTGTGTGCTATGGTGTGTGGGTGTGATGGTAATGTTTCACAGTTGCAAGCATGAAGATGAGTCTTGAGCAGGCTTCACTTCTTGCTCATTCCTTTCTGTCAGATGCTCTTTCACTTCTGCCAAGTTGTCCTGCTTTTGAGAATAAGGAAGGGGATTCAAGGCACTTCTCATCTGCTCTCAGGAGCAGGAGATGAAAGATCTGTGCCTTAGGGAGGCACAGTAAGCTCTACTGAACAGCTCCTTGACTGTAAGTGGTGGGACAGGATTTGAATGAGGTCGATGTCTTCTGCCCTGAGCCAGCAGAAAAACACAGCTATGGCTAGTCTAAAATTCAGGAATACTATGCCCTGGTGGCTTAACTGAAACCTAGTATCTTGAAGTGACGTCATGGGTGTGTACCATCCTACATCTGGAAAGATGACATGAAGTATAAAGGCTAAAGATGAGCTTTCTTCATTTTTTCAGGCTTCAGCTACTCTGAGAAGATCATGCAGCATATTGTCATCTTAGATTAATCTTTATCAGCATTTGTTCCTGATCTGGAAACCCTTTCTTTTATGACTGATCTGGCAGGCACACCTACAGAGAACCATAAGGTCTCTACCCAATAATAATTACCAGCATTCTTTACTCATTTTCCAAGAAATGAACAATTCCATATCTCATTGGAAAACACTCTGTTCCCTTCAACCTGCCAAGACCCTGTCTCACATCCCTAGCCATCTTCATGTACCTTATCTCACCCTGATTTCTGTGGGCTGTCCTTCTGAGGGAGGAGAAGGATCCTCCTGCTAAGGCCAACAGGAAATGTCTTTGAAAACTTATGCAATTTATTAGTATTTTTCAATGCAGAAAAATCAGACAATGGTAACATATCCTCACCTCAAGAGCTCTTAGAAATGCTGACTAAAAGGGACATCTGGAAGCCATCTAATCTAAGGCCCTGTTTACAGTTTAAGCTTTTTAAGTTAAAGATTTTTTTCTCTTCCATACCCTCAGCTTTTTTAATACAACCACTGCCATGGAGACTCTGTATTTTCCAGGCCTTTGCTGCTTCTGTGCTCCTTCTGCAGTTTCCTTTCATGTTATCCAGCTGGTAGCAACCTTTTTCCTCATTACAGTCAGGACAGTGTTTGAACTGAAGCACATCTTTGTTCCTTGTAAAACAAAGCATGGTGTTTCCTGCCCTCTTACAGAGCACAGGACACTTTAAGCATATGTTCTGAGTGTATTCTCTGAATCTTTGAACAGACACACATGATTAAATGGAAATGTTTCTCCTCTTGTTCTGCCTTCTTTAATGAACAGGGTTAGGCAAATAAAAACCAGTCATTTGTAACATACTCAGAACCTTAGAGGTTCAAATACAAAAATTCCTCCCCAGTATCTCTTAAATAGTTTATAGGGAACATAAAGACATGAATAACACAATAACCACTAATCAGACTGATTCTGCTTCAGAGAAATCACTGGGAATATAAACAGAAGACACACCTATATAGTCTCTGGAAGTAATTTTAGAAAAAGCTATATATCTGCCTAATTTTTCTACCCATTCCCGCCTCTCACACTGGAACAACAATTCTTCCTGGAGCTGATGGATCCTGCTCAATGTCTTCTATTTAGCTTCCCTCTTATGAAACCAAGCTTTTACAATTGCTAGCCTTCTGGCTGAGTACACCTATAGACAGGCCCACCAGAATGGCTACTTTTACAGCAGAGACTTTTGCTGTGTTGCTTAACACAGTTTTTCGGTTTTACACTGGAAGGATCCCAAGGATGTCCAGTCCCTCTATACCACCTCAAACTGTCCTGGCTTTTAAATGTGGCTTCAAAAGGCACATGAGGGATTCAATATTAGATGAAATAGGTTGCAAAACAAAGGAAGATTTCAGGTGCAGCATCCTAAAGGTACAGACCCTGAGTTCTTTTGGGATGATTTTGCTCATAAAGTGGTGCAGTACCCAGCATGCCTGAATGTGGCAAATGGGACCATGCGAAGTTCTTGGTCCCAGCGTCAACATACTGATAGAAGTAAAAATATACTTCTCATTGGTGAGTAGTAGATTTTGAAATGTGACAATCACTCCACTGAAATAAGTAAGCCAAGTTTGCCATTTGTCTTGAAATAGTGCTGCTGATAACATAGCTTATTAACTCCATTAATAAGTAATGGGGTTAGACTGATTATATAGCTGAGCTGAGCTGGGTTGAACTGATGGCTGCTTGACCCTGAAGGGAGGAGTCCAGCTCAGTTGTGTGTCCTCTCCTTTCTTCCTTTTTACCATCACTATTACTGCTTAACCTGCTCCCTTCTTTATATTGTCCCTAGTGCTCCTCCAACTCCATGTCCAGAAAGTTCAGTGCACTGATCTAATAAAAAACTAATTGAGGGGGGAAAAAGCCCATCAACAAAAAACAGTTTTCTGACTGTTTTCAAGTTGAAAGAACTTAGTATGGGATCAGAAGAGTGACAGCCATTTTAACAGAAAAAAAGTATAGCAAAGTTGGAAAGGCATACGCGGAGAGTGATGTGAGGGAAGGCAAAGAGTGGAGCAAAACAGTCCTTTTAGCTTTCAGAGAGATGTTGGATTGGTTCATGTGACTCAGTCATATCACTAGTGAACACCTCGAATATCTTTTAACCCCCCAGTAGGCATTGTACAGTGTTATTAAAAACAGAGAACAAATTGCTCTATCCCCATTAGAATTTAAAACAAAATTTGATTAACCTGAGCCATAGTGAACCTATAATAAATAGGCATTTTCTTTCACCTTTTCTGCTACTACTGCTACGTGGCTCTATCCTCAACGCTTCTCCATAGCTCTGTTATGAAGAAGACATTACTGTGGAGATACCTATGAAGACCCAATAGAGCTATTTGAGGAGATTCTGAATCCCACCAGGCTGTTGCTAGTCTCAGTATCGAAGCAGGTCAGTGCTCTGTCAAGGAATGCAGAACTGAAGATTTAGACAAGTGGAAGATTGTTGTAAGATTTTTATTTTAATCTGCAAACGACATCTAGAAACATTTTTCACCAGCCTTCCTCAAGAAATGCTAACCTGCTTGGGATCCTCTTCTGGTATTTATTCTTGCTGCTGTAACAGATAACATTAGGCTGTTGACTGCATACACAAGACATAAGCTGTGGGCTAGTGGTAGGTGACACAGTGATATTAGCTATACAAGCTATCTTTGAACTCAGATAGCTAATTGTCTAATATAATCCATTAGTAAAAAGTTATACTGTTTCTAATACTTTGATGATTTTAATTAAATATACAGTGTTGAAAATGTCTTATTCCGAATAACAAATACTGCTATCTCATTTTGATAAATAGGTGTTCATTCTGATAAATAAGAATGACAAGAAATACTTCTCTCTTGAGACTGGAAGCATTTTCATTCCATTTTTTCCAGCATTCTGGCTGTAGAAAGCTACTAATAATGTCTGGCAAAGATTTCTGAGTAAAAACTATGTACAAAATTCTCATCTAAGGCACTCACAGGCCATGTAAAAAAAAAAATAAGGTGAAAGATGATTACTTAGTCAAACAGAATGTCCAGAAATTCTTCAGTGCCTCCCATGCCTGTTGAAGTAATACAAGGACTAGAAACATTGTTAAATGATAATCTGTAAAATTATGTAAATTATTTCTTCTTTTCTTCTTGTCTGATGCCAAAATATGCACTGCATGAATACTTTTAGGTAAAAAGAAGTGGCAAAAGAAATTACATTTTTAATTTTCTTTGGATTTGAAATTTTATTTTATCCGCTGTACAGTACCCCGAATTTGGATACAAACAACTATATGCCACTTGCCACACACAGTTGTGTTTATATTAGCATACATCCCATTCTCTGTTCTTTTATTGAGTTTCTTGAACACAACATATATATGAATCTCCATGAATCTCAAAAGGTGAAAGCTACAAGTGAGATGTAAGCAAAATGGCCACCTCAGAGGATGGAGAGGGTTAATCCTCCTTAATTCAGTTTAGATTTTTTTTTCAGAGTGTGTACTAGTAAATGGCTTTAGAACCCAGAATATTCACTGAGGTGACTGTCCATGTAAGAGAATACTCAAAGAAAGTGAACTTTCTGAACATGTGGTACTTATGGAGATGTTTTTGTAAGTCAGGGAACAGAAACAGTACTGCCGGATCTGGATGAACCACTGTGGTGAAGCAAAACGCCTCAGGTTTAAGTCCTTCCAACAAACTCATCTTAAAGAATCCTGAGACTAACAAATAGGAATATTTTCACCAGATTAGTTTTAAGTCTAAACTGCAAAATTAAGCCGGACAGAGAGAACTCTTTTTATAGGTGCCTCCTAAAGTAGAAAATGCATGTACATGTTGCAGTGCTTACTTAAATTATAGCTGTGCATATATAAATGAGGTAAAAATGTAGGTTGGATAGCCATGAAAGAAAATCTGAATGTACAGACATGGCCGTGGCTGATAATATTCAGAAGTTATTTGTACGGAATGTCCTTGGAGACAGCTGTGATTTTCAGACAATGGAGAAGTGCTTCATTTGCCGTGAGCAAAACATTAGTATTGAATTATTATTGACTGAAGGAAATCCAGAATTGTCCCCTACGCAAATAGTGAGAAAAAAATGTTCACTGTTTCCCAATTCCTTCCATAGTGAATGGCCCCAAATGCTTCTTTAAACAGGGGATTTGACCCAGGCAGCTAGAAGAAATATCTGAGAAGGTAGGATGGATCTCTGTTCTAAGGTATCTTCGTGTCTCCATTAACTACAGGAAAGGTTTCCACAACCATCTTAGTCTAAGTGTCTTAGTAAACCAATGCTAGTCAAAGTCTCTGGGCTTTTTAAGAATTGATAATAACTAAATCCTTGCATTTTTTTTTTCACTAAGAAATATGCTTAAAGTGGTCTACAAATATTTCTCATTGCCATGGCTCTTAAAATACATACTAAAGCCATTGTTTAGTATTTGCCATATCCTTGTTTCAGAGAGTTTCTCCTAAAATATATTCAACAGCATACTTGGAAATGGGTTGAAATTTGCCTAAAACTGGAAAGAAAACAAAACCAAAACCAACCAAACAAAAGCCCCCCCAAAAAACAAAACAGAAACAAACAAAGACCAATGAAGGCAACATGGATTTTGTTGATGGATGTCATTCAGGTTTTCCAAGGCTAGATAAAATAATTCTGACAAAATTCAGAATTAAGAACAATTTTTTTTAAAATTTCCTGAAGTGACAGGCTTTGCCACACATAATATATATTTTTCCTTTGTAAAAGTGGGACACTAAGAATGAAAACTTGGAATGAAAAGCTGGCCAAGAACCCAGTGCTTCAGGGTATGTGTAACTGGTGTGCCTCACTTATGCTTCAGAACAGTCCCATTTCCTTATTGTTCTCCATTTCCAGGCTATCCAGCTATATTTTACATTTCCTGAAATGTGCCTGTAGCCAAAAAATTCTTCATAAGTTTCTTGAGCCCTTTTCCTCTCCAAAATGAAACAGTGAGAACTATGACCCAGTGCAAAGGAAAAAAAAAAAAAAAAAGAGTGCATATGGCCACTGAATCACAATTCACATATATCACCACTGTAATATTTAAAAACAGGGTTTTTTCTCTCGGTTGAAGTATTTGAGGCATTCTTTTCTTTGAAAGTTCAAGGTTTTTCATGTAACACAGAAAGCTATGTTCCCACCACTGGTAACTTTTGTCCTGCTCCGCATATTGCAGCTTTATTACAACTTGCTTGATCCTTTCTTGGTGTCAACTTTGCGGTTCTACTAATGCTATAGATGACTTCTCATGGACCTGCCTCCTGGAACCACAGGAATACCTTAGCATTTTAGCTGTTGAGTGTGAAAAAGGAAGTTTCTGAATCACACGTGGTTGGAGAAAAGTATGATCTAATTGTGTCCTAACAGCCTGAAAGACAAAAGATAAAGAGGAATTTTATAAAGCTCTGGAAATTGTGGAAGAATACTGGCTTGTTATGTATTTCTGCAGTTTCTTCAGCAGAATTTCTTATCAGGGACAAAATTTCAGTATTACCCTAAGGTAGCTTAGAACTAATTTTATCGGTGAAAAACAAGAAGTTACCTACATGAATACAGCTCCCATTGCTGGAGCTATTCGACAGGAGAAGTAAAATCCTGTGGTGGGTATTTACTAATGGATATTACATTCTCTTTTTGAAAGAGACAATTCTCAGATTGTTGGGTAATTAATGGCATCTGTGAAAAGTGTTTTTCTAATTAGTAACTAAATTTAGACTACGGTTCTTCAGATGCTCTGCAGCATGTCTGCTGCATAAAAACATCTCTTTAAATTATGGCTTTGTCTCATTCCTAGTTGTGCTATGATTATCAAGTAAGTGTAAGACTCTTCTGGCAGGTGTTTTTGTTTCATGACATAGAGTTGATAGCTTTGTGAATGAAGTACTTTTTTATGGTCCCATAACTCATTCAAACCTATGCTGCAGGATGACTTTGTGGTTGTGCACATAAAGAAAAATGAAGATGAATTCTTGCGATGCCCTTGCTTCACCAATTCTGCAATTAAGCAACATGCTGTTGAGAAACAGGAAGGCGCTGAAACTAATAAAATCACTTGCAAGGCTCTTAGTGTGGTGCTGCGCAATCTGCACCTCAGACTGTATCCGGGATCTGAAGAAACAAACACACATTAAATATGACATTTCAAAGTAATATAATCCATTACAGAAGACAGTGCTGGCTTTGGAGAGAACTTGACAGACAATGAAATGATCAAAGGTGCTTTGATATGTCTAATTTTGGCTTACACAGCTGAGTTCTTCTATGGCCAACACAGATAATGAGAATTGTGGTCTCTTTTATGTCTTCCTGAGGGAGGGATCAACAAGTAGCACAGTTTTTGCAGGTGACACAGTGACACAGCATCTTTTTCTCTATTCCTAACTCAAATTAAATTAAAGAACAAATAGTTGCAGATTTGGAAAATAAATTTAACTGAATGCCCTTTCCGTTGTTTCCAAACACTGAAATTTTCTGAGAATTTTGAGAGAATTAATATTAACTTCAGCAAAATAGTTGCCAGCATGTCTTTCAGCAGTCTGTGCAGTTTTGCTATTTGCTACCAGGAAAATATGTGCCATTCTGTTTTCTCACAGCACAAGTGTGCTTAACTGGGCAGGGACTTTTACATCATTAAGAAATAGTTTAGGAATGTATAATACTTGCAGTGTTTTCTGTGAAGCATTGTAACAGAATTATATTGTCTCTGCCAACTAAAAAGGCTGGTAATAGATCTATTATATAAATGCTTCTTGCAAAGTATGTAATACAATTATGAGTTAAATTGAACTGAGACACAGATGTTTAAAAGTAACAGTTGAAATTTAAAATCTCAGTGAAAAAACAAGCCATTTTCTACTACACAGAGACTTAATGCCTAATGTTCTACCAATGTTTAATAACCTAAATGTCTCCAGCAGCTTCCGTCACTCAGCACTAAACATTTGCAAATTAAACAGCAGATTATCACCCACCATAGAAATGATCAGTTTAAGGCAATGGGGTACAGCAATGACATTGCCCCACATTCCCTACTAGTGCTTTGGGAAATCTTTGAAATCATTTGAGATATTCCAAATGCTGGCCAGATTTTTTTTTTCTCCATGATTTTTAGTGTGTTCTTCACAATGATAGAGGAGATAACTGATGACTCTATTAATAACTCTTACCATTCAGACGAACAGTGCTATGAGTGTGCAAACTAGTCGGATCCTTACATCTATCAAGAGCACCCTGAAGACATCCAAGGGACAGGGATGGAGACAGAGATAAAACAAGGCAAGACTCAGGGACCCACACAGAGGTACTCTTGGCTGCAGCCCACACAGTTCATAACCCAGGCTCTGCAAGTATCTCCCATGCCAAAATACTTCCGTAAGGAAAAAGGGGTTGTGAGAGAGTCCTGCAAGGGCAGAAAGCTAGAAATAATAATTTTGCAGCCGTATCTTGCCTCTACTCTTTTGTCCTAGCTCCTTCCCTGAGCTAATTTAGGACAGGACTGCTTTTAACAGATGATAGCTTGTTTACTGGATCCTGGGCTGGTGAAGACCTGTGACTGTTAAATGGCATAGTTTATCCTGTGAAAGTACATTTACTCAGCCAGCTATTTTCCATTATGTTTTTCCTTTTTTCGTGAAGAGTCAAAAAAAAATTATTTGACTCATTTAGATTTTGTTTCTTCCTAGTCTCTGGATCTTTTATCTATAGAAGGCCTGAGGACGGAAGAGGATCAGATACTGCATTTCTGGTACTTTTTGGTCTTTTCCTTAAGACATGACTGAATGAAGGAGTTAGTTTTCAGCTGAATACCTTCCGAAAAAGGTTTCAGAGTCAGAAACAGTATTCTGAATGACTGCACAGACACCGAACCTTACTTCAGACCTTCAATATGCTCTTACCGTTTAACTGCTACTTTCTCTCTCAAACCTGTCTCTTGTCTGCAAGTTTGCTAGCACAATTAGGGTGAAAGATTTCTTTCATTCAGCCCATATAGTACTCTGCTCTTTTTCCACATTTCCAGAAAATCCCTACATTCTCTTTTGTCATTGTCTCTATCATCAGTATTGCAATTTCTCCCCGGGATATTGCTAGTTGTCAGCTCTTCAGGTCCTAGAAACCACTGCAGTTCACAGGCTGCACCTCAGTCCCACTCCACCCTTAGCAATAAGGAGCTCTCAAGGTTGTAGCCCTTTGATCAGGAAAGCAGTGTGAGTGGAATGTAATGGAAATCACTGTAACAGGCTTTTGGGGGTCTCTGGTCAGAAGGTCGGGGACTGTGGACTGCTGAGGTGCAGATCAGTTTTTAACCGTGTAACTTGTTTGTCTTCAGCAATGAATGTGAAAGGTCATGCATGGAAAACTGCAAACCATCACATCTATTACCTTGGGAAATACCTGGTTTATATTCTGAATGAAAGATTAATTGTAAAGCTGTATGGGAATATGGCTGAATATGCTCAGGCCTCATGCACACTCCCCTTTCCTTGCTAGGTACATCGATGAATACTCAAAAGGAACTTCATTTAAGTTTCTTCCCTGCTACAGTTAGAAAGTGAGGGAAAGAAATTAGTCTCCTCTGCCCACCTAAGACCCTTTTGTGACAGTTGCTCTGGGTGAGTAGCTGACTAAGCCAAAACGTTAAAAGTGATACATACACAGGTAAATGCAGAGGACCAAATCACGGCTAGGATATTAAGAAAGAGTGTATTTTGAAGTCAGAAACACTAGAAACACTGTTAAGGTCATGCAGCGAGTGAACGAGCAGCCCTGGGACACCCATTCAGTGCTATTATAAAAACACCTTTCACATGCTCATAACTTCAAAGCAATAATCCCCTCTGTGCTTTAATGATTTCTTTCACTCCTCAAGAGGCCTCTGATAAGTGTGAGAACTTTATCTCTTCTTATAACAGGGTAGTTAACTTCTCTAAACAGACAGGCAAATTGAGGTAGTACTGTTCATAGGAAAGGATTTTCTCCCACACTGGGTTTTTTCTTGGTCTAGTTTTTCTATGTTGTTGCTCTTCCACTCTCCATAAACTTTGAACATACAGGTGACTGTTTTCTGGAGGAAAGTCAATGTTACTCCCAACTTCAAAAAGGGTGAGAAGAACCAGAAAACAAGAGTCTGGGCAGCCTCACCTCCATCCCTGGAAAGATGATGGAACAGATCATTCTAGAGTTGGTCACTAAGCGCATAAAAGAAAAGAAGGTCATCGGGTGTAGTCAGCATGGAGTGAGTAAGTGGCTGTGTGGTGCTGGGTTGCCAGTTATGGTGAAATCACGGCAGACACCTATACACAACTGCACACAGTATGACAAAAACCCAAGACCTACTAGAGATGTGTGCACGCCGGTGTGGATACAATATCATTGGTGTCACAGAGACATGAAGGGACGGCTTCTATGACTGGAACACTGGAATGGAAAGTTTTAGGCTCTTTAGCAAAGACAGGCCAGAGAGATGAGGGCGGGGTTTCAATCACTGGCTGGAGTGTATAGAACAATTCCTAGGGAAGGATGAGGAAGAGGAGGTGAGAGCTGGTGGATCAAGTTTAAGGGGACAGCATGGAAAGGGGATGTCATATAGTGGGGGAGAGACACAGGATACCAAATCAGGAGGATAGTGTGGATGAAGCTCTTTTATAGGCAGATGGGAACAGCTGCACACTTGCAAGCTCAGGAACTCTTAGGGGATTTCACCTGCCACTGTGTCTGTCAGAAGGACAACACAGCAGGGCACAAACATTCCCAGAGTATAGCTAATCTTACTTCCATGTAGATGCTGGGAACCCCATGTTGTGCAGCATCAGAGGGGCCTCCCACCCGTGCAGCATGCCATGCAGATACCATTGGATGGAGCATTAGTCTGTTCTGTCATTCAAACTATTAGAGGATTTTCTTACAAGAAAACAACTCCATTTATCATTTCTACTGTCAAACAGAGAGGATGTTCACATGAGAACTTGTCACTGCACTGTGAGATAAAGGCAAGGCCGTGCAGGTATGGATTTGCTGTTACAGAGTGGGAGCTTCCTACAGGCTCCCCCAGAACCATCACATGACTGAATCTGTCCTGTGCTGAAGGAGAGGTACAGCACAGCACAGGCCTGAAGGTGATGCTGTAGGTGCGTAGCACAGCACGGGCTTGCACCTTCACAGATTCACTGTTACATGGATCACCAATCCTCAGTGTGCAATAGTCTTTAAGTCAGAATCACTGCAGGAGCCCATGAGAGTACTTTGAGATCTCCATCAGTCCGGGTACATTTTGGAAGAGCCTCATGTTAAAAGCAGTTATTCCCTGTAGCAGGGGATTTAAGATATTAGTGCAAAGTGTGTTGCTCATGCTGTTAAGGTAACAGAGTCCCTACACAAACATTTTGACAATATAGTCTATTATTTAAGAGAAAGGGATGGTGCAGAGATAGGCTGAATGAAAACCAGTCAGCAAGTTTTAATGTTCAAAGTGTTAGTTGTAGCTCAGCTGGAACATGATTGATAGTTGTCATGAAGGGGACTGTGGCCCAGCAGGCTGCATCTAGCTTCAAAATGAAAGAAACACTGAGATTTATCTGTCACATACAATATCTTCTCCCAGAGGTTCTTAGTTGCAAGACATCCTTTGATAATAAAATTGCAATATTTTGACTAGAGTCCACTAGAGTCTATTATAAACTCCAGCCAGAATGATACTGTAGTTTATTGAAATTTTCTGCATGTTTACCATAATAATTGTCTTTACTTGCCAACAGCAAATATGTCTTCATCTCTGTCCTTTAGTTTTCTCTTCCATGGATATTCTTCATTTCAATGTCCTTGCTGTTTCACTAATTGCTTTGTAAATGTTAATTTCTCTAATGAATGGAGCTATAGCAAAAAGTCACTAGTGCAGTGTTTGGGCTAATTTAAAGCTCCACTACAGTGGTCAGAGGTCATCTCATAGGCTTCACTTCAGAGCGGACCTCCCTCAGCACTACTTTTAATGTCTTTCCATTTCTCCTGTTCCATGAGACCTTGGGATTGGTCCTTATTTGTCTTCTACAAAGTTCTTCTCCAAACATAGCAAGCCAGGTAATGTCTTTACCAAACTGGAGAAACAAACAAGGAAAGCCACAGCAACCTTTCCTGGGGAGTTCATGAATCATGCTTACTCCACGTAGCAACATTCAAAGCCATTGCTTTCTGAGGACAACAAATGTAACCTCTCATCAATGTTGCACTCTAAGAAGGAACTTTTCGGCTGTTCTGCTACCCTTCAAGTAAATAAGACAGAAATTGTCATTCCCCTTGTCAGTACGAAGGGCCATCTGGCACTACATTAGAACAATATTCTATTAAATTCATCTCATGCTAATTATAGGATGACTAGTGAATGGTTAAACTGCCAGATGCTAGGAAGATATATCACTGTCTGTTTATGTGATTAGGAAAATGTTTAATTAATCCTACAGCTGCTGTGTTTGCTTTACCTCTGAACATATCTCAGTTGCATTCACCATGGGAAAGATGGGCCTGTTTCTGTCTTTCAAGAAGAAAAGCATCTTAAACACGACTTTGGTGAAACATACATCTTGTATAAGTATGATTTAACTATGCATGCTGGTAGTAATACCAAAACCAGTTACAGACTCTTCCACTTCAGTTCTCTGGATCGTGGTCCCTGATCCTTGGATAATCTTTTAGTGCTCTTGGAAGCTTTGAAAGCTGAGTTGTTTTAGAAACTTCAGCAAAGCCATGTTAGAAATGGCAATATACAGACTTACTTAATAGGGTGTCCACAAATGACCCTGCAGTCTTTCACTATCGGGGATGACAGTGGGTCTGTCAGCAGCCTGGCATTGATTGATGAAATTGATTTCGATAATATTTGGGCATACCCTAAAAATAGTGGGTCACTGTGAATCTCAGCACTCCTCTGGATAAGTGAAAGCACATAACACTGCGTAGCAGCGAGCCATGTTTGGAAGAGCTACTGCTTCTTGCAGACTGCCTGTTGTTGATAATGTATAAAGTAAACTTTGTAGGAAAAACATTGTAACTAGAGATAAGTCAGCCTTCTGGTTACTTTTTATAATCCTCCAATCATAGTAATGGAAAACAACTTTTTGTCCCATGAGAAAAGAACACGCTGCCTTCTGTAATAACATAATACCAAATGCTAACAGCAAGAAAGGAGCCATTTTGTCTAGCAACCCAGCGTGTCGTTCTCATCCCTACTGCGACATTTCACTTTTCCTCATTCTAAGGATTCTTTCATTCAGAAAATATTGAGGAGGGCAAGTGACCTTCCAACATGACACAACATTTCATATTGGTCCCAGCTGTTTAGCATTAGCTACTTTATCAAAACACTAAAAGACAGAACCCCACAGTTCTCTCCATCTGGAATGTGGCCTTGGCTGAAACCTGCAGAGGGTGATTTTCAGTTAGAATGTAACTCTTTTATATTTGAAAATGTTTTTACTTGGCTCTATGGGTATTGTGAGGTCTAGAGATCAGATCTGGAAAAATGGGATTTCGGGATCTAGCTAAAGTCTGGCCTCTATTCAGTCCAGTTTTCATTACATTTCCATTTTCTTGTGTTTAGGAATCAGATTTCAGAAAGGTGCTTTATTCCCACTTAGTACTAGGCCCATAGTCAGCCTGGACTCATCCTAGAATCCATCTCAAGGCACAGCCATTGTGGTGAATGAAGAGGCACACAGACAACAAGCCAAGAGTTAGCTGTGGAGCTCGAGTCCCTGAGTCAAGGGCTTTTTTGGATGAGCAGCACCCTTGGCTGATTGCAGAAGGTGCTTCATGCAACCTGAAATTACAAAATTGTGTTGGATTTTCACAAAAAGTTCTTGGTATGGTTTTGGCCTGGGCCCACAAGCACTTTTCCAGACTATTCATGAGCACAGGAATTACTACCTAAAAAAGAGCAGTGCCAACAGACAGACTAGACATGGCCAAGCAATTTGGAGGGTAAAGGAATTTAATAGTACGTACATAGGTAATTTTGTCACAGTTGACCTTTTTGTCACAGTACTGACAAGAGTAGGAAGAAATAGGATACTGGGAAGTTGTTTCTGAGATACCAGGGACATAGGCTTTAGGGAAAAAAGTGAGAGTTTAGAACTTCTACAATGGAAGTCATAGTTGAAATAATTTTACTCTTTTTAAGTCTACTTTATTTGTAACTTTCTTCTTCCTTTAGTAGCATCCTCTTTAGCCAGTTTTCATAATATGTGTCTCATTAGACACATACAGCCTTCCCTCTTGGGCACAAACACTGACAACATGGTCCATGTGATGGCTACCTCAGGGTGAGATGATGCATGCCTCATGCAGCTCAACAACAGAAATACAGGCAGAATATTTGGCAGTATGTGGTGAGTTGACCCTAACTGAACGTTAGCTGCCCACCAAAGCCACTTTGTCGCTCCCATCCTCAGCTGGGCAGGAGAGAGAAAATACTACAAAAGGCTTGTGAATGGAAATAAGGGCAGGGAGAGATCACTCGCCAGTTACTGTTATGGGCAAAACAGGCTCAACTTGGGGAAATGGATTTAGTTCATTACCTGTTAAATCTGTAGGATACTGAGAAATAGAATCAAATCTTACAACATCTATCCACCCCTCCCTTCTTCCTATGTTTAGTTCCACTCCTGAATTCTCTGCCTTCTCCCCTCCAGCAGTGCAGAAGGGCAGACAATGGGGGTGGCAGTCGGTTAATCATGCATTTCTATGGGCTGCAGGGCCAGACCTGCTCTGCTGTGGACCCCCATGGGCTTCAGAAGGACAGTCTGCCTCACGATGGTCTTCACCACAGGCTGTAGGCTGCTCTGGTGAGAGAGCACCTTGGCCTCTTCCTCCACTGACTTTGGTGTCTGTAAAGCTGTTTCTCTCACATATTCTCACTCCTCTTTCTGGCTGAAGTTGCTGTGTTTTTTCCCCCTTTTTAACTCTGTTATCTCAGAGGCAATTTCTGATGGGTTTGGCCTTGGCCAGCAGCCAATCTGTTTTGAAACTGGCTGGCATTGTCTGGGAAAGCTTCTGGCAGTGTCTCACAGAAGCCACCCCTGTAGCCTCCCCCCACAACTACCAAAACCTTGTCACACAGACTCAATGCAGAAGCAGTGTCGAGTGCTTCAGAGTCTTCTTGCAGTTTATGGTGTTTGCCTGGGAAAGCAGAGAGAATATATCTGTGGTCTTGCCTGGCAGTTTTACTCATTCTTCATGTTTGGATTAAGAGTCTTCTCACACATTCATTTTTGTGTGCACAGTAAAGTCCTCTGTGAACCTCTGTGGGCCCAAAACACCAAGGAATGGCCTTTCTTCAGAAGCTCTAGCACCTAGTAACTGGGAAAAGCCCAGTACTTGTAGAATATTATGTTTGATGGCTCTGGAAATTGTTCTTTTCCTTTTGAAGATACCAAATTTGCTGACTTTTCAGGCACACTGAAAAAGGCATTTATGAAAGAAGTTTCTCAGAGGAGGCAAAGACATGCTTTCCAGGTGACAGTGGAGGTAGATAGCTGTTTGACTGAACTGATGAGGTTTGATTTAACAGTATTTTTGCATAATTTATTATGGCAGTTCCACAGAGCCTTGGGAACTGATCTTGATTATTTTAAATTTAAATAAATAAATGATGGATTGTGGGACAAACTGGCACTTAGTTCCAGGAGATGAACCTGAGACATATCAAAGGCAGGCTCTCAGTGCCAGAATCAACTGCAGTTTTACAACTATGCTAAGTTTTACAATTACCTTAAACCACAACGATCCTGTTGGATTTGCAGAGAGAAATTTTGCATCAATCTCTTTACACAAAACAAATAAACAAAATCAGCACTGCATTTTCATATTAACACAGCACAACACAGGGCCAGAATGAATTATCATCCACATTCAGAAGTGCTGCTGCTATGCTAGTTGCCTCACAGATAGATGAAAATGTTTAACTGTTGTTCTGAGAAGGCTGTGATTACAGAGCACAGCAATGACCTGTAGAGATCATGACCAAGGAGCAGAAGAATCTGTGATTGTCTAAATTACTGCTGGTTAAGTCAGCGTTTTACCCTGCTGGGGTATGCAGCACTGCTAATTTCATTCATTGTTGGCCCTATTTGTCTATTCATTCACTCACCTCCAGGGAAAAAGGACTGCAAGAGTTAACCCCAAAACAGAAAAAGGATGGTTATGGCAGAAAACTATCCTCAGGGCTAGAAGACAGGAGTCTGACAACAACAACAGATTTGGGTGGCTAAAGCACTGGGAGGAAAAATGTAACCCAAAGAGCAGCATTCCTTTTAAACCAACAGGGAGAGACAGCAGGCAGCAATGCAAGAGGGATTAACTAAGGCAAATGAGTGAGTAAGTAAGTAAGTAAATAAATAAATAGACACTACACATCGCTTAACAGCATTATCATTCTCAGAGAGAGCAGAACTTCTGTGGAGTTTCCTTCTCTGTCAGCTGGGCTGGAATCCAGCAGGAGAACAGACTCAGAGGTAGCTTTCATTTGAAAAAAAATGTTTATTAGTCAGGCAGAAAATCTCATTAAAAAGAGAAGAATTTCCATGGATGTGCCCCAGTGTTAATTTTCAAGTAGTCTGCCAAAAACTTTGGGTATTTCGCATAAGATGAAAAAATAATACTGGGTAGGAGTTGGGAGTGGAAGGTGTCACATGAGTCGAGTTCCCAGGGAAATGTCCCAGGAGGCACTTTGATTTGAGAGATGTAAGTTTACTCCTCTGTCAGATTTACATATGATATTTTTAATCTGGATTATACTAACAGCATTTGATAGGAATGTTTGCTTCCTGGCAGGAAGTGAGTGTGTGCAGTGTGACTCACGTCACTCATTTTCTGCTCATTTGGTAACACTGCTCTTGATAAAAAAAGATGCTGATTCCTGGTATGTTAGTACAGCTAAATAAATGTGGGGCAGGGAGTGGGGCTAAGCACTTGTCCCCGGGTCTTCTCACCTGAATTTTTAGTTTGCTTGTGAACTGGCCTGAGCACTTCAATGAACCTTTTCCAAGACAGAGCCCAAGCATATTTCTGGAGAGATTTTTTTGCCAGCAACTCCTCCCAGAAGGTGCCATGAGTGAACCTGCCCCTCCAAAATTGATCTGTCTTCATGCTACACATTGGTCTGAATAAAGCATCCACTCACAGGTTCTAGAAGTTCAGAATTGCAGAGCAAGCCTCAGATTGTCAGAAAAAGAAAATAAAGTTCCCCACCCCCCTAAATCATAATTCGGTTGCTGAAGGGGTACCAGCAGGGTGCCCAAGGACATCTAAAGAGAGGATGGTGTGGAAGTGCTACAGGAGAGACATGTCCTGGGAAATGTGGTTGTGAAACAGTCCATTTTACTCAGGCATACAGATTAAACCCTCTGTTTTGTTATTTTTAATACATTGGACATAGCCTTTGCTCTCTAGCCTTTAAAACCAAGATACTAGAATTCAGACCCTCCTGCAGGTGCCCAAACTACAGAGCAAACATTGTTTTTCTATTGCAAGCATTAGGCCAACAGCTGCACCCCAGGTCAGCACCAACTTGCAGCTGGTTTTTGCAGGAAAAATAGCTGACAGACCTATTAGACCCTTGCCTCCACAATGTGGTGGATAAGGAATTTCATCCTCTCCCACGGAGAGGCTTTCTATGTTATGACACGCAACACTCATCTGAGCTGAAGGAGGAGTCAGTTTTGCAATGTCAATGCATCAAATTTTGAGCACCTTGTAGTGCCACAGCATGGCAGAACCCCTATAAATGTGTACCTGCATGATCTGTTAGCATCTCCAGTTTTAATTTGTACCTTCCTTAGCCTCAGGCATGCTGTCAGTTACTGCATCTCAGCTGCAGGGTAGAAAAGTCTAGCCAGAGGGGATCTTCTATAAATTGCTGAATTCAATCGTAAAGCACAAGGTATTTTAACTGGAACAAACCCAGTAAGAATTGTCATGTAGAGATGATGAGGCTTTAACTCCGAAGTGCCGTGACCTTTCAGCTGATGGGAAAGTGCCCAGGAGGATTTTCTTGAGAATTGATTTTCCTCTTTAATGTGGCTAATAAGATATGTTAATGATAAAGACTGCTGATAATAAAGATTAATCTAAGTATCTCTAAATAAAAATGGCATGCTTCTACCGTAGTTTACTTGCAGGAAAACTGGTCCAAATCCCTTTCTAAAACTAAGGACAAAAAGAGAAGTACAATATGCAAAATAATTATTCTAATCCATCATTTTCATTGAAACAAAGCAGAACAACAAACAATTATGATAGTAATTTGAATCATAAAATGGCAATATGCCAAGGTACATATCAGCTGAGTCTTCCTACTTGTCTGTTGGCAAAATAAAGAGGATTAGGGGAATGACTCATATGTTGATTAGAAAATCTATTTTAAAGTTGCAAAAAATTCAGACACCACTTACTAAAAATTCAGACAATACTTACTAAGCAATAGCTAAATGCACAAAAGCTTCTGTTCACTTACAGCTGCACTTCCCAGCTTGTAAACTTTGGATGCTCTGGAGCAGTGGAACTAACCCAACTCTGATGTCAGGCCTTCACTAGGTTGTATCTTCTTGTGTTTGCTATGGCCGTATTAGCAAAAACAAACTATCTGATGTACTAGCATAGACAGAAATCCTGTTTTTGCTGTAGCTGTCAGTGACAATTTTAGTCCTGGCTGCAGTGCAGTCAGGGTTTTAATCTTTCCTGTGAATTTTATGTCCTCCTACATGAAGTCTGGATTCCTCCTGCACCAAGTTTAGATTCATAACACATCAGAAGTTGTGGCTTTAAAACTATTTGCGGCAACCAAAGTGGTGCCTGAGCTGTTGTAAAAACACTGGGAAAGACCGCACTGTCCAAACTCAGACTTCAAATTCCCCCTCACCCTATTATCAGAGCAGGCAGCAGCTCCCTGCCCTGTAGGCGCTGGTGGAGGCTCCAAACTGTGAAGCAGTTCTGGGCAAAGCCATGGTGCTGGGGAGGTCCTGGCAGACTGCCCACTCATCATCTCATCTCCGGCCTGGGCTTATTCAGACCAAGCTGCTGCTTTGTCTTCATCTCACGAAACCCTGATATCATCAGACACCTTAGCAAAACTCAAACTTCAGTCTGCTCAGCAGCCTGGTGAGGATCTAGGTAACAGGTTTGTATAAGTGCTATGTGGTTATGCCTCCACTATACATAACTGTACTGTGTTGGTGTTTGGCAAGTGCCATCTGGTTTTCATTTTCTTTCACAGTATAATTCATCACCTCCACTCCCACAGATTCACAGTGCAACTGCCTTCTGCTTTCAAGACAATTTCAGCTACAGTGTGTTTTGATTTGCTTTAGCTGAACCCATCAGACAGTACCATGAAATCGTTTTCCTTTAAATTAAAAGTAATTTGATTTGCAAATTTTAGTAAGATAGGACTACTCATAAAATCTTAACTGATAAAGTAATAAGATGCTAGGAAGATGAAAGGACCAACCACATAACAACTCTGCTCACCACAATCTAGGAAAATACTCTGAAGAAGCATCTTGAGCACATCAAAACCCATCAAAGCTATAGAAGCAGTAAGCATAATAGTGAGCAATTAGAAGAGGTGTCGAGAGGAAAGCACCTATTGTAGCTCAGTACAGGAAATTGTGTAATAGTCCTTGTTGTGGTTCAAATTGCTACTTCTGTTTGAAAAATACTGGACAGTCTTTCATTAAAAACTAATTTTTGAGTCTTACCCAGTGAAAGAGGCCACTGGCCTGTTCTATTTGTGTATCTGTGCACAGGCAAGGTGAGCAAAATAAAATTAAAACTAAGAAGGAGGAAAAGGTAGAGATGATTACAGAAGTAATAAAAATGAAGTAACTGACAAACAAGAATGCTTTTTATTGTAGTTCCTTGAGACTTCTAGTGGACAGTTTTCTTTCCTTCACTTAAGCACGTGCACTGGAAACACCATTGGACATAGTTATAAGGAAAACTGTAAAGAGCGAATAAGATCCAAAGCAGCAGCCCACCTCTGGTGATACGGATTAATTTCTTTCTTGGTAACATCAAAACCCACTTTGCATTGTAATTTTATGTGTTCCTCAGCTATGTCTTAGGGTTGACTTTATACAATACTTATTTTCATTGAGTGGCATTGTATGTTTAGGTATTGTGAATTGCAAAGAGGATTACTAAGTTAAGGGGACATTGTCAAAACCCATTACTTTACATGCACATATGCACATTAAAAACCTTATTAAGTCTACTAACTCAAGCAAGCAAAAGTGTCAGAATTAATGGTATCTGTGTAACTCTAAATGTCTCCTCACATGCATCATGGCTACAGTCTTTACTGACGTGATCACCAGCTTATTTTCTCCTCAGGGGCTCCTGTCTTATTCAGTGTCCTCTGATGGATCCTCCTCCTTCAGCTCCCTGTTCTTTGGACATCTCCAGGTTCACTGCACAGCCAAACATTCACATTTTTGCATAGGAAGAACAAGTGGAATGATCTCATGCTGAATTTAAAGCCATATTTAGTAGAAAAGTATTAGAGGTTCTGCCTGTTTAAAAATTCTTCTAAACAAGTAAATCACAATAGACTTTCTTAGAAGTCACTGATTTAAGCAGAAGACAAATCCATTACATGGATGACTTCAGCCTGAATAGTTCCACTTCAGAGGTCAGAAGTAAACAAAACCAATGTCTAAAAAAGGTGAATGTTGGAAAGTGTCAGCTTTACTGATCACTCAGCTCATAAGCCCACTGTAGTACCTGAGGATTTCCTCAGCATCCTTGTTGAAGAACACTAACAAATCACCAGAAGCCAGGGTCTAAGACAGGGCTCTAGGTAAGACAAATGCAAAAAAAAAAAAATGGGAGGAGAAGTTGTCCAAGACTGGTTCTGTTCTCTCTTCCTGTCTGTCCCCTCCATGTGGTCTGTGGATGAGTGGAGTTGCTGTAAAACCAAAAGTCACACATGCTGGGTGCCTGGAGACCACTCCAAGCTGTAAACGTAAGAGCAGTGGCCAGCTTCCCCTTTGGTTTCATTCCTTTCCTTTGTGGAGGAAAGGAATGAAACAAAAAATAAGGGGCCCACACAAAGGATTTTTTCACACACTTAAAAAACTAAGGCTAAGCAATTAAACCAGCTACAGCAGTCTTATCCCATAACAAGACCTGTAACATATAGTCTTATCCCATAGCAAGATTGAAGTAGCCCAATCCCATCTGTCTCTCAATTTATGGGTTGCCAGTATTGTTTCAATTCTACCCCTCATCCCTTTTCCACTCATCTGATTATTTGTATTAAAGACTAATAAACTCTCTGCTGAACTTAAAAAACCACCAGTGTTTGCATTTTGAACACCTGGCGATTCAAGACTCATCCATTTAATTATTATGCTTCAGAGGACGTACTCAGTTTTACCACTCACCCTTACTGAAGAGGCGCAGGCTAGCGGGGCATGAGCAGTGGCAATACCGATCATTGGTGCTGTGGGTGTTTATTTAAATGTTTACCAATTGCCATTTCTGATTTGGAGCCTAATCTACACTTCAGATTTGAGACTGCTATCCCAGCGATAGCTCCATCTCAGCACAAGGTCTTTAAATATATGCACTTCATTTGACCATGCTCGCATAAATCTTTGCTTAACAAAAAAGGATACATTTCCAGCCTGTGTCATGGACTCATACTTCCATTAAATGCCACCGTTTTCTTCTTAAATTTTGAATACTTTGTTTACTTGGATTCATCTCTAACCACATCACAGTGAAAAAGAAATTCTTCCACAGGATAACAGGCATGTTAATAATAAAACCTTTTAGAAAGTGCTCAAAATTTCCTCTCAAATTTTTTCACTGTTTCACTACCTGCAACGTGCTTATGTCAAGCTCTCTTGGCAATATACCGGCTGTTATCTCATGTATTTTGTAGTGCCAACTGCATTTTTTGTTTCCTTTTGAAATAATATGGCGTTTAAGATTTACAGATTAAGCTGCAGATGTTTCTTCTCTGATAAAGATTTTGGGTCAAGCAGCTTTTATTCCTTTCTTATCCCAGCTGAAATTTCCCCCAAGCAGAACAGTGCACACTGAGGACGTCACAAAATCCATTAAAACTTTTACACTGGAATTAATGTGGTAAGTTACACTGGTGCAATAGCATTCCATGAGACACCTGATCAAATGGATTCCACAAACCAAAATAGACCTCCTTTTGAAAGCACGGAGGTTTCAGGTTGTCTTATTGAATTTTTGCTTTTCTTTTTTCTTTTGAATTTTTTTTTAATTATTTCTTTTCTTTAACACCAGCCTATTTCTTGGTGAAGGCCTCCAGGGCAAGGGCTGTCTCTGTACAGTGCAAACATGGCAGAGAACTGCTGCTGATACTGGATGGCTCAGGCAGTTTCATTATAAAAGCATCTGCTACCACTCTTCTCTCTCAGCATGCCTGGGACCCAGACTAGATCAATGAAGATTAAATTAAAATAGCATACATATGTATGAATGTTAGTTTATATATACTACATCTGTTGCATAACTCTCCTGATATATTTATCTATGTACATGAGTATGTGTTCATCTTTAGGCTACACACAATATGCAGTACATACAATCTGAAATGTACATGACTTCCATTTCTTGAGCAAGTCAACATTTGCTGTGGAAGGTGATATCCTTTATTATACCCAGTGAGATAGTTGTTTAAAAAAAGAAAGTTACATAAGGCCTTGCATACTCAAATGCTTGTGCTAACAAGAGATACTGTTTTTCTATGCAAATGTTGCTTGTGTCTGCAGATCGTAATGGGTTTTACATGAGTAATGTGATTACTTCCTCTGGAAAAGGAAGGAGCTGCTCAGAGAGCAGCCATCATGACCGAAGGGCCCTCAGGTTTGGTGCAGAACAGGGAGGGCTCAGAGAGAAGTAGAAGTGATACACCAAACCTTACATGCTCTGCAGAGCTACATGGGTTTCACAGAGCCTGGCAAACTTCCTAGGACTGCCTGGTGGCCAGCTCTGCTTTAGAGGTGGCCTCTCCAAAACTGCCAGAAAATATGCTGTTTCAGACTGATGCCTTGGGGTTTTTCTATCATATTTCTGGGATTTTAGCTTGACTATATTGTTCTCTCATAAGCTTTCTTGTAAGGCCTTTCCCATTCTTTGCAAAGCTATGTTTAACATTCTTTTGGAGATAGCACAGGTAGCAAGGCAAAATAGAGGCCCAGAGAACCTGGAGAAGCTCCAGGAGGGGCCAGACCCAAGGGCGGGCACAAGGGTTAGAGGAATTCTGGTTGGATGTATTGAGGGGTGTAAGTTTTGACGAGTATTAGACATATGGTGTGATAAGGCCTATTTTCTCTCTTTTTTGGATCTGGAAACTTCCATTAAAGAACTATGCCTTTTTTTACCTCTATTAATTTTGTTTGGAAGGGTTTTTTCCTCTGACTTTAGGCATCAAGATAAGCTGCAACTTTCTTTGCACTGCTGAGGAGCTGTGTGCAGGGATGAAGACTGGTGCACTGCCAGTCACACTGGTGCACAGGCACTCACAGTGCCTGTGTGAGGATGGAGAAACTGACCAGAAAGCAGTGGGCTGGAGAGAAGGTTAAGTACATGATGAAAACAGTCTGTGGCAGCCCTATTGCAACTGGGTGAGCTCCGGAGGTAGACCCACCTTGGTTGACTGGGGAAAAACCACCAGACAACCTTTCCAGCTTTAAGGAAAAATAACTGCTTGACTGCTTATTTCATAGAAGATGTTTGTTAAACATTGTCTGTGGCCTGTGTTTCCCCCTGACTGAACTGTCAATGAGAAAGAAGGAAATTTATGACAAGGAGACTGGGCAAAATGAAAATCACGAGTGAGGACAATTCTAACTGCTTTTGCTGAAAATTTTGATTTTCGTTTAGACAAATGAACTGACTTTGTGCCTATATGTTCAATTCAAAAAGTACCTTCACTACTAAAACCTTAGGTTATTTGCAAACTCATATCTTCTTCTCCAGCTAAGCTCTCCTGCGTAAGAGCCACCACCACATGTCTCTACCCATCCATACTCTCCTCCCCAACCTTGGCATGCCAGATGACTGTACATCCTCGCTGAGTTCCGAAGCCAAACCAGTTCAGAGCAGCAGCTATAAGGAAAAAGGCGTGTTTACACAGAGGCCTTAAGTGATGAAATGCACAGTAGCTGGATACAGGAAAAGATTTTTAAAGAGATTTCCCCTAGTCTACTATTTCTAGTTCTGCTGTAGCCTTCCTGAGATCCGAAGGGGAAATAAGAGGCAGAATTGCCTCCACTATTCAAAATAAGTATGCACTAGGAATTCACATAACTGCATTGCAATGCAATGGTATTTTCCTAGTACCACCCATGATTCTCTTTGTTTTCTGACTGTTCCTGTGGAATCTGTTATTTTCCTAGAATCATATTTTATGAGCTGGAATAATTTCCTAAACAGCAAAATATATTAGAGCTATCATGCTGTATAAAATTAAATTTCGTTTTACTAATTGTACCTGATTTTTATCAGTTAAATGCCTTTTGCTATTTTATTGCTGTCATTCAATCTCACGATACCTCCTGCAACTCTTCGCAGCTTTTACCTTTAGTCTCAAACCTAAGTAGAATTGTCAATAAATTCTGTTCCTGACTTCCAAAATTCATTTTCAGAACATTTATCAATACATTAAGCAGGACAGAAGTAATTTTTTATTATTTATAAAAAATATTATATTATATAATATATATTATATAATATATAATAATATATATTATATTANTATATATTATAGATATTATTTTTTATAATTTTTATTATTTTAGTTTTCCATAATTATCCCTTCTTTCTTATTCCACACAATTTCTCTATGGACATTTGGCAGGAGATGTTGCTAAAAGTCCTTTGAAAATTCAAACAAACTTTATCTGCCAGATCATCCTGACACACATACTCAGAGAGCCTTCCAAAGACCTGTAATAGGTTTCATAGTTGTGTATTCATTACATGTACTCTTTCATTATGGTTTATGTCACTTGGGAAGGCACACACACAGGTGTGGTGTGTTTTTTTGTTTGATTTTGTGGGTGTGTGTTTGTGTTAGGATTTTTTCTTTCTTTAAACCACATTTGCTATTTTTTTCTTTCCTCTGGTACTAATTCAGTTCCAAGCAGAAGGTAGTACTTCAGAAATCTTCGGGAAATACTGAATGACCTTAATGAAATGACCACCTGCTAGCATCTTATCAGTTTGTTTTAATAAGCCATTTACTGACACTTAAATTCAGCCACATCTTCTGATTAAGATCCTGTCATGGAAAGCTTGCTATGCACTTCAACAACAAACACAGAAGACAAACTCAGTATCTATTCTGGATTATTCTTCCAGAAGGGGTCCTTTACCCCTTGATCATTTATTCACCTTTTGACAACTGTCAGAGACAGTACTGTACTGTACCGTATGGAGAGCTTGTAGCACAAACAAACAGCCTCACCAAATCTCAGGGATACCGACAGGTTTAGTGCCTGCAGTTCTAATATCCAGACTTTCTATCACACAGTAAATATTCTTCTGGATTTATTTGTTTTTGATTAAAAAGTGCAATGAAAACATTTTGAAATGCAAATCTTACCAGTTATCCACTGCAAGTCAATTTTTCCAAACTACATAGGAAGAGATGGTTCAGTTATCATCATCTATAAATGACTCCATGGATGATAACAAAAAAAATTCCTTATTATATCTCTAAGATAGCTGAAAACAGAAAACATATTGAAGACAATTGAATCCAGATATAAAGCCTCCTCTTCATAATGATGTTTGTTGACTACAAGGAAGGACTAAAATATATAGATCAAGAGATTACTCAAATGTTAATTTGTTTGTAAGAGATCCTATAATAGCTGAGACAGAATCACTAGGCTTATTCCTGATGTAACTGGGCTATGTTTTTTACCTCTGCTTTGCAGACTCAGTTACACAATTACATTTGGTTTCCGCAGCCTCAAGACATATGACACTAGAATAAAGTATGTCTGTCTATTCAATAACTCATCTGTATCAGTGTTACTTTGGCTTTAACACAGTAACAAATAAATCATTCTCTGTGCTTAAATTAACATGATCCTACTTTAAAATTTAATATAAGCAACATGACTCTGATGTTTTATGAACACTGAAAGACTCAAATATTTTGAATCATTTACCTGAAGAAAAGTCTGTGTTCTAATTTTTCTATGGCAACTGCTGGCAAATACAATTTGCCAGCAATCCCCCAAAGTAGAATAAAATAGTAATACAAAATCAGAGCAAGATTTTTAAACAAAGGCTGAGAAAGGAGGGATAGAATAAAACTGGTGTATTAGATTAGCTGTAATCTCACTCAGGGTAACCTCTGTAGGGAAATATACTGGCACCGCTTGCTTGGTATAATTATGCTGCTACAGTTGCAGTATTACAAATTACTATGCTTCCAAAGCAATATCAGGAGTAAGTTTATTGAAACCAGTGACGTAAGGACTACAAGAATCGATTCACTCTATCCATTTGTCTCTGGACACTGAATGACTGATATTTTTTTCTAGGAAAAACAATGGAAAAAAAGTTGGACATAAATCCAGTAGTAATAAGCCAAAATGACTACGATTCTCTGAACAGCTTATGTTTAAAGCAGTTTATTTTGAAAAGAGAAAGGAAGACTGGAGCAATTAATTCTCTTTATTGACTTACTCCAAATGTTCAGGAAGTACCAGCTTTGTTTGACTTTGCAAAATATATCACACTGAGTATGCCAAGCATCAGTAGGGGTTTGGTGCCCTCTCATGTTTTCTACAAGCAACTTCAGTGACTGCAAACACACTTCCCAGCGATAGATCACTTGAGAAGGCTTCTCAAATTACAAATTTTAAAGAAAGTAAGTGCCAACTAAGATAACAGACTCCTTAATGCTTGAAAAAGGTCAATAACCACTTTAAGGCAATGAACTTACTCACAGAGGCAGTGAACTTACAGTAAGAAGCAGACCCACAGACATATCTGTGTACCCTCCCCTTCAGCTTTTACTGAGGTGGTTCAGCCTCACTAAACTGATCTTGAGTAGCACAAACCTGATTCAGGCTTCTTTTGTTTCGGCCAGACAAATACTGTTTATACACTGCTGACTATGAGAACACAATCACGCATTAAAAAAAGACTGTTTAACGTCACACAAAAATCACGATGAACTGTATTAACGAGGCATTGGCACAGGCTACTCAGAGAACTTAGAGGTAACATTTCCATGCCTGGAAATGTTCAAGGTGAGGCTGGATGGGGCGCTGAGCAACCTGATCTAATGGAAGGTGCACCTGCTCACACCAGAGGGGCTGAAACCAGATGGTCTTGACAGTCTCTCCCAACTCAAACCATCATACCATTCTATGAAGAGAGAGGACTATATGATCTGATCTTACCTCCTGGGAACATCATCCAGTGAACAATCTATGTACTTAAAGGGAAAGGTCAGCTGCAAAAAAAAAAAATCTGCAAAATCAGAGATATCAAAATATAAAATATTCCTATTTCTGGGATTACTGCTGACACCTAAAAGTTAGCACTTATCATCTAAAATTAAATTTCTGGGGGGTTCTAGCCATCACCTTAGATTTTCATTCTTGGCTCAGTAACACCAGAGTATGTTATTTTTCTTGTGCTAGTATTTCTAACCCATAGAGATGTCCCTTCTTAATTTTCTAAAAACTAAACATATTTTTTTGTATTTTTTTCTGAAAATAAAACCTGATTTGTTATAAGAAGTGTTTTGTTAGTTTCTTTTTAATTTCCCTATTAGCATCATAAAGGTGTACAGTTTAAATATTTTTTTAACTTGGCACTTATGTAACTTATCATCCCATTTTACTAATTACTCAGAGGGAAACATATGAGATATATTTATATGTCTGTTTGGATACATAAATTAGAATGCAAGAGATTGGCGATAGAAATAGTAATGTATAAAGATAACATGGAATTTTAGATTGCATTTGAATGTTGGTATCAGAAATTATTAAATACCTTAATAAAGTGTCCTGATGGTCCCATATTTTAAAAAAAAATCTGTTGCAATAGAATGTAATGATATTGGTACAAAAAAAAAAAACACTAAAGACTTTCATAATGGGAAATTCTCAATTTATTTTATCAAATTATCCTACTATGCATTTTTTCAGAAATGGGTTCAAGATGATATGTAAGAAAACCTTCACAGAATTAGCAAGTTAGTGCACAAAATCATTTTCTCAGTCTGGGCAGAGACACAGAGCTAAAAAAGGAGTCTAAGCATCTCATATGAGTTAATAATGAACATCCCTTGTCCCTTGTTACCACAGATACCCAAATGCCTGGTGAAAAGGCATATTTTGGCACCACGGCCTATTTCAGTAAAGCCAGACAAAACTGAATGAAAGCTCCCCATTCATAGGGGCTGCAAAACCCCATGTAAAGAGAGAGTTGAGAGCAGACCCATGCAGCAAACAGAAACTTGTAAAAGTAAGTTATCTGTCAACATTCAAAGGTGCACCATTGCTTTACTGAACACAGAAGCAGGTTCCTAGACAGCTCTGAGTTCTGCTTCAAATGGATGTGACAAAGGAAAAATAAATAAGGAGAGGATGTGGTGAGGAATGATGGATATGCTTGGACCCCTTACACCACCAAGAGCTGTTCAAATATCATATTACAGTAAAATTCTAAAAAATAAATCCACCTCTTGTAGGCAAGAAATGGCTAAATTGCACACAGCTCATCCCTGAGCTAGTAGAAAACTAGTTAGAAAATCCACATAACACACTGTGTGGACATATTCATCTAGTTGTAGAGGAAGTACTGCTACTTTTTCAGCAAATAAATATTGCTTGCTAGCTCCCATTCAAGACCATGTGATTGATGTACCATATTTGTTAGTGCATCATCCAGAAGTTCTGGCTCTAAGGCTTGTGTGAGGGCAGCCCCAGGCAAGATCTGGTTTTGTTTTTGTGCATTCACATTTAGTGCGTTAATCTCAAATAAATACAGAAATCGGGCCATCAGGCTCCACAGATGAGTTACTTTCCACAGAAAGTATGAATCTGACTTTTCTGGACAGATTTTCCATCTGCTGACTCACAAATTTGTGGTCATTTGCTGAAATCTGCCAAATTAGGAAGTACTTGCTTTTGATGCCATTCATTGAAATGGGTATTATTTCCCATATTCCCTTTCTAAGGAAGTAGAAAAAAAATGCCTCTCTTAGCTGATAATTAGCATTAAAATAGTCCACACAGTAGAAAAAGTGTATGGAAACAGCAAAATCCTCCCAAATGTTTTGAAGAGCTAGAAAACATGGAATGTGGATCCACAGCTTTACGCTGGTAATCTGGTTATTCACCGTCTCATTTCTGCCATGCCATTTTCCCCATTCCATTTTCCCATATCCAGCTCCTTCTATGCTATAAAATGAACTTAAAATCTTCCAGCAATATGTAAAGAAAGCAGAACCACTCTGGTCTGGGAATGGACAGAAAAAGCAGTTTTTAGGACAGTGCTGGGAGACATCTGCTAGGATATAGTGTAAGAAACATAACTTAGTGGCATTAATGGAGTTGATGAAATCTGAGTTCTAGAAATAAAACAATTAAAAATCCACAAATTATAACAGATGCACTGGTGTTAACTGACAGCACTACAAATAAATTGGAAGAAAATCATACGTTTTCCAGTCCCTACTGCCGATTAAGACTTTTCTAGCAAATTGCAATTTGTTTTTCTTGAGGAACTTAAATGGCTTGAACTTCAATATGTTGTTCCCTTATGAAATCTTATGGAACAGAAAATTCATGCTGATATAAATCAAATCAGATTACAAAATTATTTAGTTAAGAATTAGTACTTGGCTGCTGTGCACATACTTTTAATTAAATTTGAAGTGTCTAATATCAATTTAACTTAAGCTTATTACAGACTTTACCATTTTAGCTAGACCTGAAAGCAGATTTCAATACTTACAACATTAACCACCCAAGCCAGATGCCAGTATCAGTACTGACACCAGTATCCAGCAGTATTTAATTTAACATCATATCTTTATATTCAGTGTTCCACACTATCAGCACAACTCAAAACAAGTGAAGAAACATTGAAATGAAGTGCTCTTCTCCCAGGAAATAATTTATAAAACTGCTTTCAGACAGCTCTGATCATTTAACAACACACACGGGCTAAGTAGAGGAGCCCCAAGATGACCCCATGCATTTAAGAACAATAATAGGGTTTGTAAAGTTTTATATAATAAAATTAAATTGCTTATCATTTTTCAACAGCAACAAAAGCAAAAGCCACCATAGCATTACTAAAATGAGCAACAGCTCAAGACCAAGTACTTCTCCAGAACTGTAGAATAGGACAGATTCTTAGCTCTAGAGTTCTGGGAGCAAAATGTTTTATCTCGTCTAAGGAAACTTAAGCTACAGAAAACTTCAGGAAATGTGGTCAGATGTCTTACATGTCACACAGCTTCTGCCATGGCAGTTGTGGGAAACCATCAACTTAAAGGTACATATTTTTGTACTTGCTGAGCTCCAATCTCTGCAACATAGATTGCTCCACTCTTCATGTCTACATCCACAAGGTGTGGTTTGGTTTCATCTGCCAGCTGGACTGTGTGGACCATAACACAATCCCCAATAGAGCCAACTGGTGGTGCTGCCAAGATTGCTAACCGGTTGATATTCAGCTGAGCTACAATCAGGTATTCGTAATTGGCAGTAAATCTGTGAAAGACAAACATATTTTTGAATTATGGACTCCATATGACATCTCATTTTAACACAAACATGCACTTTTATACAAACAAAAGCTCCTTAATAGTCACATTTTTGAAGGCAAAGACAGACAAAATGCAATAAAACACTGAGAATTAACTTGTAAGCCTTGCTGTTCATATGGCTGCTCATTGAGACAGATTATGCTACAGAAAACTCATTCAAAACAATCTTTCTTACTGTAAAAGCTGCAACAGTAAAGTTAACAACACACAAAAACTTTAAAATGAAGTTCCCAATCCTACATTCAAATCCACAGAGCTTGTTATAAAGCCAGGATTTCCCTCTCAAAATACAACTGTGCGGACCTTTGCGCACCATTAGGGCCCAGAACCCAAGGAGAGTTAACTCCTTGTCATTAGGCATTAAATATCAACATTTTAATACACCTGTAAAAGTACATCTTATTTATGTAATTGCACGTGTCTAAAGGAACTGCTCCACAATACCTGACAGAATAGGGCCCATCTTCTGAAAAACAGCTGCTCCAAGATCCAAGCCATTCTCCTGTGACTTTATCAAAAACTTGGATTCTTTTGTTGTCTCTATCTGCAACCCATACCTGTTAAGAAGAAAAATCATGGCTGTTAACAAATAGAAGAAATGAAATGCATTAGTTTCTTACAAGAGCAAAGTTCCCTGTCAAAAAAAAGAGACACAACTTGGAAGAACGTGCTTCCCCATTCAAAATTAAATCAGAAGGTATGACTTCCAGATATAAACCAACTCACCTTTTGTTAATGTACACAAATTATTTTATACTACTTTAACAGAGAAATTGGTACCTCCTCTTCATATTTGTGGCTATGATACGGATATGTTTGATAGGATTTCCCCCACCCCAGTGAAGACATATTCCCAGCTACTTAATTCTAAAGTCTGTCTAAAGGTCTGTGTCCTGCTATAATTTTTTTTTTCAATGGTAGTCTCACTTCCTGATCCAAGTTGGTGATGACTGCATTTAAAACACTCTCAATATGCCTAATACTACTACAAATATTGAGCAATTTAAACACTTACAGCATGTTCAGCTTTTTTTTGGTCTTATCAGTTTCGTGGAGCTTGTCTCTGTCCCACCCTATGCTGGCTGGGTTCATAAACAGTGCAAGCCAGCAGTACCACTACAGACAGCTCCAGTGAAGGCATCTTTTGTACATTAATCATTGAAGTTTTAGCTGTTGACAGTCCATCAGTCTGGTACGTAAACTTCACGACTTTTCTGGGGTACTACCAAAAATGGAGCAATAAGCAAGACAACCTGCAATCTTTCATCATTTTTTTAAATGAAACACTACTACAGCACATTCTCTTACATTTCATAAGAATTAACCATTATTTTTTTAACTTAGGCTGATCATCAACTTTGTGTCGGCAATAAAACTGTAGCCCATCACAGTTGCTGACTTTGAATAAAATGAGTTATCATTCAGCATAAAGTGACCTTTCTGTTCTCTCTCCCATCTGCCAGTTTTGGCAGAGCAGTGATTTTTATACACATTTTTATTCCGATTCAGGAAGCATCAGTAAAATTAGCTCAAAATAGTCCTGTCTTAGTGAAGCAATCTTATTTTCCCTGGAACAGATTAAGAAGTGACTGCATAATTCGTCTATAAGAACTGCAGACCAAACTTCAGGCTACAATTACCACTTGGAATGCCTTGATCTGCATGGAAAAAAAAAAGTAATGTCCACAACCTTGCTAGAATCCTACTATCTTCTTAAACTTGTTTAGAATTTCCAAATATGAAATTAAAGCCCACGAAAGAAACCTAAGTGCTTGGTAGATACTTATTACAGAACATAGTTCTTTACTCTCACAATGGCAACCTGTTACAAACTGCAGGAGAAACAGCCAGTTGTTGCATTGACATTGACAATGTAGCTGGTCAGAATGTCTGAGTTAACTTTGGAGTCAGCTACTTCAGTAGGCTCTGCAGTAGGAAACTTCAGCTCATGATGAGCACAAGGGAAACCATGGTCCCCATAAAATGACACATATCACAACGGTTCAAATAAAAAAGAAATACAGTTTGTTTTGTTCAAATGCATGTAAATGGGTCTGTTGAAAGATGAAAGAAAAAATAATTTTCCTTTATTCTTTACCCGTCCACAAGCATCCAGTGTTACACTGTGAGGAATCTTGAACTGACCGATGCCGGACCCGTTTGTTCCAGTCAGCCATATCTCCTTGTAATCTAAACAGTGAGGACCATAAAACATAAAAGTAAAAAAAAATCACAGTGAAAAAACAACAAATAAAACAGCTTTAAGTCATTCTCTTGCAATGTTATTTTGAGTAATTTTAAAAGGTGACATTTCTAAATTTTTAAACACAGTACTCCTGACACATAAACCCAAAAAATACTGGATCTACTACAGTGACTACTGGGTTGTTAAGTGGTTTCAGGACTATGGTTACAGAAATGTAGCTGTTAGTACACAAGAGCCATAGTCTGAAGTTCTGTTAAGTATTGAATTAAAAAAAAAGGAAAAAGTTGTCTGATTATACTATTCATTTGTTTACTAAATTGATTTTTATATTTGTTATCTGGCAGCTCTGAGTTTTAACAATTTATCATTTGGCAAACAAGGTATTAAGAAACCATCCACTTGACGATAGAACAACAGAGAAACAGTAGCTCCAACACTGATTCCAACTGCAGGCATGTGCAGACTTCACTCACCCAAAATGGGTTGTATGAGCAAGCTAAATAGAACCATGGAACAATTTAAGTATAAAAGATCTCCAGACACTGGCTGGTCCAACCTGCTCCTCAAAGCAGGACTAGTATTGATAACAAATTCAACACTGAAGTTAGATCAGATTCCTCATAACTCATCAGCTTTTGAGTATCTCCAAGAATGGAGACCGCACACCATCCCTGATCTATTCACTGTCTGACCACCTTCACTGTGAATAGTTTCTTCTGAAAATTGAACTGGAATTCATCTTTTGCTTAGTGTTCCTCATTCTTCACTGTGTATCTCCAAAAAACCTGTGGCTCTCTCTTCTCTATAGTCTCCCATTACTGACTTGAAGACAGCAATAAGAATCCCCCTTAGCTTTCTCTCTTGGAGAATGAACAAACTCACACTTTCAGCTTCTTCTCATGAATGATTAGGAGACTTCTCCTGAAGCAACAATCAATAAAACAGGATCGGATTCAACAAGGTCTTCTAATTTTTATTAAATTACAGTTCTACCTATTCCTTGTTTAAAAGTATTCCCAAGCTGTGTTACTCAAAATTCAGTTTTCAAAGGTCAACTACTGTGACAGTACATTTTCCATACCATTGGAGAGTTTGAGCAATCTGTTGTTCATTCCTCCGTCTCCATCCACAACATAGATGTCTCCACTTTCCTCTACAAAGATCTCTGCTGGCTGATCAAATTGTAGGGGAATCAAACTTGAACCAGCATTACCCGGTGTGCCCAAGACCTGCAAAAGTTTTCCCAAAGGGCTATACTGTTTCACAGTGTGTCCATATTTCCCTGAATTAAGGAAAAAAAAAAGAAAAGTGACAAAACATCTTCACAAAACAAAATATAAGTATTAAAACCAATTGTGAAGGTTAAAAACTGCCTGACACTCACAAGTATTATCAATTCATCAGACAGGATTTTATAGCGAGATTATGACTGTAAATCCACAGGTTAAAACAATATTCATTCATTGTATTAAAGTCTCAGAATTGTTTGAGAGACTTAAATAAAAGAGTTCTTTAAAGCAAAATCTGCAATAGTAACATTTTCTTCCCCACCTAATACTTCTTATATCCCCACCATGCATACCTGTTCCAACATCCGTGATCCACACTGAACTGTCTGTTAGAGTGTTCCATACAAAGATACCATGAGGCATTTCCACTGTATCATTCCAGGAGTAAAGAAAATAGCCTTCCACTGAGAATACAAGTACCTTTGGCACATTATCTCCCCTCTGAAAAGGGAAAAAAAAAAAGCTATAAAGAAAGCATATTAAGCAAGCAATCACATTTTTTAAAATCCCTCTTTGTGAAGTTTCAACAACGTTTCATGAATCGTAAGACTCTCCTAAGATGATTGTCTGCTACACCTTTTTTGCCAGATAGAAAAGGAAAGAGAAGGGTTTAAGTTAAGCAAGAAAACCCTTCCACTCTGTCTAGACTTTCACTTTAAATCACATAAGAGTCCAACTTTCAGAGCAGCCAAGCGCCTGCAGCTATCCTGGCCTTTATTTTGAATTGTGATTGTATGTTCCTGAGGAAAAATATGCCCAGTGTAACACAGGCATGGAGAATTGTGATTGTGTTTATCAGCTGCATGGCTCTCAAGTACTCATTGTGTGCGTTACAATTAATTCCCACCACTTTTCTCCATGGAAAGAATGTCTTATCCCAGCCCAGAGACACTGACCCATGGACTGGGGTAGAAGAAATAATTTAACTCAATTACTGTATCTGGTTGAAAGAGCTGTGTGGTTTTGATTTCATGGGACAAGGCCTGAAAGAGTGAAAGATTCTAAATCATATTTTACCTTATAGCTACGGGAAGAAGCCACTGTAGCTCGGTGAAGCTGGATCGTGCATTTATATCATAGAAATTTAATGCTTTAAAAAAAACCCCCAGAAACAAATGTGGTGCCAGGACTGCTTTAAAAATAGATATAGCAGAGACATCCCCACTTATATTTTCTCTGATTTAGATACAATAATTATTCTTACGTATATCTAAATAAACATACACATATATATCCTAATCTAAACCACTCTTTACAGGCAAAAAATACACTATAACAGCAAAGAGAGAAATACGGCATTTCCACTCACTTGTCCTACATAGACCAAACCATGAAGAGAGTCAACAGCAACACAAAATGTTTGGCCAGTGAAGTGCTCTGGAGTTTTAGGCCAGCCTATGTCCAGCTTGTACATCTGCTGCTCTTCCCTCCCAGGAGAAAAGTAAGCATATGCTTTTAAAACCTGTACAAAATAAATATCCAGTAGTAGTCAAATTCCGTGAAGGTGAGATCAAAGGAAACAGCAGTTGAAAGTAACCATAAATTCATTTATTTAATTTATATTAACAAGACATAAAAAGAAACAGACCTGCAGCTAGACGTTTGGACCCCAAATGGAAAAACTTCAACAAACTCAAAATTAGCTCATGAAGTCCTTTGGACTAGGGAGCTCCGGAGTATGAAGGCAAAACACCCACCGTGAAATTTCTTACATCAAAGTTGCTATTGCTATCTGTAAATCACACTCCAAAATGAGGAAACTAGCGGAGAAGGTCCCAAGTGCAACAGACTCAACAGGCGCGTCATTAAGATGTGAAAATAAAAAAAATCAGAAAAAAAAAGGCAAAATTATAGGTCAAGAAGGAAAAACTGTGTCTTGGAAATGGGGATGTATAAAATACCAGGAACGATTAGTGTACACTTTTAAAGGGATAATGGAAAAAAGGTAATCTTCCAGTGTTTCGTTCTATTTTCCCAGCGGAAGGGCGGAAGCCAAGCCCTGCTGCAAGATCAGCACTGCAACGCAGAGCTCCGTCCAGAGATAAGAAGTAACACGGGAGACCCTGAAGGCCCGCGGCCACCTCACCTTAGTCTGTTCTCCCCGTGCCGGGAGCAGGGAGACATTAACCGCGGACAAAGAGAGACACAGACAGGCCGACAGACAGAACGGGCTACCGCGACGGAAACCCGAGAGCAATAGAGCCGGGAGAGACAATCCGACAGCAACAAGCGGGAAGCCGTTCCCCGCAGACTGCCTGCTTTCCTCACTCGGGCGCAGCGCGCCGCCGGGACCCCGCTGCCGAGGATCTCCCCGCGCCGGCCGCGGGCGGGCGGCACCGACACACAGCGAGTCCCGGGGGGGCCCCGCCTCCCCCAGCGCGGCGCTCGTAGCAACCCCTCGGCCCCGGCCCCAGCCCCTGCCCTGCCCGCCGC
>VXBA01005459.1:753052-816594 GCA_013399895.1 Serilophus lunatus
CCTCCCTCCCTCCCTCCATCCCTGCGCCCGCCGCCCGCTGGAGCGGCCTCGGGACGCGCGGGGAGCGGGAGCTCCGAGCAGCACCGGGCGGGCGCCTTTGTCTGTGCCCGGCGCTGCAGCGGCTCAGTCGAGCCCGGGCCGCATTCCATGTGCTTTTTATTTTTATTTTTTTTTTCCTGCATGCTTGAAGAATCTTCAAGATTTTAGCCTGATTTTTTTTTTTTTTTAAATTTTCGTTTCCCCCACGTTTAAGTGTCTGCGTTGAATGAACTAATCAAGATGGATAAGAAATCATTTGAAACCGTGCTGGACGAAATTAGGAAGGTAATAACGTCTCATTGTGTACGTTAGTTTAATCATCTGTGATGATAGATGAGTGATGGACACAAATTGAAAGAGGGAAATTTAGGTTAGATATTAGGAAGAAGTTCTTTACTGTGAGATTGGTGATACACTGGAACAGGTTGCCCAGGGAGGCTCTCGATGCTCCAGCCCTGGTGGTGCTCGAGGCCAGGCTGGACAAGACCTTGATCAGCCTCGTTTGATGACAGGTGTCTCTGGTTGGGTCTAGATGATCTTTAAGGTCATTCCAACCCCTTACCATTCTATGATTGTCTTCCTTTTCGTGAACACACCAGGTGAGGGGGTTTCAGTTCTTTAATAGTCCCTTCAGGATTCAATACACACTCAATTTCTCCCCAGTGTGAAGATCTAATCCCATGTTGCTAGTTTATCCTATTTTTTGTATCAGATTGTAACAGTGTAAAGCTGTTGGGATGTTTTAGTTGTCTCAGAAAACTGACATTGAATGTCCAGGCCGGTGCCACAGAGGTAATTAATATCGTGTGTTTATTTGAAATAAGCACTTGAATAAGGTTATCACAGCATTTTCACTGTCAAGGAAGATGATGAAGCAAAACGAGTATCTCTTACTTGGGGGGAAGGGCTGCGTTTGACAGTGTGAAGTATCCACCTTTTATGTGCTGATTTAGGAGACACAACAGGCCAATAGGACATGAGAGAGCTGATTTCAGAGCTGCACTCCGCAGTCCTTGGAAACCACAGCTCAGGAGTGTGTGCACACATTCCTCCAGGATGCAAAGCCCTCGTTTTGGTTCGTACTCTGAGCTGTGCTTCTACATCCCCTCTTTAAAGACTAACCGAGCCAAACACCGGCTAGTTGCGGGCTGTAGGGGTAGAGCCCTGGGCTTCCTGGTGTCTGAGAGATCTCTCCTTCTTCTCTGTACGGAGGCCTGCATTTAACAGGAAAGCTAGAGGTTGGTACAGTTCCCCAAATACTGGAAGAGGAAAAGGAGAGAGAAAAAATCAGAACCTCTGAGATTAATATTTCCTGTTTTGCATGGGTTGTGGAAACCTATAGCGATGTATTTTGTTGCAGTTAAGTAGGGGTTATTTGAGTGTCACAGTAGAACAGTTGCATATCCTGCTAAAGCTGCCTTGGTGTGAAAAATACGAAGGGTTTGTTTCAGGTAAGATTGCCTCGTGGCACAAAAGAGATCCTTAATATTTTTCTAATAACTGGGCTTTTGCTTTTTTTTTTTTTTCTCACGTTGGATTGTCTGGGAGAGGTAAATTTCCTTGATTTGGATTGGGCTACTAGAGTTGAGTTTCAGTGCAGTTCCTCTTTAGCATGAGGCCCAGTGGTGGCTACAGTATTACTGTTCTGCAACATAGAGTGGGTAATAGAAGCCCCAGGGATGAGTCTTGGTTATCACAACTGCATTTACTAGCATTTTTTTATAATTTCACGGTCATAAATTCCCCTTTATAAAATAGGTATGTGTATAACCGGCTAAAAACGTGACAGCCTGATACTTCAGGGCATGGACTTCCCTCTGGACTTAAGAATTTGTATAGAAAATCTGGGAACAAAAAGAAAAATCAAGAAACAACTTCCACATTAATGCTTTCTTTGAGAATTCATGGTGGGAGGGAGTAATGTTTCAATTATTACTGCTGCAGTGCAGTGCTTCAGAATACGCTCTGTGATTACTAAAGACTTCAAACAAAAGGGTTTTGACGTGTGATTTTAGGCAATTACGTTTCCTCTGTGCTATCTGCCTGTATTCCTGTGAGCCCAGCTTGCAGTTGATCTAAGGATCAGTGCTGTGCTGTGTTAATAATAACTGTGCTGTTGCTGTGTAACATTCATTGTCCAAATGCTGATTTTGTGTCTTTGCTGCTGTATTTTTGTTTAAGCTTCATTTCTAGCTCTGTGGTAGAACCTTCTTTATTATGTGATTTACCAGTGAGTTGTGTTGGTGTGTTTCATTTTGAGTCCTGCAATTAGCAGGAACCGTTGTTTAAATGTCCTCATGTGTAGCTTATTTCTATTTTTCCCTATGTGTATTTACAATTATTAGCAAAATAAACTTTGAGGGGTGTGTTTGTTTGTTTCTTCCATAAATATACATAGCAGTGCTTTCTGTTTGTGTTCTTATTATAAAGTCATCGGGTTGTTGATTTAGGAAGGAAAAGTAACATTTGTTTTGGTAAAAAATACACGACATACCGTGCTTTTTTTAAAAAATATGTGAAGAAAAGGAAGGGACAGAAGAAAAAAATCAGCATTAAGAGGGAAATTTTTTCCCCCTGTGACTTCAGGGTGTCTGGTAGTGTTTGTCTCTTAATGAGGTACAAAAAGGAAGAAGGTTGCCTCAAACAATATCCGCTCATGGTGAGGTTGCAGTGACAGACACCTTCTTGTCTGTCTGTATGGAGGGACAGGAACAAAAAACCCAAGGAGCTGGGGTAGGTTTTAGGACTCCTGGCAGGAATGTGGAAAGGAGTGCGAGGGTGAAGCCGAAGGCCACTGGAGAATACGCGAGATACAGCAATAGATGGGGGGCTTGGGAACTGGGGGAGAAAGGTGTTTGCACCTGTTTGGTGCAGGAATTCAGCTGTCACCTGTCTTCTTTACAGGTCTCAGTGAGGTGGGTATGAGGAGAAGGAGGAAGTCCTGCCTTTTAGATAGCTCACGTGGTTATCGACGCAACTGTCTTGCCACAAAGTCAAAAGTGCTGTGTTAAAGTACTGTGCTTTGTTTAATTTGTGTAATTTGTGAAAAGGTAATGATAAGACATCATCCAGCTCTGTAGCAAGCTTTGTTGTATACTTAATTCTGTCTGTACAGACTTGTTATCCATTCCCTTCATAAATTCATGAAATAAGATGTTTTGCTACTTGTTTTACAGGGAACTTACAACAAGGTTGTCAAAGTAATCAGCTGTGTTGTTTTGTTTAAAATAAAATTGATGTAAACCTGTGGGTCAAAACAAAGAGTGATTATGGATGATATTCTCTCAGTACAGTTATAAACAACAATAAAAAAGCAAAATGAAGTAAATAAAAAAATGAGTAATTTTTTTAACAGAAGAATTAAATCACTTCTTTCTGTTCTTCACTGTTCTCCATTATCTAAGAAATATGCTGTTACTTCAAAATGCTGTGGTGTAATTGGTGCAAACACCACTTTGTAGGGGCAGAAATTTTTACATTAATAGACTAGCAGATGATTGTGCTGTATCTATAATTTTTGAGAGACTAATTACACAA
Source organism: Serilophus lunatus (assembly GCA_013399895.1). Classification (NCBI taxonomy): domain Eukaryota; kingdom Metazoa; phylum Chordata; class Aves; order Passeriformes; family Eurylaimidae; genus Serilophus; species Serilophus lunatus. The sequence goes on from VXBA01005459.1 coordinate 756,629, forward strand.
CTTTTTTCCTATATCTTTTAGGCTGTATTGACCGAGTACAAATTAAAAGCTATTGAATATGTTCATGGATACTTCTCTAGTGAACAGGTAAAGTCAATACCGTCATGGGTTTAATGTGAGCTGTTGTTTTTGTGCATTCAGTAATACAGACAGACTGTCTCCAGTTATACCAAGGCTGATCATATTAGCTTTTTCATTTATTACCTGAGGAGATTTAATTCCTTAATATTATACCAGCTTTAAACTGTGATAGTTCCATGTTGTTTTGTCATCAAAGTCATTACAGTTTCGGTTGTGTGAGGAAAATTGTATAAATTTACCATAATGAAATTTAGGATTATTTGCATGTATGGTCTAAACAGGCATGTAGTAGGAATTATCCAACTTATATTGATACTATGTAGATTTTTTCCCCCTTTTCTTTTCCTACTGGCTTTTTTTAATGTATATTTGGTAAATGTGCTGTTTGAGATACTGAATGTTTGTAAGGTTTTTCAGAGATACTCTATTTTTTATTTTAATACAGTGTCATTGTTGTGTGTATATGCAAATATATAGAAAGTAGTAAGTATCTATTTTAAATATTTCCATAGAAAATCTTAATCTCATAACATAGATTTTTAAGTGCCTACTTAGAAATAAAAAATACCATTAGACTCTGGTAGGCACTAATCAAACATTACAGACAGACCTTTTTTAGCAGTATACCACTGTACTACAAAAATGGAAACATCGTATTGATGCTGTTCATATACGCTTTCAGTGTATGTCTAAAAGATTAATTGAAGGCCTTACTGTTGCAGGTTGTTGAGTTACTGAGATACTTTTCCTGGGCTGAACCACAGCTTAAGGCAATAAAGGCTTTACAACATGTAAGTTCTTGTGAAAATCTTGTGGAATAAGTTTGCTCTCTTAATCTCATTTTAATTCTTTGATAACTACGTTTGCAACTGTCAGTCTACTCTATAATCTTCAGAGTTTCTTCATCTTCTTCAATGGTATCAAACTTCATACTTATAATCAGGGTATCTTTTCTGACAAAAGTGTCTTTTGCTTTCCTGTGTACGACAGGAGTAGGTGTAACCCTTTGTGACTATTGTTAACTCTCCCAATCTCTTTGCTTTTTGAAACTGCTTTTTCATAATTTAACGTATAGAATCTCCTCAATGGGAGGGAGAGGCTATTAGTTGTTTACTGAAATACACCCTCTGAAGCTGTTACTGAGTTGTATTATGAGTTTAAAATAATTGTACTGCTTTATTTTATATACACTTCTGTTCTTACTTGCTTTCTTGTCAGAAAATAGTGGCAGTTCCAGCATCTAAAATGGTTAATATTCTCAACTGCTTCACCTTCAGTAAAGATAAACTTATTGCCCTTGAAATCTTAGCTTCGTAAGTATCTCTCATGTTGTATTTCCTTGATTTGTATTGGTTTTGTTAGTGTTTGACTATGCAAAACTTTGGATACCTCTAGAAGGAAGCACTGTACCCAGTTAAGGTTAAAGGTTAAGAATCAGAAATAGACACTGTGGGAGTAAACATAAGGCTGAGAGAATTGGGTTTGTTCAGCCTGGGAAAGAAAAGGCTTGGGCGTGACCTAATTTCAGCCTTCCAGTACCTGAAGGAATCCTACAAGAAAGATGGAGAGAGACTTGTTGCAAGGGAATGTAGTGACAAGACAAGGAGAGATTGCTTCAAATTGAGAGTAGGTTTAGGTGAGATATTAGAAAAAAAAATTCCTCACTGTGAGGCTGGTGAGGCACTGGCACAAGTTGCCCAGAGAAGCTGTGGATGCTCCACCACTGGAAGTGTTCAAGGCCAGGCTGGATGGGGCTCTGAGCAACTGGATCTAATGGAAGGTGTCCCTGCTTAAGATAAGAGGCTGGAAATAGGTGATCTTTAATGTCCCTTCCAACCCAAACTATTCCATAGTTCATTACAGCTTAACATACTGCTATGTGGGCTTCTGCCTGCTGGAAAACTGCCACTTTGCCAGTATTTTACAAGATCTTCAGATCTTGTAGAGAATGAAGGCCTTAAGCTTATTTCTCTGAAATGTGAAAGAGTTGGTACTAGGGCATTCTGTGAATTGACACTTTTGCATTTGAAAATACTTGTAAATTAAGTAAATGCATCTCTTAAATTGACAGATCTACTGTTTGTAAAAGATATATGGATTTCTAAATTCATGTTTACAGAGAAAGTTGTGGGTTTTCTGCTGAATGCAGCTGCTTCAAAGGATCTGCTATCTACGCATGTTTAAATTGGAACTCTTTGCTTCATTCAGGGGATTTATCATATGAAGTTTTGTTCTGCTTTGGGTTCTGTTTTTTTTTTCTTTAAGTACGTCTACCTTGCTTGTGTATTACAGTTTACTTAAACTTTCTGGGGTGTGTAAATTCATGATATAAATATCCATAAAAAATTAAGACTGAGGATATAGACATAATTTTGCTTCTGGAGTTGAGCCTAAGGAAGTCATGGGTGCTCCTAGTCTATTTCAGACCAAAACAAAACAGGGTAGCCTAAGGAAAGTTGATCAGTGGCACATTAAACTAACCTGTTCTCTTGTTGGAACAAGTCCGGAGCTCTTACACTCTTCAGTTGCTACATTTCAGCTGATGATGGGGGAAAGTATACCAACTTGGTTAGCTGTGGAATCTCTACAGTACAAAAGCATAATAAAGGAGTTGCCATTAGAAATCCTGACCCAAACCTATGCGGTGCTCACTTTGTTAATCAGGACTAGTGAACAAAGCTGAAATGTCATTCACTTTTTAATACTGTTTTTGAGGTGTTTTTCATACAACATTCTGCCGATTTGATTTCTGCCTAATATCTTCCTTTGAGAAGTCCTCCTTTCTGGTGCTGTATTGTATTCCCAGTACTTTTGATGACACAGATATTTGACAATAAGATGCTGTGATCAGGATTTTGAAAAAGGCAGGTAGAAGCAGGCATTACCTTCCTTGTACTCATGTATTTTGTTTTCTCTGGAGTGCCTAGTGTTGTTTTGGGGAGAGAAGAGAGGAAGAATGCTTTTTGGAACTATATGAAGAATTTCACTAGCTCATCAGAACCTGAAAAGAATTGGCAGGAATTGATCTTTTTCATTCTGGAGTAAATTAGATGAAAATTTATTTCTGTACCAGACTAGCAAGAAACAGTGGCAAACTGAGTAGCTGCTGGTTTTCTGTTGTGATAGGAATTGTGTGCTAGCAGAAATTAAAGCTAACGGACTGTTTGATGAAAAATTTTATTTCTTCAATGTAATTATTTTTGCAATAAAGTTTAGCCATCGCCATCCATTGTTCCATATTGATATTTAATTCTAATACCATGATTTGTGTACAGATGTGAAGTCCAGATTTAAACCTGAGTTTTTTAATAATAATAGTGACTTTGTGAGCTGGCCTAATTATATTTTTTTGTGTGCTATCGGGTAGTGGCTAAATAAGTGTTGGTCACTTTTCAGCACTACATTATTTCTGCTTTTGCAAATGCAGTGACAGTAATCGCCTGTCAATGTCTTTATAGCAACATTGTGGATGCTCAGAATTATCGCCTTATTGAAGATCTATTCAGAATTAATATGTCAGAGAAGAAAAGATGCAGAAGGATTCTTGAACAGGTAATCAAGATACACTCTTGGTTCTGTCAAATACAGTATTGTTTCTATCCTTATGGTCATTATTGGGTCAGGACTTGGCACGAAGACTGCTGGGGACAACTGGTGGACTGCTGAAAGCAGCTGCAAAAAATGAAAGCTGTGTAATGCACGTGCAACAAAAGTTCTGTCAGACATTTTTGTTTGGAAAAGAGGGCACAGAATTGCAACCAATGCTGAAGGAAATGGTTGTCTTTGTTTTAGAGAACACCAAGTGCTTAAGCCCAAGTTCAGTATGAGCAGAGATGGTCTGAGTGGAGTTCCTCAAAACAAAGGGACTTTGGCAGAACCTTACACTATCTGGAAGATTTGAGACAGTCGTTCCATGTAGGTTGATTCGTGCACTCTAAATGCCATTAAATAGTAAAGATCCTTTTAAACATTTGATAGCAAATAATGTTCTTTCTTTGTTGTTTTGCAGGCTTCAAAAACAGGTTGTAAGGCTCCTCATGCGATGATATCATCCTGTGGCATGATTCCTGGCAATCCTTATCCCAAGGGTAAACCAAGCCGCATAAATGGAATTTTTCCAGTAAGCATGGTCTTATGCTTTTGCTTTTCACAAATGAATCCGTGGTTTAGGTTTCATTGTTGTATCACCAAAACCAGAATTTCATGTACCTGGAAGGAGAACTGGAATCAGAACCAATGTGTGTTTGTTGGGGTTTTTTTGTTTGTTTTTTTTATTAACACATTCCACATTTTTAGAGGCTTTGCATTATTTTTATTTGCCCATTCTTTCTCTGCTGCTTCGAGTAAAGTTTACTCCGTAAATAAGACACTGTTCATATCAGGAAAACATTGAAAACTCCAGCAGTGTTTGGCAGAATGAGGAGATATGTAAAGAGCCTTACTGGTAGGTGGATAAGATGACTTAATGTGGTCACTACAGTACTACTGCTGATCCTAGTGTACTTCTTGAACAACCATGTCAGGTATTTCCTGTAAACACTTAAAGGACTGTGAAGTAGAAGTTGTAATGTCCATAAGTCGAAATGCAGAGTTCCATCGTCAAAATGGACTGTTTAAAATGCCTCTTTACAAAAGCTCCCTGTTAAAAACAAGGCTATTGGAATGCTCTTACTTGTCATTTTACAACCCTAAAGCACAGTTGATTTTTTTTTCTGGACAGACATGGTTACTTTCAAAATGTTCCAAAATTCAAATACAATTCAGGAAAAAAATTAAATATGACAGAAATTCTATAGCAAATTTTCCTTCTAAATTAATACTTTGTTTAAATTTATTTTGTTCCAGGGAACTCCTGTCAAAAAGGACACAGAAGAATGTACTAGTGAAGGAAAGGGAATAGCAGCCCGTATACTCGGACCATCCAAACCTGTATGTCTAATAAATGAAACTTAAAAAAAATCCCAAAGCAACCACCAGCCAATTCAATGAGGCTTTTTTATAAAATGCTGTTATGTTGCAAGAAGACGGTAGAGCAGCAATTTAATCAAACCTAAACTTCTGTAATGAAGTTAATGTGACCTAGGTTTTTTTTTATTTAGCTTGAAAATAGGCTATAGTTTTTATCTGTGAAGGGGAGGATTCTTGATACCATAGTTGTGCATTTGAAGGCAGAATTTAAATTACAGTTGCAAAAGAAAAAGCTAAAAGCATTTTTTGTAGTCCATCATGAACTGATCTCTGAGGATTTCCCACATGAACACAAAAAATGCCTGCATCTTGGAAACTTGAATTACTGCGGTGCCTTAGAAGGAGGTTCTTGTTTCTTAAGAACACAGCTGATCTGTATTTCAAAATTTTTAAGCACAGGGGACAAACTTTCAATGAACCTGTTACTACATTGAAGTATTGTTCAAATATCATTTTTATTATGAGATGTTTTCCACAAAGCTGTGTTATTTTGAAGGCGTAGGTACCTTCAGAAATATTTGTTAGATTTGAATGTAGTACATCTTTAAAATAAGTCAGTTCAAGACTGCAGAGTGAGAGAACTACAAGGCAGAAAGGAATTTCCTTTCCCGCTTGTGCTCAGTTTCATATTAATATCTAAAATCTAATCTGCTTTTTTCTGGTGTTAAGGATTTCAGGGAGTTTTTAAGGTAGTTGATAAGAAGGTCTGTTTCATTCTTTCCAGAAAGAGTGAAATACTTGCAGTCACTGTGGATATTATGAAGGAATTTCATATCCCATATGCTTGTAGTGCAGAATGCCTGTCTGTAGCAATATCTGAATGTTAGCTTTTTGTCTGAGAAACATTAGATAATGCTTTCACTATTGCTTTTTCCATTTGTTTTTTGTTTATGTAGGCTCCATCAACGTACAATCCGCACAAACCAGTTCCATACCCCATCCCACCATGTCGGCCACATGCAACTATTGCACCAAGTAAGGCTTCTATGTGTTCTAGCTTGATGCTATTGCTTCATGCATTTGCCTTTTAAATAATGTGTCAAATGTCAGTTTCTCTGACCATGGTCATATCTGAAATTGGCTTGTGCTCCCTAAGCATGCTCTGAGTATTAGTTTCTGCCTTTTCTTGTAATGACTGCAGAATTGATAAAAAGAGGAATATATTGACTTTTTTCCTACATCCATGTCATAAGGAAGATTCACAATCCTGTTCTGATGGCAAAATATTTAATTTATGTGAGGTGTTGTGAGTTGGTTGTAATGTTGGATCAGGGTTTGGGCTTTGGCCTGACAAGTCTGATTTGTTGCTGTAGAACCCAACTTTGGGTATGGTCAGCCATGAACTGGGTGAAACTACATAGAAACTTGCTGAAGGGCTGTAATGTGTGTCTCTCAGCTGAAGGGCTGTAATATGTGTCTCTCAGCTGAAGGTTCAGACTGTAACCTGTTTCTCAGTTGTTACAGCTTTACCTTCTCTCCTTCATAAGGCAGAATAAACAGTTTCCTAAAAGAAAGGTAGATCTCAGTCTCAGAAGGGACATTGCCCTTTCCTGCTTTTGGTCTATTTCTAGACTTGTACCTTAGGTAAGATTGAGCCTTTGTTCATAAACTCTCTTTTTGCTCTGCTGCATCTGTTGTTTGATTTCAAACATTTTTGGGAGGGACCAAGACAATTGCTCTTTGGAAGAAGAGGTTAGGGTACTTATACAGTCAGACTCTGGTCTTTTTTATCAGCAGCTGAAACCCTTTCTTAATCTTGCAGTTCTGTACTGCAGAACAAGGAGCGCACTGGTTGCAATGCTTTCTTTTCACTGATTTTAGGGATTTCGGGGAGCTTCTCAGGTAGTCAGTAAGAAAGTATAGTACAACTTTTAGCATGCATATGAAAGGGTGAGCCATCTAACCAACCTGATGTCTACAGTCTTTTTATAGCCATTTTGGAAAAATGGATACTATTAGTATCTAATAGTAAAAACAGGCTAAACTAACACTGATTATTTTTGCCCCAGAAATAACTTGCTCCCAAGAAACTGTGCAGGAAACTTGCAGCCTAGCTCGAATTTCTGTTAAATAAATCCTGTCCAAGATAATGTAAAGCACCAAACCTGACCTGTGACTGGATAGAAATATTAGTACATTTTAGGATATGAACACCTTTTTAGGTTTCAGGGCCTTACTAGGCTGCAATATTTTTTGTAATAACGGAACTCACAATTGTTGAAATTATATGTATATGTGTTTAAGGAGATTGCAGGTGCTGACCTGAAACTATTAAATGTAATTGTTTTCAAGTAGTGATCAGAATGATGTTTTGTTTTCTGCCTCTAACAGTTTCCTTCCTGGGTGATGCGACGATTGTTAGTTGCTTTTTTGATTTTTAGGCAAGAGTTGTCATGCAAGAAATTTTAACATAGGAGGAACTATTGTGGAAATGTGAAGTCAGGAAGGAGATATGTATGACAAGTTGCTGGATTTTCAGTATTGTTCAAGTGCTACCTTTTCCCATAATGCCTAAATTTGTACACTCTTAAACTATTCGTTCAGGACCACTGTCAAGTGTATTTATGTTCCTGCTTTTTACATTCTGATATTCTTCATCAGAACTGTATACCACAATAATAGAATTCTTGGAATTGCTCTAGAAAAATAAGGGAGTAAAGAAAGGTATTTTTAGTATATCAATTACAGTAAGAATTTTATATTAAAATAGTGTGCTAACCCACTTGAATTTGTGAACATTTAAAGGAATATTGAAGAATACTACATTAAGTATTTGAGATGGGACATCTTTCTCAGAATTTTTTGACTAGTGTTGAGGGGCTGGTCCTGGTCACTGTGTTTACCTCTTTTGTTTGTCAAGGCTTTAGTGTAAAAGACGGAGTTGCAACAGCCTTTAAATTAGGAGTAGGAAAGGAACCAATGATGCTGCAGACACTCTGAATCACTCCTCCCCTGAGAGTTTTTTCAGGCAAAATGGAACTGAAAGGAGTTGCAAATTTTTCAGGCTCTCAAGAGTTGCTCCTTGTAAAATTTGGATTCTGTGCATGCCATTTAGGCAGACACTGGCAAAATGTGACGTCCAGCCTGGATAATTAATGGGTCTAGCTTTTTGATGAAGGAATGTCTTACAGTCTTGAGAATGTTTTTTGAAAGTAAAAGTTCTCTTTAACCAGTAAGAAGATGCTTACTGCTTAATTTAGATATGGGTTCTTCTGACAACAGATGTCTATTTCATTTGTTATTTTAGGTGCTTACAACAATGCTGGCTTAGTTCCAGTGGGCAATGTCATAGCTCCAGGCTTACCAGCTCCTCCACCATATAATTCTAATCAAGTGGTATCAGGTAAAGCATGCATATCTTTAAAAATATTGGTGGTATTGATTTTCTAGTTCATTGTTGTGAGTGGATCATTCACTGCTGGAGTTTCATTTGCTTTTAAATAACAAGCTGTTGTTCTCTGTTTAGAAAATGAGGACCTTTCCAGCCAAGCAAAACCTTCTCAAAATCAAGGTAAATTGCAAATCCACAGGGGGATTTTTGTGTTTGTTGTATATTGGTTATTTGTTCAGAAAATGTTACCAACTTATTTTTTTATTGGGTTCCTCATAAGCCTCTAACTATTTAACCGCTGTTACAATAGGATCCCTTGAGAGTAAAGAAAAAAATCAGCAGGCATTTGTCACTTAGAAGCACTGTAACATTAAAATTCAGCCTTTTGTGTTAGCTTATCTAAGTTTTTATATTCTTTATTATATAAGTATGTGAGAAATCATGTTAGAAACTAAATCAAATTATGCTTTGCAATGTAGTGCACTGAAATGCTTCCATAAGTCTGCAGTTGGTAAACTCTGGACAGCTATTGGAAATCTCATTCACATTTTAATTTCATGTATCAGTTGCAGTAGGAAGATAGGAATACAAGATTGATTCAGAGATTCTTGGATGTCTTATCCCAGACTGTTCTATCCAACTCTGTCTACCTGTTCTTTTGTCTTACCCTTTAAGACCCTGCATTTTTTATAGAGACAGCTGTGCATTTTTTTGTTTTGTTTTTGTGGTGCTTTGTACACTTAGTAAATCACAATAATAAATCTCATTGGGAGTTACTTATAAAAAGCCTTTGGTAATATTTGGTTAGTTTTGACAAATAGAAACTTAGAATCTACTGACTATTGAGTCAGGCATATTAACAAATACTGCAGATAGATAAAATGACCCTGATAAATTTAGCTACTGTAAATATGCCTAGGGACAAAAAAAAAAAAAAAAAAAAAGTTATGTTTTGTCTTTTCTTCTCTATGTCCAGGGATGGTTCTACAGAAATGTTTCAAAGAATCACTTGTTCTTGTGTACCCCTCTAAGAGCGTGCATGTATTTTACAAAGTAGTTAATACAGCTAAATAAATACAGTGTGAGGGACAAAATTTTCTCTTAGAAAGAGAAATTCAGTAACAGCTCTGGGTTCTATTGCAGCTGTATGTTTTTGGTGATACACAAAGCATTAGTTTGTCATATCAACTTAGGACCAACATTTTGGGGATTGATTTTTTTGATTTTGTATGTGTATGTGTAGAATTTGGGCAAGAGAGAAATATAGGCTGTTACAGAGTTATGGGTGATGAGTTTGACTGGTTGGATCAGTGATTTCCTTACAGTTGAACACGTTACCCAAAAAGTAAAAAAAACCACAAAGGTTTTTTTGAGAGGAATGATTTGTTAACACAATCATATTCCATGGGAAACTAGAGGCAGGCATATCAAGGCTTTTACCCATGCTAGTGTTCTGAAGTTCAGCTTCTTTCCATTAACCTTCATCTCCCCATTTGCAGTGTGCCAGCGTGACTGATGTCTATGTAGGATTGACACAAGCTGATACTCATAGTAGCAGGTGCTTGCCTTGATTACAGACTTCTAGAAATATTTGTTGCTGAAGTCATCTGCCCATCTTAGTTTAATACTGTAGTGTGATACATGAATTTAAAGTGTACCTTCTTAGAAGCAAAATCTGAAGGAAGTGCAGTGAAGAGAATGACCTGATTTTGAAGGAAAGAAAACTACCAGGATCTGAAATCAGCTTTCTTCAGTTGTTGACTAAACTTCTCTGAAATCATGATACGTTGAATTAACTGGTTCTGAAGGAAATTCTGACCTTCAGTGAGAGTGGATGCAGAGGAGCCCAGGTGATCTGTTGCTGTTGGAATTTTAGGTCTGTTTCGGGTACTGCCATATGTTAGGGACTAGAGGGAGGGTGTTTGCCTGTGTCACTTAGATGTTCTTACAGAGTATATTTGAGTATCAAACTATTTTGCATGAGATCGTGAAGAGGTTGCAGATGTCACAAAGTGTTTTAAAAAGGAGTGGTAGCCCACATGATGTAGGACTTGTGTGATGTGTTTGTATGTCCCTTTTTGTTTTGTTTTCATAGGCTCCAGTATTCATTGTTTATATATAAACATTGTGTGTTAACTATTGCCTGTGTATTTTATTTTGAAATGCTGTATAAAATGTGTTTGTGTTGATTTCACATGTTTCTGACAGTTTCAAGTATTCTTACTGGTTTTGTTTCTTTGCAGCTTTTTCTGCACAAGCGAATCAGCTCTTTACTCCTCATGGTTCTAATCCTTCAACACCTGCTGCTACTCCAGTCCCTACCCCATCACCTGTGAAGGCAATAAGCCATCCATTAGCACCTGCAACTCCACTCATCTCTGGAATGAACATGTCAGCCCCTGTCCTGCCTGTTTTCCCAGGACAGGTCTCCTCCTCCATCCATACATCTCAGCCATCCACCCCAACCCCTACTGTAATCAAATCCCTTTCATTGCCTGGTGTTCCTGTCACATCTGTTCACAGTGCAACCTCTACCCCTGTCCCTGCAGTTTTTTCTGGGCTAGCTTCTCTGCCTTCTGCTATGCCCGCTCCGCAAGGTTCTTCCACTCCATGCGCCACACCTGCGCCTACTGAAGCTTTCGCATCGGCTACTACACCATTTGCTGGCCTCCCATTTTCTGCAAGCTCTTCTATCGCTTCCGCTAATAATCCTGCTCCATTGTCATCAGTTTTTGCTGGCCTCCCTTTATCCTTGCCACCCAACACCCAAGGGATTTCTAGTCCTGTTCCATCTACAATTGCTAATTCTCCTGCCACTACCATTCCTGGTTCGCTTAGCTTGCCTAACCCAATTTTGTCTGTCTTAAAGGGATTTCTGACATCAAATGACACTTCATTAATCAATTCATCTGCTTTACCTTCTGCTGTGACAAGTGAGCTTGCTTCTTTATCTGCTCTTGCTAATCAAAGCTCTGACTCTCCCACTTCCTCTGTCAACAAATGTTACACTCCGTCAGCCACTCCCACTCCACAGCGTTCCTCCACACCTGGTCTGGCTATTTTTCCGGGTCTTCCATCCCCATCTGTAGCCAATTCTAGTTCCACTCCTCCAACATTGCCTGCACAGTCACCTTTAACCACTTCGCCATCGATTTTGCCAGTCAACTGTGGCTCATCAGCCTCCCTCTTGCACGGCACAAGCCCTACTAATCCTGACCCGCAGCTCTCATCAGCCCCAGCTGCCACAAGTATCCCAGTTCTGGTCAAAACAGAACCCATGAGTCCTACACTCTCGGCCTTCAAAGGTCCTTCTCATTCAGCCAGCCCTTCTCATGGCACTATAGGGCTGTCAGCACTTGGGCGTGCATACACCTCAGCAGCTTCAGTGCCAGTCAGTTTACCTAGTTCCCTGAATCCAGCGCTGTCAGGTCTCTCCTCTTTGAGTGCTCCTCTAAACAATTCCAGTTCTCTGGCTTCCATTTCCCTTGCCCCACATGGCTCCTCTGCTCCCATTGCCCCTGTGTTCAATGGACTTCCTCCTTTTACCTCTCTAACCAGTAACTTTGCTTTTACTGGTAACCCAGCACTTACACCACCCGTCACTCTCCCAGGGTCTTTGCTAGCTACTCCGTCTACAACCGCTTCAGCCGTGTCTGCCCCCCATGTGAGTTCCACCGCTGCCGTACTCTCAGGACTCGCCGCCTCGGCAACAGCAACAGCTCCACCCTTCTCGCTTAACTTGTCCAGTGCCGTCCCTTCCCTTTTCTCTGTTGCCCAGGGACCTCTGGGATCATCAAACCCATCCTTCCCTGGTTTTCCTGTCTCTAACACACCCTCTGTCACTCCTGCTCTCCCTTCTTTCCCTGGCCTCCAGGCATCTTCTGCAGTAGCAGCAGTTGCACCATTGCCAGCAGCTGCCACAGCCCCATCTCCAGCTCCGGTCCTGCCAGGGTTTGCCTCGGCATTTAGCTCAAACTTCAACTCTGCACTTGTTGCGCAGGCTGGGTATGTTTTTGTTTCTGAAGGAGGTCAGAACTATTTCTTTTGAGCAAAACACTGATTTTACTTTAGGTGTAGTCATAATTTTCACTCAGTAATTGCAGATAATTTTTAAAGTTAGTTCACTAGTAGATTTCCACCTGTCTTTAGAAACTGATAAGAGTAGTGACTAAATAGATTGCCCTCAACAGTCCTGGTTACAGCAGTCTAATCCAGTGAGGTGCTGAGTGATCTTATTTCCCAGATGAGGATACTTGGCACCTCCTAGGCTTTTACAAGAATGGATTCCACGTGGGCATCCATTGACACATACAGGTAATAGCAGACAGTATCTTACTATGTTGTAAGGAAGTACTCAGCATTAACTCTTGTCTGTAGCATTTTTTGTGTGCAAACTGTTGGCACAGTTGAGGTACAAAAAATTCTGAATTCCCTTCTTAGGTGTGATCCAGACAGTCTTGGTTTGTGTGTACATGAATAATTTGTAGGTGGGTAAAGTCCGGGCTTCTATTTGGAAATTCTGATCTTTATGAGGTTTAGAAAAAGAAAAGCTTTTCTAATTTCCATAGACATAAGCTTATAGAGAGAGAAATGTAGGATAAAACATACTGCAGACGTTCCTAATAAAAGCCTCGTTTTGACCTTGTTTCAGCTTGACTTCTGGATTACAGACACCAGGAAATGCAGTTTTTCCTGGTCTTTTATCTCTCCCTGGTATCCCTGGCTTTCCGCAAAGTGCAGCACAATCTTCTTTACAGGAATTGCAGCATAGTGCAGCTGCACAGTCAGCACTATTACAGGTAATGTGCCTATTTGCTATCAGTCCATTAATTCCAGTGATCAATTTGAGCATGTACTTGCCTGTTAGCTTCTTGGGACTAGTTTAAGTCAGTAAATTATTAAAAGCCCTAACTGTGTGAGAACTGATTACAAGAATGACGATTAAGAACAACCGTTATTAACCGAGTACTCGATACCAGTGTACAATGCTTCTGTACATTATGAATGGGATTTTTTTGAAAACTCTTTGTAGAATGGGGAGAAGTAAAAGAAAGAAAAGATAATGCAAATGATATTTTTGCCGAGTTTGTGTTAAATCTAATGAGCTGACCATATTGTTGCAAAATTTGTGCTCAGTTCCAGTCTGACATTTGAATAACTTAGAGATTTCCTGGACCCCTTGTTGTGAGTTACATGTCTCTCTACACATGTAATGAGATTGTCTTGAATTTGTGTCTCTTGTGTTTGTGCCTTTCTCTTCATGGTTCCCACAAATACAATTGTTGTAATATAAGCTTGAGTGGCTTTGGTAATGTGTAGTTTCATCATCTCTTGTCCATGAAACAGCTTGTTTCACTCATCAACCTACATAAGTTAAGTGGAAGTAGCATCACACTTTGCGTTTATGTATTTAGTTAGTCTTCCGTTAAAACTAGCCTCTGTACACATAAGGATTCTGGTAGAAAATTTCTCCTTCTCTACAAAACATTAGAAGAGACACTTGAGTGTCTTGAATTAATGTTTTCTCTCTTCTGTGACACATCTGTTGTTGAAATGAAGCATGTGTCTAAGTACTGTTCAGTGTGCAGAATATTGTCAGATATCTTTTGAATATCAGAGGTTTGGAAGAAACAAGTTACTTCACCTAGGCCGTGCTGCTTTTGCAGCTCAGTAATCTTTATTCTGTAGAAATCGGTGTATGAAAATTGCATTGAAGGAACATAGTTTTTCTTATTTACAAGTTTCAGTCACTAAAATGAACACTTACCTACTTCAGCAATGCAGAGAAAGAAAGTTCAAAGTGACTGAAATGCTACACCTCCTGATTAAGCTATGCTTTCTAAATCAGCTGGTGCTTGCTCCACTGGCAAGTAAATGCCATTAACACTTCTTTGTTTTCCTCCGTAATCCAACTGCATTTCTCATTCTCTGGTATTTCAGAGCAATAGTTGCACTGCAGTTTAACATCTGTGTATAGATGCATTGCTCATCTCTGTTCTTTGCACACTTCAGATTATAATTCATTTTTTTTGGCTTGAATAGGACTGATATTATGGCTGAAATTTTTGCTTGATTTAGATTTTTGTTTGTTTCCTTTATTTTATCAGTGCTGTTTCCTAACTTCTTCTTTTCCTTAAAGGCACATTCTGCTTCTGCTCTGGAGAACTATACAGCTCAGCCTGAAGGTTTTGCTAACTATCCATCAACACCAGGAGCACCATTTTCATTACAGACAAGTCTGCCCCAGAGTGGATGGCAGTAAATACCAGACATTTTTAAAAACTGCAGTGTTTGCTTGACAGAGCCTGATCCTATTCGTTTTGAAGGCTGTCTCCACACTAGTGGGAACATGATCTGAGTTGGGGAAAGAGGGGGAAGACATGGGATTAAAATTATTCCAGTGGGCTGTGTCGGATGTCAAACTTAATTTGTGATTACATTCGATTGGTTCAAGGTCTGATCCTATGAATTGCTGAGCATCCTTGACTCTTCTTTAATCTTAAGAGTTGAATGTTTGATGTCTTACAGGAATAGGAACATTCAAACACGTTTATGTAAATAGGGCAGTTAACTGTCAAACTGAATGGGGAGAACAAGTATACTTAATAGTGTGTATAAGCACCCATCTTTCTGTTGTTTTGTATGGTATATGTGGCTAATATAGAATGAGATCTAGACTGAAACTAGACAATTAAAGCTGTGGACTGTTTTTCGTCTAAAAGCACACTTCTCATGTGTGCGTAGATCAAGGTCAGCTTATGGTTTTTTGGATGTTTTCTTTGTATGTATGAGGATCTCCTGTTAGCATCAGCAGTATGTTAAGGGGAGAGTAGACCAGGGGTGTTTTGAGGTTTTCTTATGCTTTGAAATATTGTCATGGGCTTGCTGCTGAATTGAGTACTCCTTTGTCTGAAGAACAAAGCTAGGAAATGGTGCTGTACTGTATTTGGGTAGAAGTGAATTATGTTTTACTGGAGTATGGTTTAGCTAGCTGAGAATACTTCTTTCCAGAGTATATAAAAACATTTTAACTTGCCTCTAAAATAATGTTCCATGATATTCTCCTTGCCCCAAACACCCCTCTGTGAATGAAATAATTGTACTGCGGATAGGCTGCCTATCTGGCACTTTTGACTGCAGGCTTTTGTGAATGTTTACAGACATGGGCGAAGTTCTTCTCTCCCTTATATTCATAAACAAACTGGTTCTCTATGCTTTTCAGCTAAAAACTACAACCTGATGGTGCTTATGTTATCCTGTGAATATAAGTGGGAGCAGAATTTGGACCATGAAATTTTTTTAATATTTTTCCTTGGAAAATGTACATGATTTTAAAGGCATATAGCTAACTTAACTGTTATGATGCAGCAAATAGAAAGGTCTTGCTTTGTTAGTGAAATTCAGTTGTGCACTCTTCTAATAATCTTAGTACCTGTGGCAATGTGTAACACATGATTGAATATCATCTATTTAAGATATACTCTTGATCATATTCCAGAGACAGTAGAGATGAATGATATTCAATAATGTGATTAAATTAAAATGTAGAGGATACTACACTGTAGAAAAGTTCTGCACCTAGAGTTTTACTTTTTTAAAGATTGATTCTGCTGGGAGATGTTGCTAATGTATTTTCTTTCAAGATGTGAACAAACTTTTTTAGAACGTTAACAGAAATTACTGTATTGGTTTTTAACATAGTTTTTTTAAATAAAAAGTTTACAGTCATGGTGAAAAGGCTTTGCTGACTGTTTACGTATTTGCATAAAATACAAATGAATAAACTTGTTTTTACTAAGATACTTTTCATGTTTGGTCTTGCTTATGCTGGTTTTTTATGATGCAGAATTCTGCCCAGAACTATAAAATTGACTTCCTAAAGAGTGGCTGTAGAAATACCCAATGAATTTTTAGATGAAAAATTTGACAGCAATTGAGTAGTCCTGTATTGTAATAATCAAATTTACATATTATGTTAAATCTAAACATAAAAACATTGTGCTCTTATGTTGTATTTATTTTGTGAAACCTGTTGAATTCTGATTATTCTCCACTCTGAACTGCTTTTGAAATTGTTGTCTTCTATCTTGACTAAAGAAATCTGTGGAAGAAATCACTAGCATGTTTTATTATACTTTCCTTCTAATTTTTTTTACAACTTGGTCAGTCAGAGGAGCTAAAAATAAAGATATAGATATTTTACCGAGAACAAATTGACTTGTCTCCCATAGAAGTGAATGTAAAGTAGTTCAAAGTCAGTAAGCATTTTGTAACCATACAGAAAGTATGGTAAGTTTGATAGCAGATTTTAATCCTAGTTTCCTCATTAAGCAATCAAAGTTTGAACTAATTCACATTACCTTGCAATCAAAAGCAAGTAAAATGAAGTGTTTTATCAAAAAGTAAGCAGTTTGGACTTTTGCTTCTCAAAACATCTGTTGAATGCCCATGGGGTTTGGAGTTTTATCTCTGAACACAAGACTACTCAAAAATATAGAAGAGACTGTGAAGCCTTGTTTCTCCAATTGAAAACAGGTGAGAAGTAGTGAAATCTGCTATATTGAATGCTATTCTCTGGCAACAGTGTAGTAACTGAGTGGTGTCTAGCCACTTTACCTGGAAAAGAGTGCTTCATGCATAGCTGGTGTAGTTTTACAGACACACTCCCATCTGTATCTGAAAGGTCAATAATTTAAGAAGAGTTAAACTGTCAAGTTCTTATGTCTTGAATGGGCGCTCTGGTTCTTAGTGAAATGTGCAGAATTTTGTAAATTGAACTTTCCAGTGGTTGGCATTAAGATAAAATTAAATTTCTCCAAATATTTCCCCTGACGTAAAATTGTTTTTTGTTAATTTTTTTTCTCTTCAGGAGTAAAGTCTGTGTTCCACATTGTAGCGAATTCCTATGACTCAGCCTTGGAATATCTGAAGGGAGTGATTTGTCCTGAGCTCTTTCATAATTTCTTAAGCACCATTTTTAAAAAGTCAAGGAAAAGTCTGCTCCTGAGGCAAACCACCTTACACTGAGCCTGTGCTGGGAAAGTGCTCTTGCTGTATGACTAATTCTGATCTGATTTTTTTTTCACTGTTCAAGTTGCCTATTACTGCTGTATTTCATCTATGTTAACAGACTGCAAAGATAAGGTGTAGCGAAGTGTTCTATGAAATAAAATCTCTTTTGGAACAACTGAGAACGTAGTGGGATTGTGTTTGCAAACATTTCAATGTTTCTTTCAAGTGCTTTAATTGCAGCTGTGGTGAATATGAGAGGAACAGCAATTTTCTGTCCTTCTCTTCCTCTTACTTGCAAATGAGTTTTATAGTTTGGTTGGGCCTGAAAGGAAACTTGCCATGGCATGGATGTTCTTACTTTCTTGAAAATTGCCTTCCTTTCTGGATTGAGATGGGAGTGATACCTTTGATTGACTTTCTCTCATGCTCTAGTGAAGTTGAGCCAGAGGTGGGCTTCCTGTTATTTCCTGATCTTCAGCTATTGAAAGCTGATACCATTTTCATGAGGAGGGGCAGCAATATGGGGACATACCTACAAGCAACAGGACAGTACTATTAATCTTTCTGTCCTGTCTTCTGAGTTTTGCTTTGGGGAAAAGGAATGATGAGCCTGAAGCAAGTAGGCTTCAAGTCTGTTCTATGGGCAGAATTCAGAATTTCTCAAAGCTGAGAAGTGTTTAGTTAATGGCAAAAGCCCAATTCACAAGAAGGAAAGTAATTTGGGCTTAAAAAGATCAGAAAAAGACAGACTGAAACCTACAAATTTTTTTTGCTAATCTCATGTGGGCACTGCCTGATTCTTTTCTATACTTTGGGATTGACACTGTTTAAAAGTAGCTGTGGGTAAGAATTCCCCTTCTGGTTTTAACAGACTTTGAAGGGGATCCTTGGTCTGTAGGATTATTTCTACAACTGGATGATGAGGTAAGTGGGAGCAACTCAGTGCTGTAGAGACATTGTAAAAGATTGTGTCATTTGTGGATGTAGCACTTCGTGCAGAGAAATGCTGGAGAATGGTGTGCTTACAGGGAAGCACCTAATCATGCCTGACCTGGGCCTGTATGCTGCTCTTGGAATGGAAGTTGAAGGCTTTAGCTGTATTAGCACTCTGCAGAAATACCTGAACTGCTACCAGCCTGAACCACAGTCATCTGATGTTCTATATTGGTACGTCCTGCTAAAGCAGCATGTAACTCCGTTTGATTGTCTTTGTGATACTGCCCTCTGACACAGGACTACACCTGACTGTTTATCACTTACTAGTGAACTTGCAGCTTGTAAACTGCTTTGCCCCAGAGCTTGCATAGATTTTACTCTGAGTGTTCTGTAGCACTTTGGGACATGAGTTACCCGCGTGTCCCAGTATAGCCTCGAGGAGAAAAGATTAAGATTACCTTGTCTTTGATTTCGAATTTTTTAAATGTGGAGTAAAAGTGCAGTTGTAGTTAAAATGAAGAATCTAATACTGTGATGTTCCTGAACACAAACCAAAACACCATCTCCTTTATTCACCTTTTAAGAGCTATGTTTACAGGCATCTCAGGGAATTATCAATAAACAACAGAAATAATTGCTCTCTGCTAAGTTTTAAGCTTTTGCTCATTTACCTGATGGTATAAGCAGCTGTGTAAATTGTGACATTCAAATGGCTCAGAATTAAGTTGTTTTCAATAAAACATTCAATGTAAAAGTTGCTCTAAAATGAAAAAGGTTCAGATAGTTTTATGTATTATGTTTTTCTTTTTGAAATAATTAAAATGCATTTTTCTTGCAACTGTTCATGCTTGCTACCCTTCTATTAAGCATCTGTCATGAAGAGGTTTGATCTTACAGCTCCCTGTTCAGAAGCCAAATAATGAGGAAAATGCTACAAGTCAAATGGATATTGTCACATTTGAGAGGATGTCAATCCTGATTTTTCAAGCTGTTTGGACTTATGGCTTTCACCCTGATTTAAAACTTCAGTTCAGTGTTGTAGTTTCCTCTCCGTGAGGCTGATAAAGGATTCTCTGGGGAGCAGTCTGCTTTGAATAATTGCTGGTCTCATCTGGGACCAACATGATTTCTGTCAGGGAGGAAGTCTTAGGTGAAATGAAGCTGGAGCCAGATCTTCAGCGATATTTTAGATGATGGATGCCCATAGAAAGCAGCCATGTAATTAATGCAGCTGTCTGTCAAACTAATAAATTACATATGAAAAAACACTTCTCATTTTTTACTCAAATAACAAGCAACGGCTTTGTCCTTTGAGAAGGTTACCTTCTGCTCTTGTAGCCTTCAGAAATGGCTCAATCTGAAATGCTGTGCTTAGTTTGATTGTCAAAATATTTTGCAAAAAATGCTCTTACTTGGGGGACAGTTTTAAGACTTGGGAGCTGAAATGATTCTGTGTTTTTTAGGTTGTCTGGCTCAACAGGGCTCAGCCTGTACTGATGGACAGTATGAAGAAGTGTGTGATGAGCTATTCTACATAGCATGGAGACCTCAGCTGGAGGCTTATTTATGTTGGCTGATGTTTGAGATCTGAACAGTAGCTGAGCCCCAAACCAGAAGAACAATCTCTACCTTCTGGCTTTATAGAATCATGAGTTGGAAAAGATCTCTTAAGATGATTCAGTCCATTAACTCAGCACTCCCAAGTCCACCACTAAACCACATCCTTAAGTGCCATGTTTACATCTCCTTTAAACACCATCAGGGATGGGGTCTCAACCACTTACCTGGGCAGCCTGTTTCAGTGTTTGACAATCCTTCCAGTAAAGGAAGTTTTTCCTGACACCTCATCTAAATCTCTCTGGCACAACTTGAGGCCATTTCCTGTTGTGCTATTGCAGGTCTATTGAGAGAAGAGATTAAACCTTACTTCATTACAACATCTTTTCAGATAGTTGTAGGCTGTGATAAGGTCTCCCCTGAGCCTCCTTTTCTTTGGGCTAAACCTCAGCTACTCCTCACAGGACTTGTTTTCTTTTTGTCTTCTTTCTGTCTTCTTTGCATTTTTTCTCTCTCTGATGACTGATTCATGGAAATTATTTCCAGTTTGTGTTTTGTGGGGTCGAAAACCAGCTGTGCCAACTGCACACCCAGAGAGGAGATGACCACGGAATACCATGGAGTTTCATCAGAGACAATCTGATCCAGAAAACGTAGTGTTTGTAAACATCCTCTTCTCACCAAGGTAACTAACTCCCAGACGATTCTCATGCAAGGGATTTCTCCTTCCCTCACCCCATTCCCTCAGCATTTTGCATGAGCACTGTGCAGTTTCAAGGTATTTTTCTATCTCATCTGTGAAGGGATCAGAGCTTCCCTCAAATAGGATGGATCCCCCAAGGGAAACACCCAAGGAAATCAACACAGAGCATCTAATTGGTAAGCCTTGTTTTGTGTGAGGGGGTGTTTTTTCCTCAATAACTACCAGAACCACCTGAACAAAAAAACTACGTTTGATCTTCCACATAGACTCGAGATGAAAATTCAGAATCTGTCCCTGTGAGTGATGGAGCAGATTGCCTCATCCTGCCCTGCTGGCATGTGTCAGCATCTACCTTCTGCCAACGTGACCCTAGGGACAAAAAAGATCTGATTCAGCTATTGATACACTTTTAAGGATGGTGTGGAAAGGTGAAAATATGACTTATTTAGGGAAGGCAGAAGAACTCTTCAGCCCCAAGATGATACTTAATCAGGTTGTGCTTGTGTGATGAACACTTGGTGCTGTCATGAAGCCAAGTTGCTTGATGGCACTATGCGTTGTTTTCACTCTTGTGTCTGGCCATAGGCATGGACAGTGCAGTGGGACAAGCACAAGTCTCAGGAGGATTGATTTGGGTGCTCGTAGAAAGCAGGGAAATACATGTTAATTAAAGAATCTGAGTCTACTCCATCTTTTTGTTGCTGTACGAGACTTGGGGAGATTTTTTGGCCACAGTTAGCTTTTCATTTGCTTTTCAAGTTTGAAACCCACGTTGATTTTTGTGTATCAAGTGTGTTCGTTCATACCCCGATGAGTGTATCAAGAAAAAATGAAGTGAGTCTTACGTGTCCTGGAGCTTTTCCACAAATGCCGAGTGATGAGCTCTCACATTTTGCACTTTTTGTGCCAAGAGCATTGCAACTCTTGGTTTGCTCTGACTATAGACCAAAGTGAGTTTTTTTGGTGGTTATGACTATTCACATGTATACATTCACATGTATATGTAATCCATATACAGGCATGGCAAACCTAGGTCACTGATATGTCAGGTTGTGGCTGATTCTTCATTGTGTTTTTCTAGAGTCTTTCATTTGTCTTGTAATTGAATGGTTTGAAACTTCGAGGTAATCAGAGAAGATCTGTAGTGGTTTTTGGGGAGCTAGGAGCTTCATTCACTCTGAAGAAGACATACATTCATGTCCTGCTTTTCTAATTGGAACCCACTTTATTAGCTGGCATCAGGATCTCTAGGACAGTTCTCATGGAGAAGGATTTGATTGTATTTTGTCAGGTTTGGGATGTATGTCCTTAGGGATGATGTCTTGACCTCTACCTCTTCTCAGCTGCTTGAGTATCAATGTGCTGAGTGCAATCATTTGTTCCCAGCTATTGCCCCCGTCTGTGAATTGTGCCATTTCCACCAGGTATCTTCAGAGTGGGCTCAAGTGGATGATGGCAGATCCAAAATTGCTTTTGAGATTTTTCATTAGCAAGTTTGGTACTGGAGGAAAAGATCTTCAGACATATTCTGTAAGCTAGTCCTTTAGATGAAATGAAGAGAGTAAAAACGTTGAGTTCAGTATAAATTCAATTGCTTCATATTTATAATTTTCTATCTGCATGCGAATTTTATTTGATGTCAGAAATTCTCAGTGCTACCCTACAGCTTTCAAATAACTTATCCAAAACACCTTGCTCCTTTCCATCAGCATGGGGGAGGTTCTCTGAGGAGATCTCTTAGGCTTTGTCCCTTTGTCCTGCCTCTTACTCTCGTGCTGAGAGACATAGTCTGTGACATTCAGCTTTTCATTGCTGATGCTTATGCCTGCAAAAATCCTCTTCTGGCCCAAACTAGAGAGCTGCGCAGCCCCTAGGACTAGCTCATCCTGCATCCCTGCTGCTTCTGCTTTCCTTGTGACTCTCCTGATGCATTTCTGCCTGTAGCAAAATTCAGTTGATCTTTTTATGATGGCCAGACTGCCCTTTTTCACTCATTGTCTATTCTTTTATGGTGTCAGCAACTCCGGCTTCTCTTCGAAGACCAGCTGCTCCTTGATCACACTTTCCTTACAAAGAGCCTCCCAGACTTTAGGCTTTGAACAACTACTGTCTACTGCTTTCCCTTCAGGCAGCAAAATAAATTTATTTTTATATTTTTTAATTTAATTGTAATGATTTTTTTTAATTTCATTTTAATGAAATTTTGTGATGAGACAAGCTGAACTCAAGACACCTGCTTAAAATGCATGGGCATGCATTTTGCCAAGCATTAATTTTGAAGTTTATAGTTTGTTCAGTGGATGAGCTGACCCGTTAATATTCCTCATCTAAAGGCAGCAAGAGTTCACCTCATTTTCCTCATTTCCTGTTTCATACAAATTAAGTCTTCTGCCCCAGCCATGGGACACTGAAAAATTTGTACTCAGGGATACTCAGCCTAAGGATTTATTTCTCCTTCTCACCCCCCAGCTTCAGCAATACTTTTCACTTTTCCTCTTTCTTTGTGTTGCAAAATGTATTTTTTGACCTTTTGGGCAGAAGGACCTTAAGGTTGGATGTTTGGTTAGGTCTTTGATGGCTTTCTTTGAGGAATGGGAGGGAGGAAGAGGGAGAAAGTCTCTGTGGACTTTATGGTCCCTTATGGTTGCACTGGGCTAGATCTACATCCCTGGGATAACTCTTCAAATTTTGCATTCGTTGCTCTTCTAACTTTTATTTTTTGTAGCTGACAAGTGAGAAGGAATTGGTGTCTGGCTGGATCCTGGTTTCCCTTTTGTTCCTCCTGGTGCTTATTACCTTTCCAGTTTCCATCTGGGCATGTATGAAGGTAAGCTATAAGGACTTGAAGCACATAAAGAATATTACCATCACTGTTACTTTTTATTGATTTAGTTAAAACAAGGCACTTCACATTTGCTTTTTGGAAACCATAAAAACTTGTAGCAAAGATGTGTTCTGGGACTGAGATCCATGTTCTTTCACTAACTTTCTCTATCACCACAATTTCCTTGCTTAAATTCTTCCAATCTCAACTTGAATCATCAGTTAAACTTCTCTGATTTACAACACTGTGAGAATAAATATACAAGTGTTTTTATAGATCTCATATTTGATACTTTGAGCAATAGGGATTAACACGAGAAGATGAGAACATGTGGCCCTGCATTGAGAAACTGCATAACCTAACCCCAAAAAATGCACCTTCAAGAAATGGGCATAATAATTTCAGGCAGTCTTAGGTGTGAGTTACTGGAGTAATTGCCTTGAACCCCAGGCCTTCAGTAGCTGTGGTGTACTAATTGAAGTAATTAGCTAGGTTACCTGAGGTAAGGCATGGTTTGCCTACAGCTCCTCTGTGTGTTGTGCTGCTGATCAGAGAGCTGTGGGGTAGCCTCATTAGGTCAGTGGCAATTCTTTCATATTTGATCTGTTTTGTAACTTATTTTCAGGGCCAGAGTCTGAGTTTTTCCAGCAAAACACAAGATAAGTAGAAGATGTAGTGATTTGCAGCTTTGTTACCTCCTATATTATTTATTCCTTTTTTTGCATTTAATATGGATGCCAAAGATTTTAAAACACTCAGACCAGAGAATAAGAATAGAATTAGTTGTAAAATTCTGAATTTGAAATATTTTCCTAGGTTGTCAGAGAATATGAACGAGCTGTTGTATTTCGTCTGGGACGCATACTGTCTAAGAAAGCAATGGGACCAGGTGAATGAATGCAGTTTTATTCTGTTAAAATCCATTTAGTTTATTTATTTTATTATGATGCTCTCTAATCACATAGAGAGTTGCAGAGGTTTATGAAATCCTTTTTCATTGCATAGAGGGGAATGAGAAGGTCCTCTCTACTCCAGTTCCTTTACCTACAGACTGTTTGTTTTTCTGAAGAGAAGATAAAAGCCACCCACCTGTCACAGCACAGAAGTTTGAGTACCTTGATACCAGGTATGGTTTTGCTGTTGAGTAGGTTGGACAACAAAAGGTTGAGCTCATGCTGCAGACACTGGCAGAGGATTGCAGGGAGATTTAAATGCAGTGTTCAAGTTTGCCACGGTCTTTTTTGAGTGACTTTGGCCACTTTCCCTGTACCTCACTTCCAACATTGCTTGTTTGTATCAGCTCCTTAGCTGTCTTCTGCTCTGAAAATTGTAAGTGTGTCAGGGCCAACACACTCAGCATCTATGCAGAGTCTGTCACAGTCATCTAGGGTCAGGTTACAAATCACAAACACAAACCAAACTCAACAACATGATGTGTTTGTGTTGGTGCAGTTGCCACGATAAAACTGGGCAAACTGGAAGTTGAAAAAACAAGAAAAGATCCTTTTCAGGTACTGTTCTTCCTCTTGAATAATAGTCATGTTATCCAAAGAGCAGCTGTGGCTGGTGCAGAGCTCTTCTGTGTGGCTCTGGGCACCTGAGCCAGGTGCTGAGATTAGAAGAATAGGTGTGTCCAGTCTCCCCCTCCAGTGAAGGAGAGTGAAGACTTCACAGGATGTGTCACATCTTGGGACACTGTTCTTCATGTGGGAGCCAACTAGTGTTGCAGGACTCTGGACCTGGGTAATGCCTTTCCTGGGAACACACATGCTTAACCTTAAATGACTTAGGTTTTAAAGAGGGGAAACTGAACAAAGGCATGGAAGGTATTTTTACCAAAAGTGTTATGGCAGACTTGAGACCACAGTTGTAATCCACCCATTACAAGACCAGAGCCCAAGATCATTAGGCTCTAACACATTCACATTATTTGCAGATAGCTCCATTTCCCTCTGTTGTTTGAAAATGCAAAACTTCACTGTGGTCACCTCCTATAGAAGAGACATCTGTAGTAATTAGGTGGGCTCATTCCTCACTGTGTGGGTATTTCCATTTGTTTGCTTTGTACAGTATGCCTGGTTCTGCACTTAACTTTCAGAGGTGTTTCATCCAATTATTTTTATTTTTCAGATATGATTCTTATACTTCCATGTACAGATACATTTATCAAGGTTGATCTTAGAATGGTTACCTGTAAGATTCCTCTGCAAGAGGTAACTATTCTGTAGCAATTAAAGATGCAGCTGATTTGTGACGTGATAAAAAAAAGTAAAATAATGCAACTCTGATGTATCATAAATAATTTAGCTTCTTTGCTGCATCTTGACTTTCAAACTGCTTACTAAATTTCTTCTTGCCTAGAGTAGTTGTGGATGCACCATTCCTGGAATTGTTCAAGGCCAGGTTGGATGGGGTGCTGAGCAATCTGGTTCAGTGGAAGGTGTCCCTGCCCATGGCAGTGGGGTTGGAACTAGATGATCTTTAAGGTTCCTTTCAACCCAAACATTCTATGATTTAGCTTATAAAAATCTGAGGATTCACCATTGCCGATCAAACTGATGTTCTGGTCAAGCTGTGAGATAAAAGACAGGGGGATAACGTTACAAGTGTGTGTGGGAGACAGAGAGAACGAGAGAGGAGCAACTACAAAATTCCCAGTTGTCAATGAATGCCCTATTAGAATTGGATCTGACATGGAACTCACAAGTCAAAAGAGCCTTCTACATGTGTCTGAAAAGGCAAATTACATATGAGTAACAAATCTCCTTAAATTAACAGGAATCAGCAGACAACTTCCTCAAAATCCAGATCCAAGCAATAATGGATGGGTGTATCTTTAGGCATTTTATTGACAAATGCTGACTGAAGAATCAGTTGCTGAGCAATCCTGTCCTGATCAAGTTTTGACTTTTTGTGACCCCAGCCCTGTGGCAGAACAATGCATCTGCTTGTGGAGCTGGTACTGCAGTCTCCTTCTTTAGACAAAGAGCAGATGGCTCCAGGACCCCTTTGGCCCCAGAGATTGCCTATTGTGTTTCCCAGGAGCTGTTTCTTGCACTATTATCTTTCTGTAATCACAAAGAGCCTTTTCTCAGAGTGCAGGTTGCAGAGGTGCATGGCCTGGAATGAAAAATTAATCTCCCAAAATATGAGGCTGGAAGGAAGATGGTTGCAGTAGTTGTGCTGTACAAGGCTTAGCAGCTTTTGGCAAGGCTTCTGCAGCAGCTGGTAGGAGGACTTCTGTGAAGCATTTCCTTTCCAGTCAAACTATGCTGAGGAGAGAAGAGATAGTGGAGCCTCATCGGTGCTCTGCTGAGGCGCAGAGGACTTGTCTGGCAAAGATGACATGGCTCTTCTATGAATGCTTAAATATATTTTGCAGTTTCTTTTCACAGTTTCTTTCACTTTTAATTTTTGTTTTAGTTTGCTGGTGTTTCTTACAAATACATTATTTAGAGGATGTAGCACAGATTTTCCAAGCTGCAAGTAATGTATAAAATTATTAATAATCCCTTTTACAAGGAAGGAAGAGGATAGCCATCAGGTATTATTGCAGAAGAAATTCATTCAAGTTACGAGAGTCAATTGCTTTTGAAGCAGTAGTTTAGGCTATGCACAACATTTTGCCCCAGTGTAAACCTTGGTGATCCTGGAGAGTTTTCTTGAAGTAATTTCTTGTGGGAATGACAAGGAAATCAAAAGAAATTCTTAATTTCTTTGAATTATCAGGGTCTTTTTCTCACTAATTGCAAAACAATAATTCCCCTTCCCAGGCAAAGGATGTGTTATTGGATCCTTTTCGAGTTCTTTACATTTCTCAACTGCAGGTTCTCAAAAAAGATGCTGTTACTACCCAAGTTGATGAGGTGGTGTACTACAGGATCCACAGCGCTGTCAGCGCTGTTGCTAACATCGGTGATGTCCACTCAGCAACCTTGCTTTTGGCACAGACAACCCTGAGAAATGTTCTGGGTACACAGAGCTTGGCTCAGCTGCTGGCAGGTCATGAGGAGACTGCACGCAGTATCCAGGTAAACCTGGCTCTCACAATTCACTTACAAGCACCGACAAGAGAGACGTGTTCTGGGGGGTAGCAAATTAGAAATACTATTTCTTTCTTCAACAATGATAAAATCTTCCTTTATGTTTTTTATAATTACACATCTCATTGCTTAGAGTCAGAAAGAGTTATTGTAAAGGAATTTCCCCAGGTTCTTGTATCAAAGTTGTCTCCTGGCAAAAAGCAATTAAGATTCTGAAATTATCTAGTGACCTAAATAAATCTGTTTAGTCTTTGCCACAGAGGTTGCTGTGAGCATGGAGAAAGGTTTGCTGCTTGTCTGAAGCTCTATCTCGAGCAGACCCTTGATTGAGGCACGGCTTGTATAACCTGTCATAACAACTAAGAGTACAGTGGAAGTTGTGTTATGCTTTAAAACACCATCTGGTTTCTTTTTCTATTTGGCAGCCAAGGAGGGAGAAAGGAAGAAATTCAACACTTGATTTACTATTTTCAGTCAAAGATGAGGCATAGTCAAATCAAAGAGAGACTTGACTCCTCTCTTGGCTCCTCTCAGGAGAGTGGCCATGGGCAAAGCCAGGGTCATGGTGGTGGTGTAGATTGCAGGAGTGCCCAGGAGCCAGAGCGCAGAAGATTGTGTCAGTGCTGCAGGGCTGTGTTGTGTCTGTCACCCATAGTGTACTTTCATGTGCTTTTGAAGCATTGGGCTGTTTTAGGAAGTTGCTGTAGTATTTTTTTGTAAAAGGGAGAAATTTGTTAAGTGCCCACCTAAAGAAAGGATGAGCATCATAATTTAGGAGGCAGTAAAGAAGCCACACAGCAAACATTGGTGTTGATCAGCAAGTGCTTTATTTCGAGGCTGCAGTACCCACTGTGTGCACACCGTGTTGGCTGCTCGTGCCCCTGGAGGGTCTGTCTTTCTTCTGTCCAGGTTTGCATGCTGCCTGTCTGTCTGTTCAAATATCAGGGTAGATTGTGTGGCTTTCTCACCCTGCTCTTCATGGTGTGTGTACTGTGTTTGTCCCTAAGGCTATCCTCGACAATGCCACGGAGCAGTGGGGAGTCAAAGTAGCCTATGTGGAGATCAGAGATGTCAGGATTCCTGCAGCCATGCAGAAGGCAATGGCAGCTGAAGAAGAGGCTGCTCGAGAGACAAGAGCTAAGGTGAGACCCACAACAACGTCTAACCCCAAGCTCTCGTTTCCTTGTCGTAGAACCATAGAATCATTTGGTTGGAAAAGACCTCTGAGTTCAACCAATAACCCAAAACTGACAAGCCTCCTGCTAAACCGTATCCCTAAGTGCCTCATCTACATGTTTATTAAATATCTTCCAGGTTGGTGATTCCATCACTTCTCTGGGCATCCTATTCCAATGCTTGACAACATAACTTTTTTCCTAATATCCAATCTAAACTTCCCCTGGGGTAACTTAAGGCCATTTCCTCTTGTCCTCATGTTCCAGGCATCCAACTGCTTGTTTGTTCTCTCCTCACTGTAAAGGTGGATTTTCCCCACTATGGGCAGTGTCACTATACTGTTTCCATTTCTCTTCCTTTGCAGGTTGTGGCAGCAAAGGGAGAAATGAATGCTTCTAGAGCTCTCAAGCAGGCCTCCATGGCGCTGGCCGAGTCTCCATCAGGTCTTCAGCTGCATTACCTGCAACTGTTAACAACCTTGGCAGCAAAAAATAATTCCACAATTGTTTTCCCTCTTCCTATAAATATGCTTGGGAGTTTGGGGCACAAAAGTAGAGGGGGGTAGAGTCTGTTCCGTGGTAGCTCCTTTGCCAGAGATATTTAAAGATTTTCCCAGGAAGCAAGAGGTTCCAGAATGCCAGAAATAAAGTAAAAGCATGCTTGGTTCCTTGGTAACAAAAAATAAGAGATAAAAAATAAGTTTAATAATCACACATAGCTCCTACATTATGAGACTGCATTTACAAGTTCAGACACTTAGCAGTTTCCGCTTAGACTCATCTTCGAGTAAAATGGAACAAAATAAGTAAAATGCAATAAAATATGTAAAATGCATGCTAGACCTAATATAAAATTTTAATGATGCTTTCACCACACATTACAGAGTCTTGAGTGTAGCAATTATTTGGTGATTTGTCTGCTAACCAGGAACTTCTGAGCTGTTATGTACTCAATGTAGCAGAAAGGTCAGATACTGGCATTTAACTCAAGTCCTGTGGAGTGGAAAAGAAGGATTTGGCTCTTAACCTTAGAGGTATTTCATAAATACTAGCAGAATTACTGGAAAACTGGTATGTCAGTGTAATAGCCTATTCTTTTTCTTATATTAGAAGAAATTAGTACTTGCTTTACTAGCTTCAGCTGTATTTTGCCATATCACTGACATTTATTCAAGCTCTATAATAAAAGAAAGAGAATATATGACCAGGCTGGGGCAAATCTCAAGGTCCTCTGTTAATCTAAGTATCTATCTTACACCTTCAGTAGGTTTCTTACACTCCTTTACAGATATCATGAAGCAGGGATGCAGGTTTTCATAAAATGAGACTTCCCACTTTCCATCCATGTAAATTCTGGCAGCTGAGAAGAGTATGTTGCTGAGACTTGAGTTCAGCTGAAACTAAATTTGTGTTTGCAGCTTTCAAAAATAGCTGGGCAGCTCACAGTGCGGGCAAACAGCAGTGAGCTGTCTGCTGTGAGCCTCAAAGCTTCTCATGGTGCAGGTGTTCTGGGAGATGCTGCTGCCATGTAATGTCTGGTCCACACAACGCTCAGTACTGCTCCTCCTAACAGTGGGGTTATTTGACTCCAAATTAACCCAATCACCGTGGACCTATTAATTATTGTATCATTGATGCAAGCCCTTTTATTTTCTCTGCAGTGTGGCACAAGCAGTCCAGATGGCAAATGTTTGTGCTCAGTAGCTGCTGGCAGTAAGATAGTGGTATGAGAGTCTGAGGATGGTGACCTATTCACCAAACAGAGCTTTTTGTTGTAGCTCTTCTCTGCTTCAAACATTACTGACAAATGGCATTTTTCTGGCAAACTAAAGTAGTAAAACCTGTATTTGCAAGTCATCTGCTTATCAGTGTTGTCAGAACACTTTTTACAGACTTTTTCTTATTGTAAGAAAAGAGAAGTTTTGAGTTTTGGGGTAATTTTTCATTGTCAACTTAGTTTGATATTTGTGGAAGCCTACATATATATATATAGTTCAGCTATGTATAAAATACACATATACATTGCATTATTACTGCAGCAGTGGAACCCGTACCTTTCCCTATCAAATATTGCATCTCACAACAGAGCTGTTTGCAAAGCCCCAGAAACAAACTCCTAAAGCAATGCTTTAGGAATATGCAACCACAGGTTGTGTCAGTTCTTTGTTATGATTTGTCTTTTTTTTTTAAGTAATACAGATTAATTAAATTTAAAAAAATAAAATAGGAAAACAAAGATGTGACTACAGAGTGCAATTAAAAACACTTCTGTGCCCTCAGTGAACTACAGCCCTAAATATTCTGTGCAGGTCTCCCAGGTCAGGCATAGGCCATATCCAGGTCATATGCACCTGTCCCTGATGTAGGCCAGCTCCTGTTTCAGCTTCAGATGTGTGTATGGGAATTCTGTTGTGGTACAAGTAGGGATATTCATTCCAGTATGTCAGGACTCACACTTAAACCCAGAAACTAGCTGACGTTTTGAAATATGAGTGATAGTATCTCTTCTCTTTCACCAGCAGTGTAACACAAGCTGTACTTTGTAAGCCCAGGAATGCCCAGTCGTCTTTCTAAACCATGGAAATTTTTTGGCCTCTTTTTCCTAGGACTGCAGGAATTAATCAGGTCTGCAAGCACAATATTTTTTTATTTCACCCTCCACAGGATAATTAAACTGTTGTATAATGAATCAGGGAGACAGAAATTCCTACTTTCTCTTTGCCAGTGTCAGGTATAATAAACACAATAATTAGTAGAGTAATTGCAATTTTTGTTGTATTGTACCCACACACATCTACGAGAGACTCCAATCATGCAAAACAGCAATGGAAGCAACTCGGCAATGTTTCAGATGCCACCTGGATGCACAGGCTTTGCAAGAAAAATTCAGGAAGGAGGTGAGCTGCAGTTACAGGCATGCATGTGGAGATCATTCAGAGGTGGCACAGGCCGTCAGATGTGTTCATGAAGTCCTGCAGGTGAGCACAGCTTTGACGACGCAAGGTGCTGCGGCACTCACTGGTGTCTGGAATTTTCTCTACCCAGGCTTGTGCATCAAGGAAGTACTGCATCCTGAGTGATAATGGGACAGGTAAACAAGATGAGCCATTATTCCTGACATGGAGCAATAGGAAAGAGTAATCCCTGAGATGCTGCATCCCTCCAGCTTTCAGAGGCACTACCTTTCTTCATTTCTTTGAAGGGAAACGAAACACTTAAGATGTCTTTCTCCCTGAATATCTGACAGTGTCAGTCTAAATTCCTACTCAGATAAATTCCCTTTTTTGATTAAATTGTGACAATGAGAAATGAGAAGACAAATATGCTATTTACGTGCATGATATAACAGCAGCTTCGGGAGCTGCTCTTAGTCATGGTCCCACTCATATTTTGCAAACACGGGAGCTGTTTAAGGCACCAGCAGTAGACAGACCATGTAGATGTTCCCATTTTCTTTTCTAGCTGTAAGTTTTTTACCCAATGGAGTCAGGGCCAGATTTGACTCGGAGAAGTCTGGGAACCAGGCTCTGCACTGGTATATGAGCCAATAGATTCAGGCGGCTCGGCTGTTCCCCACAGCTACTCTTTTGCCTATGGGGTGGAACTCTTTGCATTTTACTAAATCCAGCAGTATCAGTCTTTGAGAAATTTGGTCTTGCCTTTGCTTCCTGGAGGTATTCTAATAGACTGAGTAACCCTGGATACTGGTGCGTGATAGCAGCCACTGCTGCTGAGAAACCATTGCACTTACTTGTTGTTGCAATCAACTGTTTCCCCATCTTTTCCCATAAGGAGGTACTGTTTGCCAGGGACCATGTTTAACTTGCACGTGGAGCGTGTTAGGAACTGTCGGTGGGAACCCACTTGGATGCTTTCATCAACAGCTGGGAGACAAGAAGAGAAAACCTCATGAACTTTTCTAATAAAGAATGGAAACTGTGGCTCACAGGACATTGGGATCATTTTCCCCACCGCTAAGACAAAGTAATATTGCACTTGAGAATTGTGGTTTGACATCAGGATAAATGTCCATGTTAAGGTAGGATACATTTCCCTTAGCATTACCTGACAAAAAGAAAGCCACTTTTGCCTTAGCTAGTTGTCTTGGCCTCCAAAGACTCTATGGAGTTTGTTTAAATTTCAGAGACTGAAAGAAAAGCCAAAGAGAATAGAAAACGTGCTGTCTTCTATTTCAGATTGTTCAGGCTCAGGGTGGTCTGAGAAACTAGCAAACTAAATTCAAACATCTCGTGGCTCAACAATGGACAGTATTAAAATCTCACTCTGCTTAGTGTTTCTGACCTGAACTTCACTGATGTAGCTTTTATGCTATTCCCTCTAAATCCAACACATAGGACATGCTCCTGGTGATCTCCATGTTAAAATAACTTAGAAGATTCTTCTGGCCCAGAAGATTATTAATTCAGAACTAGACTGTCCACTATAGAGGTGAGCATCCAAGGCAGACGAGATGGCTGCCCAGGTACTGCAATGACATGAGAGCTGGAAAGATGCTTATTCATCAGACCAACTTCAAGTCATGAGGATACTGTGTTGTTTAACTAGAACAACAGTTTTCAAAGTCCATTTGGGGGGAAAAAAATAACAGCAATATTTTAATTGCTTACTCTAAGTATAAATTGAAATGTACTGCATAAATGTGGTGACAAATTCAACACTAAACCAGCTTAAATTACATGTAAGACACCACAGCCTTTCCACCAGTTAACAGAGACTTGTGCAGCCGCTGCTCTCTAAAGTATTATATTACAAGTATGGAAGGTCTAGTATCCAAAATAAAACACTAAAAGTAGAATAAAAACCTGAAGAAGAATATTTTAACATTCGTAAGATTTCAGAAAATCTTGGACATGGACTGCTAGCCTTTGAAATCTAGCTTTAAGAACCTTATCTTCTTCCTAGTTAAAATTTACATTAATTTTATCTATAGTACCTATACATCTGCATTTTTCCAAAGAATAATAAGTCCTTTAGGTTTTCTCATATAACCCAAGAACTTTTTGTTGTTCCTATGCTGACTGAATTTTCATTTTGTTAATGGAATTCAAAGAGGGATCAAAACTACTTGAGAAAATGATGATGCCTCAGGGTCATTGGGCTGAAATTACCAAGGTGCTTCTGGGTTCATATGCTTCAAAAATGGCCTAATACAGTTCAGACTGTGGTGATTGTAAGCATTTGAGTTATTATGTAATTTTCAATTCTAAAGCCCCAATTAAAAAAATAAAAATATAATGTTTCAAAGCATCCAAGCAGAATGTAAGTGAAAAAAATTTACTTCAAGTTTTAAAATGCGTCATGGGAAAAAACTTGTGGGGAAAACAAAACAAAACAAAAACAAAACAAAACAAAAAAAAAGGGAAAAAAAAAGGATTCTGTGCTATTTTACATGGGCTATACTGTTCCTCTAAAAGACTCCTAAAAGACTCACAGGACAGCATTAATATTAGCCATCCAAAACACATGCACTAATTCTATTAATAATCAAAGTAATTCAAGAACCACACATCTGCAAAATTCTCTTTTGCTGATTTCCAAAGACAAGTGTTTTCATCTGTCTTCTGAACAGACTCTTTATTTCAAGGATTGATACTGAAATAATGACAGGGGCCCAGGGAATAAGATTTTAACCA
The DNA here is from genome assembly GCA_013399895.1 of Serilophus lunatus. Lineage (NCBI taxonomy): Eukaryota > Metazoa > Chordata > Aves > Passeriformes > Eurylaimidae > Serilophus > Serilophus lunatus. The sequence goes on from VXBA01005459.1 coordinate 790,913, forward strand.
CTATTTCTCAACTACCCTTGGTGATGGCAACAGAGCCCAATCTCACTCAAAAGAGCCACAGAAAACACAGTTCAATCACAAGTTGGTTTGGGTAAAATGCCTTGCTTCTTCATCATCAGGGCTTCGTGCCTCCTGACGGCCTTTCCCAAGGCAGCTGGGATGGCAGGCTTGCAAAAGGACATTATCTAAGAGCTGTTCAAATCTTTACACTGTACCTAAAGAAATAGAAAGGCTTCTTTGTTGTTAAATTGAAGTTCTAGAAGTCTTCCTGTCTTCACTGACTTCAGACAAGTCACTATGGACAACTTAGCCTGCTCTACAAGGGTTGCAATTACTTAATAATTAATCTAGTAACAAACACTTCAAATCTTCATCTAGTATCAGAACAGAGGCCAATGGATATGTCTATGCTAGAAAAAAAAAAAAAAAGATTTATCTCAGCAGTTTAAAAAGTGAACTAGTTGATGCAGAAGACCTAATATCCATACTATCCATGTTGTTTTAAAGGGTTTATCTTAGAATAGCTCTAGTTTGGAGCCACAGACTAAATGCAGCTGGAGTGTGTCTTCTGATTTAGTTTCACCTGAAAGAATTGAAGCTCATGTGCTCTGGGATTGCACAATGGACAATCAGGTGCACAATGTGAATCAAAAAAACTACCCCTGAGCTGAACTTTGAGGCAGCTACAGCAAACAAACTTTGTAATAAATCAGCCTTCTTGAAAGCCTAGTGTAGAAGTATATCTGACCCTACTTTCTGTAGCAAAATAAGATATCTGCATGGCTCATACTGGGTAACATTTAATCAACATGGTTTTCTTACTGGTGAATGAAAGGAGTAAAACAATTTGATACTTACTGGCTTTAAGGATTCTGTGGATTTGGGCCACATAGTAATCAAAAACATTCTTCTTTGTAGTGTTGAGGATCTCTACCTCATATGCTGCAACAGACAACAACTGTATGATGCCAGATAGCAACATGAAATTACATCCAAAGACTGAAAAATAGGTATGTCTTTACCAAGTGTCTATATAGAGGCCACTGTACCACCACAAATCATGGGAGTATGAAAGACAACAGGATAGTAATTCTGTATCCTTAATATGCTTGTAGAAGCTCAGGTATTAATCAAGACCCTCTAAGTTTGTATTTCTTTTTTTGTATTTTTTCAAGGAAGCTCCTCTATGATTAGCTTTTCACTCTTTTTTCATGCCCTACTGTTAGCATCTAACTTACCAAAGCTGCTCAACCAGTTTTCCTTCAGTAGCTCTTCCAACTTTCCATACAAAGACGAGGTCAAAAAGGTAAATTAACAAATAAGAAAATATTTTATCTAGCTCTGCAGAAGGAGCTCCTGAGCTATGGCATGCTATGTAAAGCCTATTCTTTATCTATATCCTGTTACATGAGAGAAGTATGGGAAAGGTTGTACTCACACCATGGTTTTTTTTCTTTAAACCCTGTAACATAATGTTGTCCATCCTTTCTTCCTCCAGCATCCTCCTGCATCTTTCCAAGACCTTTGCTTTCCATTTTACCCTCTGATGGCTACAATAGCATGTGCCTTTATTTCATCTCCTCAGTCTCTAGGCCACATACAGAAACCCTATTCAGTTCAGGAGAGGTCTGGGCATATAAAACTACAAATTTTTCCTTATTAAAAAGAACTATATTTAAAATAAATCCAAAATTTTATGTCATGCCTTACCATAATCTGCAGTAGGTTGGTAGCAGACAAAACTAAAGCGGGTGGTTTGTGTTACAGCTTTACTGAAAGTTGATCTTTGTTTTGGGCAGGGACCTGGAGTGAAGAAAAGAAGTGATACGTCTGAATATGCAGATAGATATAGTATACACGTGCACATTCACACAACAATATAGCAGAATATAGAGGGATTGTACATATGCATGCACATATATATAAATATTGAATTCAGCTATCAAAAGTTCAATTTGAATTTAATACCAAACATACTAGAGGATGCATTGTGTCCTGTATTATTTATTAGGGTAATTGTAATGTAGACTTAACAATTCCCATGTTAGTGGTTCCTAGAAGTACCTATCTTCTTTTGGACCAGCCTATATAGTCATTCCTTACCTTCTGCACACTGGCAAACATTGGCATTGCACACCTTTGAAAGCATGGCACTGTGCTTGGGAGCACTGTAGAATACACTGCACTTTCTGTCTGTGGAGAAGAAAATAACCAGCTTGACTCAGAGAGCTCAGGTGGAAAAGCCTATGCAGTAGAACCTTTATTTGCAGCTCAACTTTTCTCCCTGTTTGAGAGAAAGCAGAGCACTAAAGGGTCAGATGCACATAAGCAGTCCAAAAAGACCTATAACTCAGGCACCTAGATCACCTTGCCCGTCAGCTTGGCAACAGTTTGTGTTTTGGGGTTTTTTTCAGTTTGGGTAATTTTTGCTTGGACATTTTTAATTTATTTTTTTTTAAGTTGTGCTCTTCCCTCACCCTCCCCTCTGTCCTTTTTGTTTTGTTCCCTCTGCAAAGAATTAATCTTAAAAACATCTTTAGACCATAGAACTAGAGTGAGCACTGCATTGTTTCAGAAGTAAAAGATAGGATCACCAATAGTTAGTGGTTTAGATCCAGTGTAAACTGTCTTGGACTCCTCAGTTTAGGCAAAGTAGAGATTTCACCTAATTTTCAAATTTTGTTTGCGTAACTGGCAAATGGGATGATTTACATTTAACCTTCTTTGAATGCGAAACAAAACTCTTTTCCCCAGCAAATGCAGTACATAAATCAAAGTCTGCCCATCTTAGACACATAAAAAGACAGCCTAACTGAAAACAAAACGTGAATGAAACATGCTTAAAACCACCATGTGAAACAGGAACTCAGGAAACCTGATTTAAAAATCCATGAGTATAAAAGTTCATACTTCCAGTCCATTTACAATACTGGATCCTTCCTGAAAAGATGTCTATTTTGATAATCTTAAACAATAGTAGTGGAAGACAGTATACAAAGCAGATTATTTAATCACTTGACAAAAATCACATGATTTCACATACTACATCAAGATCACCTTTCTACAGACTGAAGGGTTTTTGAGGGTCTCTCTTTCAAGCCTTTGTGTATTATTTTTCAGTGTCCTTACCAGGATTGTAAAAATCATAAAAGATGGCATTTGCTGGCTGAACCAAGCCCATGGGATTGATTTGCTTTGCCCCAAATGATATACAATCTGGGTCTGGTCCACTTGTGAGCTAGAGGAAAAAAGAACAATAGTTTTGATGAGAAAAAAACTCTCTCTCCTCAGTCAATTCCATATTAATTTGTGCCTGTTCTAGTTGTTGAATGCTTGTTTCGAATAGCATAGGTGAATTAATGTTGATATCTCTACCCTCAACTTGAAGAAGACTTTTCCTTCCATGATTTTAATGTTAAATGAAGAAATTATCTAGGAGAGTCATAGCAGCAAACATTTACATTTTTTCATTTGTCTATTATCTTATAGTAAAAAAATATAAATCATTACCCTGTTTGTGCTTTCTACAGGGACCTCCTTTGGCTGTGGAGGTGAAGAAACTCAAGTGGGTGTACGGTGGACTCATTATCCAGAATACTGGGAAACATACACAGAAACTAGGGGTCTTAATGTGTTCATTTATTTGTCACGATATAGAGCTTGATTGTGACATGCAAGATGTCATATGGAATTTGCAGGACTACCGGGTAACACTTTTGTTAATCAGGGATGAAAAGCATCCCTTATGACTAGAGAGAGAGAAGATTTCTCTTTTTATTTGGGCCAAAAGCCAGATCTCAAATATGAACTACATCTCCTGGAACATAAAAAGGTAGAAGATGAAGGTGTATGTTTCCCTTCTTTCTCTCCTCTGTTCTTTCATATGAGCCATTCAATAATACATGACAAAAATTGCACCATGGTAATGGAGTGTAAAGGATATAAATTAGCTTTAAAAAAATGGCAGGGGTTAGAGTATCATTGGGCTTGCTTACCTCACCGAAATAGAGCAAAACCTTTCCTTCCTTGTACTCATAGTGCTGAATGTACTGGTCTGAAGCCATCACCAACTGCAGGAAAACAAATAAATAAACAAATCAACAACAAATCAGAACAAAACCCTGGCAGAACAGGAATACCTTGGCACCATCTATCTTGCTTTGTCTATCCCATATCTTGTTATTTTCCTCCAGTTTAATGTCTCAAACAGGATGGCCTTGCTAGAACTTGTTTTCCCCAAAAAAGAATACTAAACAACATTTCACAGACTGTAAGAGGTTTTCTACCATTCTAAATGTGAGAACTCATGCACCCTATCCTAAAATCCAGAAATATAAAGAATACAAGAAATCCTAGACCATGAAACTGGACAAACCTCTCTCAACCGAGCAAGCTCCAGAATCCAAAACTCTGTAGACACATTTTCAGAGTGCTGTGTCCCCCCATGTCTGTCCCCTGCCATTAATCACCTTCAACATATGTACTTGGCTTTCCCTCTGCAAGTACAGGGTGCACTGTCCTGGTGTGTCACAGGACAGCAGTGCCAGTGGAGACAGCAACAAATATGCGTCTGTCCTTAACATACAAGTGCCCTGCTGAGCCTTATCCTCATTTCTGTTACAAAGGACTAAGAAGGCCAAACTCTGTTCACCACAAGCTTTACATTTTTTGTATATATTCACCAAATATTGTATCAGAATGAGAATAATGAAAATCTATCGATCCATAATTGGTTTTCCCTTGTTTATTCTATGTACTTTGGAAAGATGAATTTTCTGAAAAGGCTATAAAAGATTGCCAGAAAAGCATGTTTCTAACCTGTTCAAGATCCTTTGTGTCAGGCTCCAAGCCACTCAGCAGAGTGAGATCAACCAGTGACATCTTTGGTGCTTTGGAACCTGTAGACCTTTATAAGACAGATGGTAAGCAGTGAATGCCTGCACTGAACAGCCAGCTTGCTTTGAAGAGTTTGGCTCTTCAGGCTTGCTAATAGTGAAAGAAGTCATTCCATTCCTTTTAACTTTTCTTAATTGGATTTTAATTTGAAAATTAGCTGCCTACTTCATTAGGAGTCACTAGGCAAAATTAGTTATCTAAACTGGTCAAATGGTCATTCTAAACCCAGGAGTCTTATCTGAGCTTTTCATGAAGGCATATTATAGCTGATAGGCAGAAACAGTCACCTGCAAAGGATATTTCATCCTACATTAAAAGCATTGTTGAAGACAGGGAGGTAAACAACATTGACAAAGTGCCTGTTCTCTACCACCTAGAGAGAGTGGAGATAGGAAATAAGTTGATACAAATTCTTCATGGAATAAATCAAATTTGCATGATCTTTGCTGTCCGAGGCAAAAGTCCTCATTGCTGTAACTATTCACTAGATATATTTTTGACTTCCAATCTTTTTGCTTTCATCTTCTCAAAAATCAGCTAATTGTGTCACTGCTGGAAAATGAAGTTGTTCTGCGCTCACACAGGGTGCCTTGACATAAGATATTCTACATGCACTTAGTGGTACTTCTGAAATTTGTATTTTGGCACCCTCTTTTTCCCATAAGGGATGTACCACAGTGTAGGGAAGAACAGTGATGTAGTTTGTGCCTTCGTTTTTCCTCCCATGTCTTAACTACAACAAAGGGAGCTACACTTTATTGTTTGAACTTCACCCTAACACTCAGCAGTGTGCTGCAGAACCGTGGGTCTGGTAGTTAATAAATGTTACAGAACAATTAATGGGGAAAATGATGCTTTGGCCAGTACTTCAGTCCTCTGCCACCATTCTTCTGAGAGGGGGTAAAGCCACTGTCTTCAAGGCTTTGCCAGAAGTCAATGAAAAAACAAAATTCTATAGGGAACAAAATGTGCTTCTGCCACTCTGGACCTTTCTAGAAGGGGAATCCAGAATAATCAATCCTTTGTGCTTCTAAGACCTGTGTCAGACATTGAATGACAGCAAAGAGAGGTGTTTCACTGTTATTCTGCCTGGGAGGACTTCTTATTACCTCTGCCCTTGCCGACTTCTTGATTGTCACAACGGGATATCTGATCTGCCTCCTCTGCTCTCTCAGGTAGTAGTAGGTATCTTTTCTTTTTTATAAGGCTAGAGTTTGATCATGAAGGAAGTAACAGCATCTTTCCACAAAGCAATGAAACTTTGTAAATGTGTTACTACTGTATTCCAGTTGTATTTCCTTTATTTAATAAAAGACTTATTCCAAATTATTAGCCTGACAAGCACTTTAGAGTCTCCCCAGAGCCTGAAGGGGCAGAATCTGCAGTGGATGATTGAAGTCTATGTAAACCATGTAAACCTCATACACTGTGTGGAAATCTTTTCTCCTGCCATGGGAGGGAGGATGCAGACTCACAGTGTGTGAAGACTCCTAGAAGATCACCAGGTTTCATGCTGAGCTTGTGGATATGAAGAGGGTGACCAAGGAAAATTACAAACAAATGAAGAGCTGATCTTGCAGACCTACCTGACACAGACTTTGTACCGCAGTGATTCTGTTTTACTAGGAGTGATCACATCCCTTTTTCTTCTGCTGCGGATATCAAACCACTCTATTTCAGACAGGGCCTCAAATGTGCTGTTTCCTGCAGCAATCAAGTCCTCATCATCGTTTTCATCAGAGTATTCAGCTTCTGGAGGTGAGAGATATGATCAACCATGCATACCCTGGTAATTCGTCTCCTTTTGGCATAATGATAAATATCAGGGGGCAGGCATGTCGTTACTCTGGGGTTCATAAAAGTTTGCTGTACGCTATCTCAGTATTACCAATTCATTCAGCGTTAGAATTTTAGGAATTACTATAGTAAGAAAAACCAACAAATCTAGCTAAGAATGGGGTTTAGGCCATGCATAAATTTTAAAGGATAATCCCTCCTTCCAAAAGCTAACTATTCAAACAGAAAAAAAATGCAGACATAAGTAGACGTGATGATGAATATACACTTCAGGGAATGGAAAACACATTATTGCTCATATGAAAAACTTATGACAGATCTGCCTCTGAGTTTTAAGGCCATATGGTAGCTCCCTTGTTAGCCAGGGAGTTGAGTGGGCTTTCCCTTCTCTGAAGGGAGTTCACCTCCTGTTCCTCAAAAAGAGTTTCTAATAGTACCTGTGTGTGGCTCGCTCGGGTCCCCCTATGAACTCAACAATTTGCAATTTGTGCAAGATGGCACTCTGGTCCCACCACAGTCCTTAAATGAGCACTCTGTCTGGGCTTCTGCATACCTCCAACACCCAAAATAGTGGATGCTGTACAAACAGTCCCCCATATGTGGCATGGTCAGTCCTTTCGCTTTCAGTGCAGCTCCTTCTTTGGCTCATCTGGGTCCTACATTCCACCTGCCACATACGACTGACAAAAAACCTTCACAAACTATTTTCAATTCACAAAGATTTCCCTACACCTGTGTACACCTGCTGCACCTACAGTTTCACTCAGATAGTTATTATACTATTTAAAAATAATGATAAGCAAAGTGAAACAGTAGATAGGCTTCTCTTTCCTTGATTCATTTATTTGTTCCCACTTTCCAAGGCTGGAAAACTATGAAGTATCATTAGCATCTGACCAAACATGTGCCTCTGAGTCCCAACCACTGCCCTTTTCACTCACCAGAGTACTTGATGCTCCCTTCCATTTCTACCGTCAAAATCAAATCATTGCAGGTATTGTTCTTCAGCTCAGAAGACCAGTACACTTTTAATATCTAAGTTGAACACACAAACAGCAAGCCACTAAAAATATAATTTAAATGTCAAGGGATTTACTTATCCAGGACTTGAACAAATACTGATGGGACATGGAAACGTGAAGAGAAAGATGAGAGCCACAGATCAGTCACAGAGGACTGTCATAAATATAAGCAGGTCCCATGAGAAATTCACAAATGGTGTGGGACCCCTTTGAGATAACTCTCCAATCCCAACGCCAAAGAGGTACATCAAACTCTAGCCCCCTCTATCAGCATTGGCATTTTGTGGATTCAGTAAAACTAAAGACAGGAAAAAATGACTGCCCATAAGGGGAGACTTCAGGCCACAAATTTTAGAAGTTTGGAGATAGGAACACAAAGATTGAGGCCATAGCAAGTAATTTTGCAAGTAATTTTCAAATAGGGATTAAAAGAAGTCCAATTGGACTCTGGATTTTGAATTTACAACTTACGCTCATTGTCCCATTTCCTCTGCCATGCACAGATACTTCAAGATTTCTCCCAAGTTCGAACTGCAAACCACGGGGAAAAAAATTAGTTTGTGCTCAGCATTTGATCTATTGTTTTCCTGTCATCTTGACAGTCTTCTATGCCTTTACTGCTCCAAACTGGGGTAGGAAAATCTTAGCTATGGGGTTATGAGACCTCAAGTCTCAAGTTAAATGTGCTGAGCTGGTGCATCATACTCTGCTGTTCTAGGGCACAGTGGACATATTTTATCATCTTCACTCTCCCCTCTGTAGGCTGGATTTGACATTTTCACAGTGTTCTCAGCACACTGAAGATCAGAATATTCCTCTTCTTCCTCATTCCTGAGCAAGACCTGGGCTCTTCAGTGCTCTTCACTAGCGGGGGGGGAATTCACGTCACCAAAGTCCTTGAAAAGGCAGGAAAGCACCTCTAAAGTGTGCTGCTAAGCACCTGTTGGTTTGGAATTTTTTTCCATTTAAAAATATTCTATTGATTTATAGACTAAATTATTAAAATGTATTATGAATCAGCTACATCATGGCTGTTTAACATGACCTAGCCAGATGATCCAGTTTCTCCTGTTTGAGAAAAAAACCTGTTTGAAATGATGGATTGTTTTGTACCTCTAGCTGCTTCTGAAACTCTTCATTCGCATCAGTCAGAATAATTCTGTGAGCATTTTGTCTTCCAGGTGTTCCCAGTTGGACAGTCAGGTCGGTGGAAGCAGTGTTCAATGTCTGTATGCTGTATGCTGACAGAGCTTCTAAGGCCACTACTGTGTCCTAGATGACAAAGAAATGCAAAAAAACTAACAATTATGTCAGGTTATTTCAACAACATGTAGGATGACATTATCAGTCACCCTGAGCTATTCAATTTTGTAGTTTTTGCTGCTTTGAAGTTCTCTTGTATCTGTCTGTTCCTACCTGCACAGATTATTAATTGCATTTCCCAGCTTCTTTCAGCACTAGAATTGTAAAACCACTGGAGTTCTGACCTAGATTATTGTAAGTCTTCATGAAGATAAAGAATTTTCTTCACTGGCTTTTAACCATTTTTTGTTAAAGAGTCAAAACCTTAAGTGCTTCTTACACCAAAGAAGTTGAGGACTAACTGCTACAATGCTTTCAAATCTAAATGAAAAAATCTTTATAATGCTTCTATTTTTTCCCCTCCCCCTAGAAAACCCCGTGAGCTGGTGGTGGTCAGGCACCTGTGTAGAGCAGTACCCTCCACCGTAGTTCCTTCTTTCTGTCAGCCATGTAGCAATAGGCCTTGTGTACTCCGTGTCTTTCAGGAGCAATGTTTGAAGCAGTGCATAGGCAGTGGTTTCCACCGAGACTGCATCGTTCCCATTTCCCCAGTAGCGCTGCTGCTTTGCTGCAAGAATAACTCAGACTTGAATTCCCTTGGTAGAGACATCTGCCAAAAATCACTATTGTTCTACACAGTAGACATGTCACGCCATAGCCCTGAGGAGCCACAAGACACTGACGTTGTCGTGAGAGCAACAAATCAGTTGGAAAGATAATGGAAAAGTAGACTCTCAACCAATAATAATAATAATAATAATAATTATGCCTATAAATCCAGCATTACACTGATTAAGAAGAAATACATTCCCTGTGCTTAAACTATGCCTATTAAACCATGACGGATTTACCAAATGGGTTGGGGGAAATTATTGGGTGGCAGTGCACTCACACAGGCAATTAGCTCAACAGTCACTATAGCCACACACTGCAGGGATAAGAAGTGACATCCATGTGGAGCTGGAATAAAGCAAAAAAAACTGGCAGAGTGCTTTAAAAGCAGGTAGGGAGATTGCCTTCCCTCTTGATCAAAGGTCCATTCTGGACTATGTGGAGCTATTTTCTCATGTGAGGTTTCTTCTTTCTCATTTGGCTTACACTTTTTGTTTTGCTTTTCCCCCAAGGAAAGCAGAAAACATAAATGAATATTTACCACGGCGTTATTCCAATTCCAGTATCGGAAAGCATGATACAAACTTCACTGTGGTGTCACTTTATGTAATATGTATGATTAATATCACTATATTAAATCATCAACATTGAAATATTTAATTATGTAATTTAAATAATTAGATATATTACACATATACATACCTGGTTCTATAAATTCTTTTGCTTGAATTTGTTTTGTTCATATAAGTTTGTTCAGAGTGTTTCAATTGGAAAAAATGCTTTCTAAAGGAATTTTAAAGAATGGCTACCAGTACCTGCATCAAAAACAGAACAGTCCCTTAATTTTTCTTTCGCAAACTGAGCTTCTTCACCATCAGACTTCACAAGTGTCAGAGCATAAGCAGCGATGACTGTAGAATAGCAGTCAGTATTTCTTGAAAGTTGATTTTTCATGTAAGCCACTGCTTCTCTAATTACTCGTACCTGTGAAAATAGAATTAATCCATTTGAAAACATCACTGAGATCTACTAACTCTTATTGCTGGTGAGAGTATTAGGAAATTAGAATGTTTCACTGCAGTTATTTTTCAGAAAAATTTAATAATTACTGCTTAGTGAATAAAGCCATTGGTGATGGACTGTGTAACTCAAAGCATCTCCTTGTGCATTAGGCCACGGCATCTTTTCCTATCCACCACAGATGTAAATGGATTTTAAACACCTCATTTGCAGTAACCTAAGAGATAGTAGGGTGGATATGCCATTGTGCAATAGCCTTCACACTTAAGACTCAGGCTTCCTACCACATCAGGTGACTTGTAGACGTGTAGAGTCTGTTGCAATGCTATAGTTACAAAGGCTGTCATAGCCAAATCCTCTTCTGCTAACTTAATACCACCCTGAAAGATAAAATGTTATAAAGAAAAGTTAAATACACATGCATATGCTTATGATTAAATTTAGAAAATCACTTTTCATGAAGTCAAGGATCTTGGCAAACCACCTGACCACATACCATGTAGCTTCAGACTTTAATTTTTCTCAGTAATAGATGTCCATCTAAAGTATATGTTCTATGGTGGCAGTCAGTTTGCATTAAACAGTGTCCTTCAGCTGATAATCAAATATTTAATTATTTAACTTAGAGTTAAAAATCTACAATTTCTCATTGAAATATTCATGGCTTCAATTTCCAAGCACTAGTGGTTTTTTTTTGTTTGTTTGTTTCATTTCTCTGCTACTCTCTATACACTAATTTGCACATAGAATTTTTCTCCTATAAAGGTATTTACACATCAATGCGAGTTCATTTGTTACCCCTCTTCTTGATAAACACAGTGCGCCTCCATTAGCTTTTTCCCCTGAAGGCTCTTGGAATATATGTAAAATAGAAGACAACGATCTCAGCATAAGCACAGGTCAGAAAAATGCAGAACTCTTTGGCCTGTTCTTGAGCTGGGGCTTTTTTCCCCAACAGTGTTACATCAACTATGAAACTGGCTTTAAGGGTGAAAGCCTCACTAATTATTTGACACAGATCATTAATAATGTTAATACATGGTTTTTTCATATATGGTCACTAAAAAGGTAACTACATTTTCAATTAATTTTGAAAGATGCACATTATTTTCCTAAATTCATGGACTGTATAACAATTTTGTATTTCAGGTTGTGTATATGGGATGTGTAGACATGGCCCTGTACAGTCTGACCTAACTAGATCTGTTTTGAGCAGGCTTTGGATTAGATGAACTCTGGATGTCCCTTCAAAACTAAATTATGATTCTATGGCTCTGTTGCATTTGGCAATAAAACGCTTACATTTTTACCAAAAATATGGACTTCTTAGTGCTCTATAGACATAGCTGCAAAAATTACAGAAGACAGGATGAAAAGATAAAGGTGAAATGTTAGCTATGCACCTCTGACATAAAAGACCTTTCTTTAACAAATTAATTTTACATTACAGATTTTGTATGTTTTACATTACAGATGTATTTTTTTTTAGATACAGCTCATTACTCAACAACTCACATTATTCCTTTCAATCCCTAGTAGCCCTAAGCGTGCAACAGATTATTCTAAATATGGAATATTTATAAATACCTGCATTGACCTGTCCAATACAGGGTGATGGTCGTGGAAAGATCCATCTGCCTGCTGTTGATTAATCAAGTAGGAAATCGAGTTGAGTATGTGACTGTCTTGGATACTAATGTATTCTCTGCACCTGGTGAGTACTTTAACAATGAATGCAGTTAACCTGCACAAAAGAGAATTTTCTGAACTTGTGCTGATGTATATTTACAGAAGGCTACATTGACAGAAAAATAAACATACTAACTTTGTACACAGACTCATATTCAACACAATGCAATCACTGGAACCTATTCAGCATCAGCATGAACATATCTACTCTGGAAAATGTGAAATAATCAATGGGTCAGTATAAATCTCCTTCATCAAGGACTGAACATGCTCAGAGAATTTTGTGGCTGACTATTCATGACAGAAGTATATAGGCAACACCATGTCCACCAGATTTTGGAAATCTATCCCCCTCGAAAAACTTCTGATGCATCAAATGATAATAGAAATAACTTGGAAAAAACCCCCAACCAAATAAAAGAACAAAACCAAAAGTGAAACCACAGGAAAAAGAAAAAGCACTTACCATACACTACTGGGAATTTTTTTAAATGCTCCATAGGACCCATCCACCTTTTGAAACTCAAGCAGTCTAGTATAACCTGCATGAACAAGAGCATACATAAATTTTCAGAGAATACCCATGTTTATTGAGCATTTTCCTACATCATTTTTATTAACATGGACATATTCTGTATTGACTGGTAGAAGAATTCAAGGAGATGTTCCCTGGCACATTAGAAAAGAAATGACTGGGTCAGCAGACTTTGAGACAGAAAAAGCACTAGGCTTAGAAGGTTCTCTGTCTTGTTTGACTTAATCGAGCCATGAAGATAATCTGAAAACTGCAGACACCTATGTTTACTAAGCATTTCCTGTGTAGTGAATCTTGGGAAACTTATTTCCCCTTATTGAAAACTTTTGAAACTGTTGACTTTATGGCACATGGAATCAAAAAGTATACAAAACATCATCTCTTGTGTCAAAGACAGATTTAGCAGCTATGAGTTGTGGCCTCTAATGTTGGCTGCTATTATCTTGAAAATGCCTGAATTATAGCCACACAACTATTTTCTACACAGATGAATATCAGTAACAAGAAAAGCACATAGGAACTAGATGATGCTGCTAATATCAAATACTGATTAGCAGGATCTCATGTCACTTCAGGCAGCCTCAGATAAATAGGAAAAGAATTCCATCAGGAACTGATAGCTTTTAATCTCTATTCATAGAATTATTTTTCACTGATGAAATGTGTGCCACATGTCTGAATATCATGAAGACAGGCAAATTATATTGTTTTATGGCATAAGCACATGACTACAGTTAGAAAAGATCAGCTGCACCTGCTGCAACACTGAGAACTCTCAGGCTCTATGTTAGTGCCTGTGAGCTGGAACACTTCCACATACTGTGGTCCTGGCTTTGATGTACATTTAATATCAGCTCTGAGTCACATCTTGAAGTGGACTCTTCAAGAAGTAGCCTTTCAGTTGTCCTCTCCTTAAGAAAACTCTCTCCCTGGATCGGTCCAAGGATGCTGAAGTCATTTTAGCTTATGCAATGATGAGTGTAGGAGTGTGGAAGAGAAAATGTCAGTATCATGATTAGCACTGGGAATTTCCTTAGTGAAACTTCTCTTGACAGACACAAACAGAGATGTCTACATCTCAGCTGGGCATCATAAGCACTGTTTGTGATCCATGGGGAGAAATAAGTATTTTTAGGACATCATTCATCTTTATCCATTTTCAACGTCTGCATTAGGAGGTAATTAACAACTGGCCTATCTATCTATCCATTTGCTCTGAAAAGACTTGACATTAAGCAGCTCAGATTTTTCTTTCTGTTTCTAAATTAAGCAAGAGAGAGGATGGGCTGTGAATGCCAATACTGTCTGATGTCAGATGTTGCCAAATAGTTTCCTAAGTCCTCCTAACAAGTTCTGTTTCTCATGCCTACAGATTGGCAGAGGCATTTCTCTGTGGCTGTGACATTGTCGTGCTTTTGCGCTCCAGACTTGTTATTTGCTGAAGGAGTGACCAAAGATTCCAACCTTTGGGCTCTATTTTGGGGGTTTTTATGGAGGTAGTTTTGTTGTTGTTTTTTGGGGGGTTTTTTTGAGATTTTTTTCTGCATACCTTCTTCAATCATACTTATGGCTTCCTGCTTCCGTTCAGGATCGAAGTTCGCCCACTGCTCACTGGCATCCAAATACTCGATAGCGAAGACTGCAGGGGCCATTTTCACCATTGTTTGCTCTGCACAGCCTGTGGGCACTTGAATAAGTTTCTCAACTCCAGTGAGGCTAAGACAATTTTCAACAGACTCATCCATGATATTCCCTGTTGCAAAAAACACAAGCACATACCATATTTAAAGCTGGCTAGTGTAACATGAAGAAAGGTGATACTAACTATAGGTTGGCATTCCGGCACGGCCTGATAACCCTCACTGCTAAATACTGTTTTTAGCTAGTTAAGATTTTGTAATACTGAAGAAAAGCAAGTATAAGGCGCCAGACCTCGAGAAAGCTAGAGAAAAGAGGGCAGCATAGTGAAGGAGCATGAAGGAGTAGGAGCCCTGAGGCTACTGAAGGCAGGGAATCAAGGAAAAGGGGAAAAACTGGTGTGTCAGGTTTGGGCTGGAAAATTCTTGTCAAACCAGACCTGACTCTCCCACAGAGGGAAAGAAAGATTGTGCATGAATCACGTCAAACATTTTGTAATTTTTTTTTTCCTTCTCTGCAATTTTATCATGTGATGAATTCTAGAATAGGGGTTTGAAATGGAAGCCAATACCCTTTGTGTCACAAATGCATTGTTTTGCATTTTCTGAAAAAAAAAAAAAGTATTTATTCTCAGTAAAATTACTTGCTAATAGATGTTTTAAAAATACATATGCATGAATATATACATGTATGTATACAGTTATTTGATTAAATGAACATATGGTTGTACATATATTCTTTTAAGAAAAACATAACTTTCCAGAACTTATACCGGCATCCTTATTTTTGAAATCTAAAGCAGATTTCTACAAACTTAAATGCAGTGTGAGGTTATTAGAGAAGCCGAATTCTTCCCTTCACCTTTGGCCTTCCCATTATTTTAGTCTGAGAACAGTGAGGAAGGATGGATCACATAAACGCATCCATTATATGTAAGAAGTAGTAATTAGAAGGAGCAAAAGGTACTGGATAAACCCTGGGGCTGTTTTGTTTTGTGACCTGGTCATGTGGCATAGACTGTTTGAGTCACAACAGAAAATCTTGGAGGGAATGGAGATTTGACATGCAGGAATGAGCAGCGTGAAAGGGCCTGTCCCTTGTCACCTATGGAGAAGTTGTTGACAAAAAAATACATTTACCTTTCAGACTAACGAACACATGACTATCAGAACCCGGTACCATATCAGATGGTCTGTTCAGGTCCAGGATATGGGACTTTACTGTAAGTAAATAATCAGTTGAGATCTACATCCAGATTTTTTAAACATAAACAGCATACAATGTGATTTTAGAACATACTTCTTAAACGTTTCAGAGCTGACAGCAATTATGATAGAAATGTTATCTGAAATGTTAAATTTTATGGAAAAAAATTCTTACATTGGTTTAATTTTCAATCTTTAGCAATACTTTGCTCTTGAAACAAAACTTGGTTATAATACATATAGGACCATTAGTAAATAAAATAGAAACCTACTTAATATTTAAATAATGTTATCATGAAACACAAAAGTAAAATAAATCCACTCTAAACATTTAATGAGTTTTATTTTCCGAGTCTGAATTGATGAATTGATTTGTGACAAGCTCTGGTTAACAAAAGCAACATCTGTACATTAGGAAGTATTTCACTGCACCTACCGTTCATCCCCTCTTCCTACCCCAAACCTTACCTGTATCTAACTCCCTTGTGTAACTTACAGTCATTGTTAATGCAAATGGTCTCCTCTTCTCTCTGTAAAACACCTTCCGCCTACACAATTGATGAAAGAAAAAGTAAAAAATGTTTGCAAGTACTCACACCTGAAATTAAGCTGCACAAACCCCACGCGCTTCACCCTGAGACTAAACTAGCAGGTGGCAAAAATAAGTGATTTTGAGGTGGGATTTCTCTCCAGGTAAAACCCAAGCTTCAATAAGAATTTCAGTCTCCCAAGTGAAATACCGATATATTCTACTGACTTTGTGTTACTATTGAAATATCTCCCTGGATGAAATTCCCTTAATCAAAACTAACCCCAAAAAAGCTATTCTAAGCTTTGGAAGCCATGCAAGTCAAGTTCAATGAAGGACTCTTATTTATAAATTTCTCATAAATTTCTCATATATGAAATCCACAAGTTGTGAGTACATCTTTTGGGAAAAATTTAAACTGTTTACCTTCCAATTTCCACAGATCCTTTTTCCTACAGTTTCAGTTTTAATAAAGCTATTTTTACAATTGCTTTTAGTGTTTTGCTGAAGCACTGAACTCTGAGACTGTGTCTATCCTTTGCCTTATTCTTGGTTGTATGGCTATCCCCTGACATTAGGGGTACAAGGGTTCATATTTTACACTTTTGTGTGGATGAAAAATGGCCGTCAATGGGCAACTTGGATGCTATAACAAATTTGTGTTGGCCCTTGAAAAGTCATCTTTTCTAAAAGGCTCTTTTTATAATTTTAAAAGAGAACTAAGTTATTAAATAATACAGCATCTTTCTGTTTGCCTTTATGTCTTATCTGTGCAATTTTTAAAATTGAAGACCCATTAACCAGAAGAAACAAAATAGGGTTTAACTTTATTACTAGCAGAGAGTATTTCCTTCTCAAAATATTGCTGATGGACATTCAGTTCATAAGGGAAAAAGAATTTTCATGGAAAATCACAGAATATCTTGAGTTGATATCATCGAATTGGATCATTGAGTCCAACTCCTGCCCCTGCACAGGACCATTCACAATGTCACTCTATGTGCCTGAGAGTATCATCCAGTCACTTCCTGAGCTCTGTCAGGATTAGTGCTGTGACCACTTCCCTGGGGAACTTGTTCCAGTGCCCAGCTACCCTCTGGGTGAAGAACCTTTTCCCCAATATGTAACCTAAATCTTCCCTGACACAACTTCAGGTTATGCCCTCGGGGACTCTCACTGGTCACCACAGAGAAGAGATCAGTGCCTGCACCTCCTCTTCCCCTAACAAGGAAGTTGTAGTTGCAATGAGGTGTCTTCTCAGTCCCCACCAGTGCAGAGCAGAGCAGGTCAATCATCTCCCTCAACCACCTGGCAATGGTTTGCCCGATTCTCCCCAGGACACGGTTGGCTCTCCTGGCTGGCAGGGCACTGCTGACTAATACTCAGCTTGCCATTGACCAGAAACCCCAGGTCCTTTCTGTGGCACTGCTCTCCAGCATCTCACTCCCCAGTCTGTATGAATATCCAGGGTTGCCTTCATCCCATACAGGTTGATGAAGCAGGTAGAAGTCAAAGATTATGAGATGGGGACTGGTTGCATGAAAAAGTTGTTGCTATGTCACGGGTAGAAGAATACCTTTTTGCTGTAGAGAACAAACCCGTCCATATACATTACATACATAGGATTAAATTTCTTCCTCATGCTGTACCTCAGTCCTTGCTGATAAACAGGTTTCCCCAGTTTGCTTCCAGCCTTATCTTTGTACCATTTCACTCCCTCCATAAAATAATCACTAAATTTGAAGAGAAGCACATATTTGTGAAGTGCCTGTGCTCAACTAGTTATACCTACCACAACATTGAGATTCTTCCTAATGCTATCACTATGCCCAGAAGCCTTGTCAAAAGCTGTAATAGTAATTGGAATTTCTCCCACAGTCAGAGGGACGACTGAGAAGTAGGCTGGGGTTGCAGAGTTCCCCTTAGCCACCAGTGGCAGCTGCACAGCCTTCTCTGTTGCCTCTGCAGTGCACAGCCCCTTCACTGCATCCATCTTCACTGTAACCTGCAGGAAAAAGGCAATGCCTGACATCAGTCTTAGTGCATCACTGCACAGTAAAAATACTGTAGCTCCACCATGTCTACATAACAATGGAAAATGAGCAACAGGGGAAACAGAAGACTAGCTTTTGCTTAACAAGGAAAGCACAATAGACATTTTGCAAGATAGTGCTTTTCACTTTGGTCCCCTCAATTTACTCTTTTCCATTATAAAATGGGAAATTCTTTTCATCAAGAAGTAATTGAATGCTGGCACAGTTTGTCCAAACAGTTTGTAGAGTCTCCCTTCTTGGAGGTATTCAATATCTGACTGGATATCTGGAATGTAGGAAGGCACTGAAAGGTGGCCAGGTCATTTACATTAAATCATTACATAACTATAGTTAGCTAAGTATTTATAGTACAGCAGTTGTTGGTAATACTACCTGGAGATCGTTGGGCAGATAGTTGTAAACCACTGCTTTTATTTCCAGTTGCTCATGTCGTCTGACTGAGTATGGTAATCTCAGAGACACAAAAAAGTCTTTGAAAACTGCAAAGGTGTGGGGGTCAGCTACACAAAACCCTGGAATGAGAAAAACGAAACAAAAAAATGGAGTTGAGAATTACACCCTTAACAGCAGCTGAGAAGGAACTGCATGTCTAATCAAAACTCCTTGCCTGAGCAACTCTGAGGTTAAGAGCTGGAGAGAAAAAACAGGCATATTCAGAAAGAGTTTCAACAACTCATCTACGCTAGAGACCCATCGCAGGGGTAGATGTAGATGGTTTGTCCTCTGGAGTCACGTCCATGGTTTTTGATAGGTAAAACTTGGCAGGAGTATTTGTAGCTTTTGCAAGTGAAACGTGGCCGACTTTTCCTGCAAAGGCCTTGTTTGACAATAAACTCCAAGTCCATCGCTGTAAACCTGGATTAGCCTCCCTTTCCAAAGGGGAATGGTCAGTACCAGCTGGACCTTTGTCCCTCCTGCGTGGTCCTGGTCAAATTCCAGGAGCTCCCAGAGAGTAGCACCCAAGAACCTGGGCTCTCTGGTGTCCAGCCTTTGCTGGTCCTCTGCTGGTTTCCTGGTGCTCTTCTCTGGCTTTCCAGAGACCACAGGCATTCATGCATTGATATAGTCAGAACTTGGTCCCAGAATTATTCAAAGAAAAGTGGTGTTACTAATGCTACTTTCCTTGTGCCCTCCTGGCCACATGGAAGCTAAAACAGGGTGTTTTATAGAGGAAAAAAACGTAAGAGTTTTGATTGTATTACCCATTCTCCTTCAGACCTCACTTTATGTTGCTTTTAATACTATAAATCTAGTCCATAACTTCTAGGGGCTTTAATATTGCATAAAAAAGAGAAGGAAATGTCATGATCACAAAACTTTGGTTTTTCTCAGTACAGGCTCTTTTACTCTCTCAACACAACAACGTATCATTCACATTCTCTATTCATTCACACTCTCTATTCACTCACACTCTCTATTCATTCACACAAAGAAACTAAGTACCCAATACTTATACCTTTTTCTGGAGATATGCTTATTGCCTGAACTTCCCAGGTAGTTATAGAGTCAGGAGCAAAGTTTTCTACACTAAGAAAGACAAAACAAAATGTATTAGGAAGGATGTATAAAATGTAAACATTGTCATTTGTTGAAGTTTGAGTATTGGAAAGGAAAAAAACATATTCCACTGGTCGTGGAGACAAAGTACTTGCAAATATTCTGAAGTCCTCTGTATCAGATAACACATAAAGCTGATATTTATATACATTTTACTGTACAAATTTAGACATATTCACCTAGTCAGGCAATACAGTACCTATGGTTTCCAGGATTTTTCACTTCTTCAAAATGCCACCACCAGCTCTCAGGAAAATAGCTGCGCAAGCTGACAGAGGTTTCGTCAAACACTTCTTCATGCTCGTTGTATTCTGTGAAACAGAGTGGGGTTTCTGTCTGGAAGCCTTTGCCTGCTGACTTTACCCTGTCTTGCAGTGTCAGCTTGTCAGAGCATGAAAAATGCTCTGAATGAAAAGGCTTCATCTGTGTTTCATCTTGTACATTAAAAAAAATGTTGAAAAAGAAGACCAAATCTTGTCAATTAACAAAAAGATAATTCCTCTTTCCAAGTCCAATAATTATGTACTACCAAATGAGAAATCAGTCCCCTTCAGTAATGCACAGCAAAGATATTCCTACTGTCGCATATTTGTGAAAGACAGAATGAAAGGGCAAATCTGCGATAAATGGTAGTAGAAGTTGCACTTAGAATGGCATCATTTTTGATGCAAAGTAATTCTGTTTTTTTTTGTAACACAAGCTAATGTGTAATATATGTGGTCAGAGGTAGACCTTGGTTAGAAGAAAGGAAGAAGGAGACAAAATTGTTCCTGGCCAAAGTGGCCCCTTCTCATGACAAGTTGTTTTGGATGTACTTGAGTGTTAAACAGGAGTACCAATGATAAAACAGTCATAAATCTGAGACCAATTAGAGCCCTGAAGGCAGACAGCCGCCCCTTTTCTTCTCCACTGTCTGTGGCCTCCCCAAGGTGTGGGCAGGGGCCAACAGCTCCTATGCAAGGCTGCTCTGGGGCCACCAGTGGCTAAAGTGATTCCTGCCTTTTCTCATTCCAAGAAGTTATTCTGTCCCACTCCCACATTTCTAGTACACAGGTATGGAGATGCAATGCTGTGTGAATGCTGCACTATACGAGAGCCCTCTGAAATGCTGATGTGAAAACTTCCTCCCCAGCCCAACAGCATTAAATGCCCCTTAACGCTCCCTTGCCACCATGGGAAAGGTAAAAGAAGTGGCAATTGCATGCCACTGTTCTTTACGTCGTGCCAAGCCCACTCTGTTTCTCTGTTTCTTCTGCTTTCTGAGGGCTATGGCTTTCTCACAGCAGTCCTGGAATGCTTTCCGGCATTCGCTGGAGCCAGACACTTTTGTCAGTCTTTTTGCACAAGAAAACCTCATGGGATTTAATTTCATTCCATCTTGACAGCATTTTTGTAGATCAGTGTTTTGATATTTGCTGGCTGCAATACAATTAAAGCCTAGAATTAGTGCTGTACAATCAGCAAAAAGTGTAAAGGTGTTTATCCTGCTCATTCTTGTCATTCTTTGCCATTACATTAGTTTCTATTGCAACAGTCAAGCTTCAGCTAGGGACCTGTTCTCTGTCTTGAAAACACAAAGTACTAAAGTTAGCATACAATCGAAGCAGAATATCTAGAAAAAAAATGGGATCTATGAAACATTTTATGGCCATACAAATAATTTTAAAAGCCTCGAAGACACAACAGATTACATGACATGCTATTTAGTCAACGTAC
Organism: Serilophus lunatus; assembly: GCA_013399895.1. Classification (NCBI taxonomy): domain Eukaryota; kingdom Metazoa; phylum Chordata; class Aves; order Passeriformes; family Eurylaimidae; genus Serilophus; species Serilophus lunatus. Next base: position 812,485 of record VXBA01005459.1, read on the forward strand.
TTCACATTTGAGATTATAAAGTGGCAAATTAATTTCTATTTGCAACCATTCTTTGTTTTGTTTGATTGTTTTTTGTGTTTTTTTAAACTGTTTTGATAAATGATGCATCAGGTCACACAGAATAGTATAACATTCGTGCTAGGTTATGTCACTTAACATAAGAACTGGGACTAAGAGTATGTTAATATTGTTTACTATCCCATCACTTCTTGCCCCCTAGATCCCAGACAGATCCTTTTGCCTCCCCCTCTTAAGTCTTTCACCCAGATGAGCAAACATACCAATTCCTGACATGCTGCTCTGAAAATCCAAAGATCTCTTCTGCCTCCTGGTACCCTGGGGGCATTTATAACCTGAGAAAGAAGAGTTTGGTTACAATAACATGAAAGGAACAGCCTCATCATTCATATCATCCATGAAGACCCATCTTAGGACCCATCTCATTCAGATAAGACCCATAGTTTGGTGAGTTACCTTCCACCTCTGGCCAACTGCTGCCTGCCCCAGCTGAGGTGGTCAGCAGAGGACCAGCAGCCACCTCCTGGGCTGTCTGAGCTGCCAGCATCAGTGGAAGAAGAGAAGAAGAAAAAAAAACAGAGGCGAAGGAGATTTTACAATGTCACAATAAAATGTTTCTGATTTTTAAGCAATCAGCCTCTCCAGACATGTATTGGTCTTAAACAAACAGGTAAAGTGCAGATTGCACTTACCTTCCCGAATGCTGGAGTGAATTGTATCTGATAAAAAAGCAAGACCAACATCAGCAAAAACTTGAGCACTGTTTACACCACCACCCGCAGAACATCCGAGGTCATAAGAATTCATAGCATTAAATACCTGCCAAATAAAATAGCATATGTGGACTGTAAAAGCCTGTAAAGGGTTTACATATACATATTGTAAAAATTCTTGTAGCCTTTAATTAGCAGAAGCAAGACAAGCAAGCTGCATTTGGAAACAAAGTTTAAAGCTGAGGGATGTTTTAGTTAGGGAATGCTTGTAAACTAAAAAAGCATTGCTTGAAGACTTGTCTGCCATAGCATGGAAATTCCCATTTTAAATATACTACTCACCTTAGCTAGATGATAAATTGAAAAAGAAAAAACGCTTTCAAATTTAGCAATTAATAGCCATGAATTACATTTTGATACTCTTATTGGTCATGGAAAATTCTGCATGACTAGTAAATATGACATTTTCTTCTCAGAAATATCTTACTTTTTTGGCTGTAAGCTTGTTTTTCTTATTCAGAATAAAAACTGCTTTATCGACTGCAACTAAAGCAACTTTCCCCACATGATCCACTTCAATCTGTAAATTGATGAGGTCTGTTGGTTCATATATTTCTCGTTCTGTTCTCACTTTAATCTAAATAGAAAAGATTGAAACAAAAATGTCAAATATGTTAATAAAAAGTGAAGACTCTTTGGGGTAGGAATACTGTCATCTGTGACTGTCAGCAGTCAGAGGCTGGGGGTCGCTCCTGTTTTGTGGTGCTTCTGCCTGGGTTCTGGTGTTTTGGAAGATATAGGTACAGATATTTCTCCATTATTTCCTTCAGTGGGAAATAAAATATGTGTCTTGCAAAATATTAGGTACTTTCAACAGCATATAAGCTCTAACTGGAATTAAAAATATGTATAATGGATTTGCTGAACTAGGATCTTCAACATAATTTTGTTATTTTCCAGTGGAAACAAAATTGCTATGAAATATGGGGAAAGACAAATTAATATACAAAATTAACTGATTTAAAGCTGTCTGTAATAATACTATCTGCTTTCTATTGCACACTTGAATTTTTTAACGTGACTGAGTAACCCCAAATCTGGTTCTTATGTAGACACTTCTGGGGTTTAGGAGGATGTAGTCATGGTGATTATGAAATTAGCAGGGAGTCATTAATAGAAATGTCAGCTTGAACATTACTGAGTTTTGTCATTGTATAAATGAAGAATTTGTTTGTGTGTTAGAGATGGATAATTTTTCTCGAAAACTTTTTGTTGCAAAAAATAATTTTAGACAGCTGATACCTTTCAGTTGTGTTTCATGCTATTGAGAAAAATTCCTGTCTTGTTTTTTTGTATTTTACCTTATGGTCCCAGAAAGGAGGAGGAGTAGTAACGTGAAAGAAAGGCTTAGAGGGACTCCTATTTTATCCACAGTTCGTTTTCTAATGTAAACTAATTTTGTAAAGTGCTTTTGAAATGTTACCAAATCTCAGAAAATTACTTTAAACAGAAATTAAAAAGCTTGCAGAGTTACTTCAAATTCATATTTTTTTCCCAATACGTGGCTTTGCCTTATTTCATGTCACACGTCACTACAAAAAGACAAAGTTATAAAGGGATTCTGCCCCTCAAGAATTCTGTCAGTGTTGCCCTATGGACAACCTTTATAGACCTTTACAGAGGGGGATTTATCTGTATGAAACTGTATTTTTCATCTCTTTGAGGCACAACCTGTCCTGTGGAAGAATATCTCTGCCATCACTCTTAGGAGCCTTTCTGAGCTATAACTTTCAGCACAAATCCTGATGACTCCCTTTTTTTTTTTTTCGATAAAAATGATGTCTTTTACCTTTTAACCCCAGGCCTGCACCTGCTGATACTCCCTGTTTTTGTTTTCGATTTTTGAAATACAATAACAGAAGCTATGAGCTTCCAAAGTACCTTTCCTTCACAGACATCTGTTACGTCCACTCTCACAGAATCGGCAACAATCTCTTGATGGCCCTCATTTGCAATGAAGTAGTAGGCTAGGAAGCGAAAGGCAGGCACCATCTTCTCTGTGATTTTAAGGTTTATTACTTTGTTTGAGGATGAGACCCTTCCCAAAACCTCGGCTTGTCCCTTTGCCACAACCTGCAAGGCAGAAACAAACAGAAGTCAAATACTGAGAATACACCCTAGAATGTGCATTATGCTGCATAATTCTACATATATATATATATTTGCTGAAGCAATCTCTGTTTAAAATATATTCTCTTCTAATTGCACTTAACAGTTAATTCCTAACCTGTATACCAGTAGCCTGGACAAGACTAGCGCACAATGTGGCAGGGAGGCTCTGCTGCACTGGTCTTGTGGCCCAGGTTTGAACACAAATCTGCCACCCTCTTCCACTCAATCTTACACCTTGAAAAGGGGTACCCAAATTTTAGTCTCATTTTTGTCTTCTACAACGACTGGCTATCACCCCCAGTAGGGTATCAGCTTTATTTAATCTGTAATCAGTACTGGATCTTTCAGATGGTGTGAAAGGCTTGGAACAAAAAATTCCAAAAAATATTATTCAGGATAAAATATCACAGACTGGCTTTTCAGTGATCTCAGCCCATCTTTAATTATTTAAATCCTTTCTTCTCACATATTATATTCGTGGGCTGTCAGAGAAATGAAAACAGATGCAGTGGCAGGACTGACAGTGCTCTTCCTTGAACAAAACACATGAAGCTTTCCTAAACACACTATGAATGGGCTTCAGGAAGAAATGAAGACATGCTGCAACCTAGTCTGAAATCCTTGTTGCCTTAATTTACATGACCAAAGTTTGGGAGAGAGCCTCACTGCTGAGCTCTAGCAGTGGTCTCCCACCCCTTACACACACCACCTGCCCAGCACTGTGCCTTCCCAGAGCCTGGCAGTACGAATTCCAGCCCTGTGCTAAGTTATCCAATGAAAATTAATCCAAAAACATAAACGTAACTCCTAGGGTTACAATTATTACAATCTATCACAGTCCTATTAAAAATAAATGGGAACTGGTGTCTGTGGTGCTTATCATCCTGGGTAATTTAGGATGCCAAAGAAAATTAAGATGAAAAGAGGGAGAAGGGGATTAAACATATTTCAGATCCAAAAGATTTAGTCCTGGAATGTACCCATGAATTCATTTATCTCCTTCAGCAAAATAAACACTGTGCTTGCAAGGCTGAGCAAGGTGGCTTCCTTGCTTTTCTACCTTCAGATCTGCTTTTCAGTTGTAGGATGTTATTTAGGGCCATAACACCAATGCTTTCAGTACCATTCATGACAACCTTTGCTGGAGGTAACATTGACCTAGCAGTTAACTAACACCAAAATGGTAATATGGAGCTATGGTACTAAA
>VXBA01005459.1:816648-829934 GCA_013399895.1 Serilophus lunatus
GATAGATAGATAGATAGATAGATAGATAGATAGATAGATAGATAGATAGATAGATAGATAGATAGATAATCTGTCCATAAAAAGGTGGGTAGCTCTGTAATGGCTGAAAAAAAGTATTTATGGGAATCAGACCAATAAAATTAATATTATGAGGAAAGAAAACAGATTGGAAGGAATGTGAAAGAACAAGACCTGGATTAAGAGAATCTTAGATTAAGTTAAAATTGCCATAGATACCATAGATATTATCTGCCTGGGAGTTCAGCTTTCAAGGCTGTCAGTTCTTTCAGAATATCCATGTAATTATGCAGATAAACATTAACTCATATGGATCTATTTACTTTAGACTGCCTTAGAAACTGCAGACTAAAATTTGTACTTATATGTCCTTCTTAAGGAGAAAAATTTACAAAGATTTGTGTATTACATGCCCCCAAACATATACAAACATATAAAAATAATAGAATCATATAAATAGTTTCTGAAAGAGACCTATAGAGATCTCTAGTCCAACTGCCTGCTCTAAGATGAGACATCACCATTTTAAGATTAGGTCAGATGTGGTTTTCTCTAGTTGAATGTTATATTTTTCTGAGGATGTGAAATCCCTATACTCTCTAGGGAACCTCTTTCAATAATGCATTAATCACTAGTGAATAGCTTTTCCATAATGTACCTTCCAGACCATAACTTTTAGCCTTTGTCCCTTGATATATTGCATGGCACTACCCAGGAAAATTTGCCTCTCATTGAAAGTTTTAAAGTTTGTCTCTCATTTTGTCTGTAATTCCTCTCCTAGCAATTTTAGGTTCTCAGTAATGCATTCTTAGCTGCTTCACCAAACTGAACAGGTCCCCTTCCCCCAGCCTGTCTTAATAGGTCGGGTGTGCCAGAACACTGATCATCTCACTTTTCCTTTGCTGGACCCCCTCTGTTTCTGCAGGTATTAATAACTAGATAAATGTTCTGGCTTGTATAATTCCTAAAAGAAATTATAGATATGATACTATTCAGTTTACCATATAATAGAAATAGTCAATTTTTCCACTGCCAGACTGATGAATGTCATTCAAGGTGATGCGTAACGTATCTCCAGGTGCCACAACAGTATGTGGGATGATGATGCTGAGGTAGTCTGGGGAAGCAGACTGGTATCTTTCAGCTCTGATACTGGCTTCAGGTGATTCTAATTTTTCCTTTCCTTCTTCAGCCTTTACCTGTCAAGGAAGAAAAGGATAGAGTGTGTAAAGTAGAAATCATGTTCCACCCTCTGTGCTAATTTAATACAAACCGATCATCTTCACACCCATTTGTAATCATCTTCTAAGTTCTTCACAGATATATACTTTTAAACATAGATGTTTGGGTTTTCTTTACCATTATTTCAAGGCTTGGAGCATCTCTGGGGATGTCAAATGTAAAGGGGATTAGGCCTTCTTTATTAGAGAGTGCAGTCTTCTTCATTGGGGGTTTTCCAGGCAAGGTAACAGTAGCAGTGACAGGTAGAGATGCAGCAGGAGAACCATCAACCAAAGTGACACATGCCTGTTGGAAAAAAAAAGGTTTTTCCATTACTTAAAGGAAATCCTGAGTTTAAAAAGTGCTTATAAATAAGAAGCAGTTATTTTTAGAAACTGAGAAAAAATACAAAACTGTACACAGCAGAGTTCAGAAATATGAGCTTTGAGAGAAGGAGGCAGCATTTGACTCAGTCTGGAATCCAGCTAAGGTAAAAATCCTTATCCTGTGGATAAGGATTAAGAGCTGCCTCAAATATCCACTTGGCATCTACTTGGTCTAAGCTGATCCCAGAGATATTTGTCTTTAACTATCATAACATCAACTACTTGACTTCAACTGTTTGCAGAAAATTGTAGAAAAACTTGAAGATGTGAAGTTTAAAGCAGAAAAAACTTAAATGCTTTTTCAAAAAATTGCAATTAACTGCTTTAGTTTTCAGAATTCCAATCTGATATAGGATTAATGTGATGCAATATTATTATTTTAGTATTTTGATATGGAAATGAGGAAGAGACTGCTGTTCTATAAAACCTTGAAGGGCAACAGTACACGTTGACTTACAGAGCATTTTCTGTCTGCTCAGGCTCTGAGTGCGTAGAAACAAGATAAACCAGAAACACAAACTCTAGGTCCATGCTGGACCTATTCCTGAAGGTCTCTGTCCTATAGAGCTTCAGCTGGATCAGTTAAGAATATAAATGCAGATATAAATGCATTGCTATGGAGGCAAACCGATACTTTTGGCTGAATACTGCATACCACAACAGAGAAGGGAGCTCCAGGCACAAAATACTTTTTGGTGTTAGACAGATCGACAGCATAAGGAGATTTCACAAACTTCACATTGCTGAGTTCCTCTTCTCTCATCTCACCACCTGTTAATATCAAAGTACGTATTGCTTTGAGGGCAATAACTATGTACTTACACATTACCACAACATCCATAATTTCTGTTTTCAAGGTTAATTTCATTTTAGCAGAATATATAAAGAAAACCAAAATCTGATCCCTACACAAGAACTTTAGTCTTTAGAAGAGAAAGAATAGAAGTTTCTTTCTAATGCATCATTCAGAACAAGATATTTGCAAACAAAGGGCACTCTGCCACTGCAGCCTTCCACCTCCCTTTCCAAGCTGTCAGGGCTTTGTTCCTGGAGAAAGGCTCCATCAAAGTCCAACATAGAAGTCACTCAGAATAAATTGAGTGGTTGAGACCTTAGAGCTCTAATTTTCTTGTAGGTTTTTTTCCCTCCTACTACTGGTAGAGAGGTAGTATTAGCTGATATCTTCTGCAACTTGGACTTTGAGCAACTGCTTTCCATCTAAGTTAAAACATTTGGACATTTGGGTTCAGATAAGTGATTCCAAGCTGAGATGAAGCTTTTGTACAGAAGGGGGTCAGATGAAAGAGACTGTCAGGCACTATAACATGAGCGAGCTTTGCAGAAAAGATTGATCCAGTGAGTGAAGACTTACCATGTGAAGGATTACATTAGAGAAAGTTCAATGTAAATATTACAGACTGTATCAACTAAGCCAGAGTATACTCACTTGCAGTTTCTACAGTGGTAACAGCAACATATAAACTAAACCCTTCCAGAGTAGAAATACTCTTCTTTAATTTCTCTTCCAAAAGTGGGGTATTTAAAGTAACTCTTCCTTTTCCATTTTGAATCTAAACCAAAAGTGGGAAGGGGGGGGAAAAAAAGTGACAACAGTTTACTGGCTTATTGCCACCAAGAAAGTGTTGCTTATATCATGGTTACAGTATTACAGGTTTCTATGTTTCTAGAATTTCTGACAATATTCATCTTAGCTATGACAAATCAGAATAGTTCCATTGAATACTTACTGATAGCTGTTGCTCCAGGCCTGGAATAAACACTTTGTTCTCATTTTCATCAATTATGCCAAATCGCACATATGCAGCACCTTGAATCGCTTTCCCATAAGAATGTCTTTGGAAGAAAAGTGAGGAGATGGATCATTATCTTAATAAAAAGCAAACATAAGTCAGAGTAATCATTTTATGTTGGAATGAAATCAGAATATTTTTTAGCATGAAAACAAAAATTAGTCCAACTCACTTGTAACTCAAACATGAGGACTTTTACTGACCTATGTACCAAGTAGTAATTTCAAATGCAAAGATATATATGGGGTAAATCACATTGGCAGAATCACAGATGGAGACACCATCTGACAAAATTTGCATCAGAGTGATTAAACTTTTTCTTTCTTTAAAATAAATTAATGAGAACTTTAGTTGCACAGTGAGGTCTCGCACACCCCCTTCATCGTGCATCCCCTTCAGAGGGATCAAGGGAGGTATCCAGTTTATTTAGCTTGGGTGAACTGCTAATTCCTTTGAATGAGACACCTCATGAGCAGAACTTTTAAAATAAAGGACCAGAGAACGATTTCGGGGACCGAGATGAGGTGTTTGGTACCTCTGAAGGTCTACAGAGACAGATCCTACTTGCTGATGCTTTAATACCTGCATTGGAGAGAGAAGACATCCTTTGTTCCATGTCTCTCCCACAGATTTAGGCAGTATAGCATAAGGTTCTCTTGTAACTGAAACATTTGCCAGATAGATATCTGGCCAGAACACCCCTGAACGTTCCATACAGGGCATGGAGAGAGAGGATAGGGCGTGTAAGACATGTTGTTTCACCTGGCTCCTTACTCAAGGTAATTCTGGCAGATAGCAGCCTCTGGCAGCATAGCATGTAATGTGCTACATGAGAGCTGCCATTGCCATGGTTTTGTCTTTTGCTTGTGAATTTCTGCTTCATCTCAGTTCTGTAATGGCTTATTTTTGTTTAAACAAACCCTCTCTCAAATTGACCTGATCAGCAGCACTGTTGTATACCTATGAAACCAACTGAAAGGCAGTTCTTATGAAAACTGCTTTAAAGTCAGAACTAATAACTGTGGAAAACAATAGTCAATATACCAAATAACTTCATTACATGCATGGCCAGTTCAGAGAAATAAGTTCAATTATCAGGAATTCCATATGTTAATTTTTATGAAAGTCAGGCAGGTCTGTGCAGTACCACTAGGACCTTTTCCCACAGAGAAAAGAATAGTACTCAGTTATCAAACCCCAATTTTTCTTCTTGAATGATTATGATGTCAATTAGTAGTGAAATACTTATGAAGTTTATAAACTCAAAATTGAGTTCTGTAATAGCATAGAGGAAATTTTAGAAAGAATTAAAATATTAAAGCCAGTTATTTGATATCACTTCATATCACAATATCAAGTAATCATGATTAAAGCTAGTAATTATTCAATAGAACCAAACACAGACTTGAAGGTGATCGAGAGGAGATTAGAAGAATTGATTTTTTTTTTCAGCCAAGCAAAAGGACGTGGATACAGGGCTCTGTCTGCTCTCCCACAGTGTGCTGGGGAAAGGAAGCAGCACAGTCAAGGACAGAGGTCAGAAGTCCAACAGGGTATAAACTGGCCAGGGATCAATTTAGATAAGAAATAAAACCTGATAGAATTAGTGGAGTGGAGGATCAGTCTTTTACTTTGATAATGTGCCAGGGTCCATGTAGCAAATCTAGCAATTGCACCCTGTTTGGACCCAGTTAATTAAATTAAACTAGTACAGTGCTGTCTGGAAGGCTGCAGCCAGCTGGCACAGCCCAGCCCATCACATCCCTACTCTACTAAACCCTCATCTTTCACAGCAAGGTGGTCACATGAATACCTTGGGTTGACCATGGTTTGTGCCTCTTCCTAAATAGGTTTCAGAAATCATTTGGGGAGTGTTGTATGGACGAGGTTGAGCTTGTGCCATGCACCAGTTGAGCCATCATCAGCCGAGATCTAGGGCCCATGAACCTCTCTTGGAACTGTTTAATTTACTGCCTAGATGGTTCAAGTAGTTTCTCTGGTATCACGTTCAAATGAAGACAAAAGTTCCTCGTGTGTGAGGATAATGTTTAAGTACAATAATAATTTGTTTGCTGCTCTCAGTTTGGAGCACTTTCTAGAGTCAAACACAAGGTGAAATATGAATGGGTGCAGTAGTAATGATGCGTTAGCCACATGTACTCATCACAGAATCATTAAGGTTGGAAAAAATCCAGCTTCTAAACCAGCACTGCCAAGTCCACCACTAAACCATGTCCCTAAGTGCCACATCTACGTGTCTTCTAAGTATCTCCATAAGGGTGACCCAAGCTCTTCCTTGGGCAACCTGTTCCTATGGTTGACAGCATTTTCAGTGAAGAAATTTTTCCTAATATCCAATTTAAACTCCCTCCTGGTGAAACTTCAGGCCGTTTCCTCTTAGTCTATCACTTGTTACCTGGGAGAAAAGACTGAATGCCACCTGGCTACAAAGTCCTTTCAAGCAGTTGTAGAAAGGGATAAAGTCATTCCTGAGACTCCTCCAGGCTAAACAACCTCAGTTCCCTCAGCTGCTCCTTGTAAGTCTTGTGCTCCAGACTTTTCACCAGTTTTATTTCTCTTCTCTGAACTGGCTCCACCACATCAATGTTCTTCATGTAGTGAGGGGCTCCAAACTGAACATAGGATTTAGGATACAGCCTCATCAGTGCTGAGCCCTAGTCTTGCTGGCCAGTCTATTGCAGATAGAAGCCAGGATTTCATTTGCCTTCTTGGCCACAGAAAAATGTTAATAATTAATGACTATTTAACTAAAGGTTACTGTAAGCCAAAGGACTTACAAGATTAGTTATTGTCTAGGCTCAGACTTTGGTTGTATAGACCAGGACATTTTATTCTTATTGGTATATCACATCAGCAATTTCTATATTTAGATCTTTCCTCCTTTTGTATTGACTGTCTTCTCTCTTCCATCCCCACCAACTACTAAGATAGATACAAACTATCCAATGGCGATTTATCAATAAGATATTCTTATATTATTCAATTATGTGTATGTTTCCAAAAGGCAATACTCAAGGAGGGTTTGCCTGGAAAATTTAATGAAATATCCTTATAAAATTATGCAAGTTATTCTGTAGAATTAGTGAATTATAAGAATTTAACTTAATTTCTGAAGTATCTTCTACAATGTCAAGTGTGAATGTTTGTATATTAAAAAATATATGTAAACCATTAATAATCAAAAGAGTAAAAGCGAATAAATACAATAAATTTCACAGGTCAAAAGTAAATAATAATTATCTAAGAAAACAGAAACAGTTCATTGTTTGCATTATTTCTACTGTACAAAAAATGTGGCCACTGTTTAACACTAAAATTACATAACAATGCTAGCTACAAAAACTCTATGTGATCTTATTTTTGGTTTTGTGGTAAAGAACGTTAAGGAATACGATGAATCAATCTCAAAAGCCATGAGGTGCTGACTTTTGTTTTAAGGAGTTGTTCTAACATTACTCACTAGTCCTGTGTATTCAACTCTCTGCTGGCAGATCAAAATTGCCTGGAAATAAATCTGAGATCTTGTTCAGATAGGGAGAAATTAACAGAGTAACTAATTCAGTGTTTTGTAGATAATGCAGAGTACCTTATTTCAGGAGATATCAACTATCCAAAGTGCTTAACAACATCCTAAAAACCTAGTCTATTTGATAGCATTTGCTAATATTAATTTCTGATTTTTAAAGATATAAAAATTAGGAATACACTGATCAGCATTGCACTACTGTGCAGCAACAGGCAAGTAGTGACAGCCATGGAAACTCCTCTGATTAATTGCATTTATTCACCTGGTAACATTTCTGCATAAAATCATTGCTCTCAAACAACCACTAACTCATTACAAACAAACTTCACTGGGCATTGAAAAAATTCCGTACCCAAATTTGAATCCATCTCTACTTGGGTTACATTAAATAGCACATCTGAGGCTTTAGAACATGTTTAAATGTTTAAACCAAAAAGTACAAATAAAACGAGGTGACCAGTTTGCCTGGAACCTTGCCTAGCAACACAGAGGAGAATCCAAAATAGCCACCTTTTTACTAGCAAAATAAAAAATTCAGAAAACCTTTTTCCTTGTTGATGACCCTGACTTGGACCCAGGCAGAACTTTACACTGATATCTGAAGTTACTAGTGGAAACAGAGGGTATATAAGATTCAAGCAAAGCCAGAAAGGGAGTTAACTGTTAATGACAAGGAAGAAGCTGCAAAGTTCACAATCTACTTATCTGACTCCTGAAAACAGTCTGGTCTGAGCACACCTACTTTGCCTCGATATTAAACACAAAGTTTGCATTCCAGATGTGATAGTATGGCTGAAGTGGGACGAGTTTTACTTCAAAAGATGGAAGCTCTGCATGAAATAAAGAAAGTAAAAGGTCTTGTGAGTTTCAAACATACCTTAAACTCCTGGTATGTGGCAACACCCACCAAGGATGCAGCTGCATTGTGGAGATATTTTAGTTTGAAACAGCAGTGTACTTCTGAAGCACATCTCCTGATAATCTTCCTTATTCTGCTTTGTTTTACATAGTGGAGCAGTCTTCAAGCACACAAAATTCATTTATTTACAGTGAAAATAAGCCAGAAGATTAACTGCTCATGGGCATTAAGTGCCCAGATTGAAGTAAACTCACCCAAAAATTAGTTAAGTGTGGACATGATAGCATCACCTGTGTCTGAATTTACTCCTATAAAGGCAAATCATTGGCTCCTGTAGATATAGTCAGGGTAATTTACTCTGCCATGCAGCTATTTGTAGAGGTTGTAGTAGTCTCCACTGTTCTGTTACATCTACTAGCTAAGGCAAAACCAGTTTTGTCAAACTGAGATTTTCATACCTTACTTATGTTTTCTTTTGTCTTGAAGAAAGAAACCCTAACACTAGATTTTGCAAGAAGGCATAATTTCAGTGCAAATGAATCAAATAACTTCTTATTCCAAACTCAAATTTCTACATTTTTACTTTTTCCACAGTGCCCTTACTGATCCTTAAAATAAGATTCTTTGGGTAAAGGAATAACTCTAATAAACTTCTAACTGAATTCTATGGAGAGAAAACCGGCAGCTATTTTTCTCATCCTAGTCTTCACTGGAAACTTTAGCCAGAATTACAATGACTTTAAAATAGAGCTCATCTCATTTTTTATTTTTTTTTTCTGCAGTAGGAGAGCCCTTAAAATGTTTTTGAAAAATGTTAAAAAAGTTACTAAATCTGTACTAAAGCTGTAACACAAATAACAGCTCTACAAGATCTGCATATAGATAAAGGTGTTTCTTCTTTAAAATACAAGTGGAAGCCACACTAAACCAGAGTTTTCCTTCTGTACATTGGAGATAGCAACAATGCACTGAAACACCATGAAATTTGTCCTTAGTACTTAACTACAGCCAAGTTTAACCACCAAAGAATATCTTTCAACACATAATTATAACTTCATATATTTAAAATGTAAATTTGAAATCCTCTTACCATATTTTTTAACTTCAAATTCAGTGGAAACATTAGACATTTCATGTTGATGAAACCAGGCTTTGATTTTCCAAGTTCCAGGCCTAAAGTTCAGATTCAGTAGAAAATAGTAAATTAGAATTCCTCAGATATTTTATGACATCAATATATTAATTATCACTAAATGCTAATATTTTCCTTACTTTGATTTAATCCCAAAATAATTTTTACATGGATTTCTCTTTGCCGAGTGGAGCCAGCGACATATTTCCAAATGTCCAAGAAAATGCAAGATAACATATTTGCAAACCACACGTAAGATGTATTACTTTTGAAAAATCCTCAGAAATAGAGAACTCAATAAATATTTCCTAGAGCTTATCTTCAGTGTAATATCAAAATCAACCTAGCATGCAAGAACACACTCAATATTAAGTAAAAGTGTGACTATTTTAAATCAGAGATAATTAATGACACTTTGCAAATTAAGACCTTGTAGAAACACTGTCTTGAATGAAGCCATACATTTCAGCAGATATTAAAGCAGTTTATTAAATCATTCCTTATTAGGATACATATTACGATTTACAGAAGATTAACATTAAATTCTGGACTCATCTCTCCAAGATGAAGTGCTTAAGGATAAAAAGATTTTAGCTATAGGCTCAATCTTTGACACTTGGTGAGACAACAACAATTTTAAGAGGTAATTCTATCAATTCGGCAGTTAAAAATCTTAATGTACAAGTTTTAATGCACATGGCACAGCAGTAACATACTCAGCAACGTCAGGTATTTCAAAGTGTTCAGCGAACACTGATTTTATTTTCTGGTCTGACTTTTTAACCACCATTCCTTTTGAGTTCTGTTGAGACAGAAAAAGCAAACATGAAATTAAGTACCAGGTGACAAACATTTACATGCAAAGGATCAAGTTCATATACTAGTCCTATGGAAGAGAAAATGCTTTGTTTACTTTCCTACTTTAATATTCACATCATGTTTCCCTCCGTGCTCCTGATATGGCCAAAAATGACTAGACATATCTCATCATCTATAAATATTGGTTTCAGCATTGCAGTCATAGCTATAGTTTTGCTCTTGGATCCTTTGTGCAGGTTTTTCATAGTTTCTCTGCTGAAGAAGCTCTTATCAACAGTGTTTTTTCATACTTACTAGCACAGCAACTGTAACCGTGTCTTCTGTTGGCCTCATAGCATTGTCCAGAATGAAGATCCTATATTTTACTGTTTAACAGAAGAATAAATACATTCACATATTTTTTTCTGGCCTTTCTAGATAGTAATTATTACAAGTTGTAAACCAAACTACTGAATTGACTACTTTTTTTTTTAAATTAAAATAAATCTGAGAAATTTCAAAAAAGAATTGCATTTTTCCACAGGCTCTGCTTGTTTTATGACTGTATAACCTCTTGAAGCAAATTCTGATAATTACTCAGAGAGTTTCACTCACTTTTGCATTCCTTCTGCAATCAAGACCTGAATCCAAACTCAAGAACTCTTTTTACTTCCCTCTCTCATTACTCAATGCAATTGTTAGGTAACAAAACAGTTGTGATCTTAAAGATCAAAGGATACTTATATTGCTGGTGTTGCAAGTAGAAACAATATGATTTTGTTTTTTCACACACTTCTTATGAATTTGTTTTTCAAAAGAAAGTCATAATTAAGCTTTTGAACAAAATGGAGCAGATTTGTGTGGCTCCCATTAGAATGACTCTTGGCTCCAGTGGCAGGCTTGCTGCAATGTGCAGTGAAGACCCTCTAGAAGCCCTGGCTAAGTCATTGTTACTTTTTCTAATCATGCCATTGTAACGTCTATTATTCGGCATCTGAAATGCAGCATTTGTATTTTAACCTTTGGAATTTTGTGTGTAGAGAGGCTTATCCGTCTGAATAAAAATGTAGCCTTTCTTGGAGGACAGGAGGATCCGAGTACTCTGAATGGTCTTATGAAGCTCTTTGCTTTCAGCAACCAGCAAAACATATGGACGATTATTCTTCTTGAACAGGTTCTGTTGCAGAGTCCCTGGCTTGACCTGAAGAGGACGAAAGGGAAAACCCCACAGAGTCAGAGAGGAGCCTGTTAACTTTGAGACCTCAAAAACAGCTGAAGTGCTTAAATAATTTTATTAGCATTATTCAACAGAATATTCTCAATTACATCTTTCTTACTGGATGTTACACATTTCTTACTAGGTGAATATGTTTTTCAAACTATAGATATTATCTAATCTTCCATTTTCCATCAAAGAAATACACATTCTTTTCTCCAATGGCAGTAACTCTTCAGTCTACATGCTTGATGAGTTCCAGTTACCGTATATCCTGTAATCCCTATTATGCTCAAATCTTGTCTATGAGATTTGTGCTTTACTTCACATGGTTTAGTATGATGCTTCTGAACGTCATCTTCAATAGGAACCTGATTTGAAAGCTCAGCTGTTAGCTTTGGGAGTAATTGACCAGAGCTAAACCGAATCTTGCTATGTGCGGTTTTCCAACCAAACAGCCCAAACTAGTGCTACTGCAATAAATCCTGTCAAATTTCAAAGGCTCATGCCAGAAGCAAATGATGCAATGCAGGATGTAAAGAATTAATCCATCTCAAAAGTTTGCACAGACAAAAAAGGCCTTTGGTCTGAGAGACTGCACATTTTTAAAGGTTTCTCTTGTTTTGTAAAATGACTAGTAGTAAGCCGAAGTTATGAATGCAGTCATAGTTTAAGTGATGCCGAACAACAATGATAAAAAAATTAAATGCTTTTAAATTAATCTTCATTTATCACCATGTGACCAATTCTCGAGCTTGTTATTTGAGCCCAAAGGAGCACTCACACTCACCACTGAAATTACATTAAGAATTGTTTTATTAACTGGTTGGGTAAAAAGGGTGCTGCAGTCACTGAATTGGTGTTCTGTCGTCTGTCTCTAGGAATCAGTGTTGTCTCTGTTCCAACCTATTCCTAGTATAGATTATGTGCTTTTAATCACTAAATTAAAACATTTACATCAGTATGATGGCAGACTCACCATTATTTTTTTCATATCTTGGTAGTCATTATTTTGGTTAAGGTTAAAGATGATCCTCTCTGATAGGAGCTGATTTTTCGTTTCATCTTTGAAATATGCGGTAACTTGCACAGGACTCTGTGCTCCATGGACTTGAACTGTTACTGTCTCATGTGTGCCCAAATGTACCACATTTGGGGCAGTAATAAGAAATCTAAAACAACAGAGAAACACATTGTCGAGAATGTGATTTAAAGAAAGAAAAAAACCAGACTCTTACAGAATAGCTGAGCTTGGGACTTGTGGAGATCACCTAATCCATTGCCTTGTTAGTCAGAGCAGAGGTTAAAAGAAGACAGTTTCTCTCTTATTGATCCCCAAATTCTGAACTGTCACATTTAAGTCCTACAAAACATCAGTCCCTATACATAGGAGAAAAAAACCCAGCAATATGTTCCAGGGATTATCAAGGCAATTTATAGCCTGGTTTAACTCAGAGATAGTTCTAGAAACTCAAATTTCTGAAACAAAATGAGGCCATGCATTGAAAGACAATGAGTACATATTCATAAGTACACATATAGTGCTACAAATTTAAGTATCTTCATGTAGCAGCACCTACCTTATGCCAGCTTATGCTTTAATATGTGAGAAAGTACCAATTTCCTATATGGTCATATTTATAGGGTTATAAGTAGCTGATCTTCATTGGAATGCCACTGTTTGTGAAATGTTGGAAATGAGAGACCACAGACAGTAAGAAAACAGCTTTGGGAAGAGTTGAGTTGGAGGCTAAATTGGTTGGGACTTTTTTTTCTCTTTATTACTTTCCTTTATTCTTAACTCTGCTCTGGTGCTTCTTAGTAATTAATTTAATGACCTTTAAAAGAGATACAATAATTTTTGCTCTCATTTTTTTGAAGTATATTTTACACGCAAAAAACAGAGAACTATGTGAAAAGCCGTGTCATGACACTTCACATATAATGTCACATACACAAAGAACAGTTCTGAGCTTAAGAAAGCTGCTTTTGGAAAATGATTATTCTGCAAAAGTCGTCTAAAATGAAAGGTAAATGATATTGCTAGCATCAGAATGCATTGGCCAAACTTTCCATTTTTTACTTTTTTAAAAAAACTTACTTCTTTCTTAAATGTATAAAATGAAAGGTGAAAAAATGAGGGAATAAAACTGACAATTTAATTCCATTCGCTCAGAGTCTGTTGGCTCTAGTAAAGGGTGACACAAGACCTCACTTCACATATGGAAAATGGAGAGTAATGCTTTCTCTCTGATATAGTCTACCAAAATTCAAGGCTTTTTTTTTTTTTTTTTTTTT
>VXBA01005459.1:829967-858262 GCA_013399895.1 Serilophus lunatus
TTTTTTTCCTCCCAATGTATAGTTAGTTGACTGACCAAATATTTTACCAAAGCTCTCCACTAGGTATGGCAAGTACCTGAAAACCCTTCATCCTGGTGGGAACAAAGCAAGAGTCTCCTGTACCTCTGCCCTACAGATAAGGGTCAATTTGAAGGACTTTTAACGTGCTCCACAGATTTTCTCAAAGAGTAACGCCTATTTCCCAAACTCAGGAATTTGTCCAACTAGAAGAACCACTATCAACTTATGTAAATCTTCATTAAAATAGAGGATAAATACAGAAGAACACTGAAGGTCTCACAAAAGTTAAACCTTTGCTTTTTGCAATGTATAAATCAATCACAGTTATTTTTTCCCAGGATTTTTGCAATCCAGTATATATCATAAACAAAAGAAGAACAAACAGTGATAACAGAATGAGCAACATTCTTTAGTAGGACATTTTTAGTTATTGATTACTGAGCAGAGATCTCTTCCCTGCATAGAAACTGCATAAAAAGTGAAGTTTTAAGCTTTTTACTTCCTACCTATTTCAGGTTACACAAATTTTCAGTGGTTCAAGAAACTGGCTTTGTTGATGCTCTATTGAGAATATTTCCTACTTTCACTCTCAAGGAATTTGTTAGGACTGAAGAATTGATAATAAGATGTACTTACGATGGTGCTTGCTGTGTATTGGATACCAACAAACAAAAGCTCATCAACAGTACCAGCCTTGCCATTGGAAAGCTCTACAATATCTGCAAAACAAAAATATCAAAGAGCCACTGTCAAACTAGGTGCAGGCTGTAAGAAATGGGCTGATGGCACATTGCAGCAAAGAATATTACCTATCCTGGTTATTTATTAATAACTTGCGAGGTTGTGCAACCAATAATGATGGACTTGCTGGTGATGCACACAATACCCTTGGAGCAGGTATTTTGGACTAAGCCAAAATTTTACATTGGATTATTTATCTATTCGCTTTCTAGGTTCAACGTTTTTACATGTGATCATCTAAAAGTCATGTGCAGAGATACTGCAAAGGCACCCCAAAATAAAACAAGACACTGTGGCTAAAAGAGGGACTTTAAAGCATTCTAAATGGGGATAAATTCAAGTGAGAAGTCCCTTCTCTATACCATTACTTAACTCCAGGCATTTCCGTGGCCCACCAAGCTGAGAGAAAGCTCCTTCTGGTTTATATAGCACCAAAGGAACTGTGCTGGAAATCTACTTGTACAACTCAATCTGTAGGGCTTGAAGGCATTAATCTGCTTTAACTTCAGCAGAAATAAAATTGATGTCTCCATTTGAGATACTCAGCCCAATTTTCCTTTATGCTCAAGGCAGAGGGCTTTACCAGAGGGTAATTAGTCTCATTGTAGCATAACATATAAGATGATTCATTAGCTGAAGGCATTTCAGATTCAGGAGAGGCACAATACCTCAAAGGTAGGATAGTGATAAACAAGAGGGGGGGAAAAAATCTAAGGAATAACTTTTTGTACAGGAACTAGTTTTGATCAAAGGCAAATGAAAACAAACTGAAGCTCTCATCAAGTCTCGTATCGCAAATGAGATTGTTTACTCGATTGTTGTCTACCTGTGGCTTCCCGGGTCCCCCCAAAGACACACGACCACAAAGATGTAGTGTCAAAGGAGAAATCCCTTTATTGTTTACAAGAATACTTTTGTATAGTCTACATATAGTTTATACTTTTCTAACCACTGAGAAGCAATTCTCATATCACTTCTCTCTCGTCCAATCAGACACTGCCGTGTTGTACAAGCATCTTCCTTGCATGGCGTGGCCAGTCCTTTCACTTTCAGTTCAGCTCCTTCTTCAGCTCCTGGGTCCTAGATTCCACCTGCCATCTGTGACTGACAAAAAACATTCACTGGCATTTCCCTACATCTACCAAACAATTTTATTGACTCGTGAAAATGGGAAACTGCTCATCTGATTTAGAGGCAGGTCATACCCCAGAAATGATCGTATGGCTATCCCCCAAGTTCAGGTGGTAAACTGCCCTTTAATACACCACATTTAAGTTTGTGTCATTAATTATTAGTGATGGATGCCTTAAATCAGCACTCCATTATGTGTAAGGTGAATTCATGCTCACACCTACGAGTTCATGTACTGTAAGGCTAAAGGGACCTTTACCTCGCCTCACCACTTGCCTAAGTGACACCTCTTGCCTTGCTTTTCAAGACAAGGAGATAAGAGAAGCAGCTGTCAACAAACCAGCTCACTATTGTATGGTGAGTATGCCACAAGTGTGGTAGCTTCCTCTAAGACATAAACAGATGGAAAGTGCTCTCTGTCCATTGCTGGTCACAGAAAAGGCTAGCAGCAGTAACAGCAAGAATGTTTTTGGCTTCAAACTCACATCAGAAAAAGCTCTTTTGCCTATTCTAGGCATAGGATTGTTTTGTTTTGTTTTTCCAAGACAGCCAGTTCCCTTCACCTTTCCTCTTCTGGCTTTCACGTCAGGTGTCAGGAGGGAGGTTGAAATTCAGGAGAGGTACTTGTGGATCCTCAGGGTCCCAATCCTTGCTCTTTGGGAGATGTTTACAGGAGTTCAGACTTTAGAACTATTAAGAACAAAATTAATTTCACTCTATCCTCCCTCCACACCCTTTAATTCCCTCTGCAGTTAGACACTCACCAACCTGATTTTTCGCCATGCAAAAATTCCATCATTTTCCTCAGGGATTCTGGCCTTCTAAACTCAAGTGCGGTGATGAGGAAGAGCAGAGATTTCCACCACAAAGCTGGTCTGTATTCAGGGCAAAGACACTTGGAAGAAGAAGTTCTCTTGGGAACAGGGCTCATGCTCTCCACAGGGAGCAGAAAAGGCTTGTTAAACTTGCAGCTTGTAAAAATAAGGACTTCTCACTCTTGCAGAGATAATGAGAGAGTTAATTAAGAGGTGCAGTGGCTGTAGAGCATAAGGCTCCTGCTATTTTCAGAGACAGTTGTGCTACTACGTCTAGCATTGCTGCCGAAGTCGTAGCTGATGCAATCACTGAGCAATCCTAGTCACTAAAGCAGGACAAGAAACAACTCAAGTGGGTCCTTTGCTTTTCTTCAGACAAATATAGAATAAGAAAGAAAACCATCTGCAAGGTCAATGCCCATTTCTTGAGAAACACATAGGGAGTTCTTCCAACTGAAAAGTCAACAATTTTCAGAAGACTGCAACAGAAGCCAGGATGGATTTTGTACTCCTGTAGTCACAGGAAAGGCAGCTTTGCACTGTAATATCACACCAAAATCTTGCTCTGTGCCCGTCTTTGGCAGAGGGGAGAAGATGGGCTTTCCATTGTCCAGGCCGGCTTGTCAGGGACTGAGGTCTGTTTGCACAGCTACACAAATAGCCTTCTGTGAACTCACAGAGTATTTTCTAAAGGGGGCCTTGGAAGAGCTAATTTTTTAGCTTTCACTTGTTTTTAATAGTATTAACACTTTTGCTTCCTTAAGGGAATTAAGTATATGTGAATACAGAATAGCTATCCATAGCAATATGCTGCTTGTGTATTTTCTACTTAAATTTAAGGAGGTGTTCTGACTCTTAATAAAGGGTATTTTTTCATCAAAATATAAGCCAGTAACTTCAATTAAATAGGATTTTCCTCACTGTTTCTTACAAACACAAAAGAGTAAGTTTATACTTAACCATTTATATGAGACTTAAAATTCCTTGTGCTTAATTAGTCTGTCTCAGGTCTTGTGTAAAATGATCATTGGACTGGTTTTCTAGTAACACATATTCTTTTTCTAGTGATTTCTAGTATAATGTAAAATATTCCTGTCCAAAGCCACACTAAAATATAACATAAGGAAACAAAATGAAACTAAATAATATAAAACGATCTTGGTTGAAGGTCTGTAGCACATGCATGAAAGTGAGAACACATAAAACTCCCCCTAAAATAACTTATATGCCTGTTCTTTTCCTAAAGACAAAGTCCTTTCCTATTTACTCATCAGCCACTTTTCACCTATTGATCCTTCAGCTGACCCACATGTGGAATGCACAGCCCGGCATTGGTGTACAAGTGAGAAGGAACTGGTGAACTCCGAACTTGGGGAGGCAGAATTGCTTTCTTTTGAGTATATGTATTTCTCCTTTCAGTAGCTTAATTTGAGCTTTGTAGGATTTCACAATGTTTTGAGCACCAGTAGTAATTTCTGTTCTTTGTCTTCAAGAGCTTCCAAAGGCTTTCCCCCCTTAATCAGCCTAAATAATAACAAGACCAAACTCTTCTTTCACTTTCGTCCTGTGCTGTTTCATCTCTGCCTGGCAGGAGGGTACAAAGGACAGCTTCACAAAACACATTTTACAAATAAGCACTGTGGTGACATCCTCTTTGCTGAATTACAGAGTTATTGCAAAAACAAATGCACCGTTTCACTTCTGACATTTCAGAAAATTAGATTTTAAAATCCTTTTTCAACAGCAGGCCATGAAGTGCAGGTCTAATTTGACACTAAAGAGAAGCTGTCCTGCTGTTAAGAGGAAATTTTCAATGCAAATTGAAATTGTAGATTAAAAGTATACTTTTTTCTTGCCATAATCAGAGTCATTAATTAAAAAGCTAAACTAGGTTTGAAAAAGTTAAACTTACCATGGAAAAAATATCCTTTAAATGTTCTGCATTTAGTATTCCTAAGTGTATCTACTGAAAAAAAACCCCTATTTAAAAGAGAAAACCCAATGTATCTATCGGATTTTCTGCTCTCACTGAGGAGGCTGGATTTCAGGGGTCTTAAGCAACCAGTGTTAATTTTTTCTCATTGGTTACTCCCTCATTTCTCTCTTGTTCTCCCAATGGGTAGGCTAAATTCTGTGATTTTCTTAACATAGTGTAAAAAAAAAATTGTGAAAAGATACACAAACGCAGCATTTCTTCTGGAAATTTAATACGTTGGAAAAGTGTATGACTATGTAAGAATATGGGATTCCACTAGGTCAAGCAATAATACTTAGCATATTCTACTATCCACCCTACTGTAATAATGCATCCTCTTTTTTGGTAAACTACCTTTTCTGGAATCTCAGTGCTTTTGGCACCTTTTAGAAATGTAGGTCAAATTTAGTAAATATACCAGCTAGAGTCTCGCTTAGAGGAAAAGCCATTGAACATGTCATGGCCAGGAGGGGAAGAGAAGTCAGAGCATGACAGTGACTCTCTCACCCAGGTGAAAGCACAGAGCTGCTAGAAATGAGGAATAAAACAACTTGGCCTAAATAATATGGAGTATTTCAAGGATTGCCGTTGTACTCAAACATCCTGACAGTCTGTCTAGAGTCGTATTCTCAAATCCATCCTTTGTGATTTTCTTTTTTTTTTCAATTTCATGATAAAACCCAAAAAACCACTAATTTTTCCTTGTTACCAACTGTGATAAATACAAATTATCTCCAAAAGATCATGTGTTTCAAATAATTTGGTCTTTACCAATGTCTCCATTCTTCTGGACTGTAATGTACATAATTATCTTTTTAGGGAATTCTTTTCTACTCCTTTTGATGGAAGCAAAAGGTAAGAACAAGTTAAAAAAAGCAAAAGGCATCTTGAACGTATCGTTGGCAAAAGCTAAAATTTTAAGTAGCTGAGAAGGGTAAGAACAAAGCTTACACATCCAGTTCTGTGGATTTGGAAGCATATAATGAAATCAAGGAAAAACAGTCTTTTATGCAGGACAAATTTAAAGTAGTACTTTATAACTTTTATTGACCCTCATTCCTTGCATTTCCTGACTTGCTAAAGGGAGATCTCTAAGGTTTCAGATGACTGCACAATGATACTAGAAAATGTTGCACAAGCACATCAAAGGAGAAAAGAAATTGCACACCATTTACAACCACAGCCAGCCATGTGCCTATTTGCTACTGGCGTCCTGCCTTGTTCTAATCTGCCAATTAAATCCAAAACATGCACTTCATTCAGTAACTCAGGAACATGAGACACCAGAAAGCATCTCTCCCACATCTACAAGGCTCAGCTCCCACATCCATCACACTCAAGCAAGTTGAGGTCAGTTCCACTGGCAGATCAGAAGATGTCCTACTTTTTTAATACCTTGTTATTAATGTTCAAGGATGAAATACAAAGAGAAAGGAGGAAAAGAGACAAGATATCAGTGTCAGAAGAGTTTTGTTTTTGTTGTAAAGTAGAAGCCGTTCAGTGACAGCACATTTTGGTGTCAGAAGCTGCAGCACCTCCCTGAGAAGCAGACAGGGTGTCTGCTGACCTGGTACAGGGGACTATGAAGTTGAGATGACTTTTGTAGCAGTTCAGTTGGGATAGTTTTTCAAAAAATGTATCTTTTGTCTTCTTTCTGTAGAAATTTTGCCATGGTTTTGACTCTTTGCCACCTTCAGCATTTTAGGCATTTATTTGGATGAATAATGTGCCTTTTTTGTACTGTCAGGCATAGATACAGGAGGACTGGAGGATGTAGCAGGAATCTGCCCTCTCGCTAACCCAGTTTTACAGAAAACCACTTCCAGCAAAATGACACAAAAGGTGTCAGCTCAGCTGCCCTCTCGGTGGCTTAGATGCAGACAGGAACATTGATGCCTTCAGAAGTGAACTGGTTGGATGTCCCCAAAGTCCTGCTGATGGTACTTGGGTCAGGCACACTCTGCTCAGATTATATATATTATATATTTATAACAAAATGCAAAGGATATTTTCATTTATTTAGTCAACACATCATGGAAGGAATATGAATCTGCCCTTGCTTATATGTGACTACATGTCCTGCTATATTGTGTTGCTTTTGATGGGGATAGAGTTAATTTCTTCAGAGTAGCTGGTATGGGGCTGTGTTTTGGATTTGAACTGAAAGCAGTGCTGATAACAAGAATGTTTTAGTTACTGTTGAGCAGTGCCGACACAGAGCCAAGGCCTTTTCTGTTTCTCACCAGTGAGTGGGCTTTGGGTACACAAGAAGTTAGGAGGAAACACAGCCAGGACAGCTGACCCCCAGTGATCAAAGGGATATTCCATTTCATACCTTATGGCATCATGCCCAGTATATAAAGCCAAGGGAAGAAGGAAGGAAGCTGGGGACGTTTGGGATGATAGTATTTTTCTTCCCATTGTCTCATTTTTTACTCTTCTAATGCTCTCCCTCATCCTGATACAGGGGGAATGAGTGAGCAGCTGTCTTGTGCTTAGTTGTTTGCCGCAGTTAAACCACTACAGCTTTATTTTTATGAAGTGGGACACATTTCCAGGCCATTCACACTCAATTTTGACCTGACTTCTGAATGAGGAAGATGAATTTTCATTCACATCAGAATGGGGTCTAAAAACACCTCTGCACTGCTCTGGTTTAGCTCGTGGTCCTAGCAGGATCCCACTGCTACCTCTGACAGCATCCCAGCCTGCAACCGTGCTGTGAATGCCAAGGCTGAGGCTGTACCTCCGCTCTCCTCTCTTCAGGGTTGGGGGCCAGAGAGGTTTGGCAACTGGTGCCATCCACAGCTGCGCGTTGGTCTCAGCTTTCCTTCTTCTACCTGCACTAGGTGTGCCTGTGGTGTCTTTCGTTGGGTCAGAGAGATAGAAGAAATAATAAGCAGGTCTGAAAGCCAGTACCCACAGCCTCTAAGCCTCTGATAGAAGCCCAGATCTGTGATCTAATTCCCTGCTTGCTTATGTTGTTCTTGAGCTTGAACACCATCTAGTCCTGCAACTGGGGCCCGCCAGCCTCTGCCACCAAAATAGTAAAGCAAGCTCCTCCTCAAGGTTATATACAGCATGGGGCTGCCAAGGCTGGCTCTTACCAAGCATCTCAGTCTTGGGCTGCTACATTCTGTCGTGCAGGCTTTTCTCATTCCTTGCTGCCACTAGCAGCAGTTTCTTTAAATTTGGAGCTGGATCCTCTTTCAATGACTTTTACTTTTCTGCCTGAGCAGTAACAAATAAATAAATGAGCAGTCATCAGAGATCATTAAGAATTACAATACGATGTAGTGCATCACTAAATTTCTAAACACCTTCCTTTCCTTGGTGACTCCTGTAAAGCTTCTTGGCCTCAGTAAGTACACCGCAGATGTACATTTAGGCAGCAAGCCCAGCTTCAGTGGCTGTGAGAAGAGTATTAACGACATTTACTTGAACATAATTCTTTAAATATCCACCATATGTTTGCTGCATGTATTCTCCACTGAGGTACCAAAAAGTGTTGTCTCACTGTGGCAGCATCAGTGACTCTGACTTGGGTCATTTCTGGGATGTTAATAAACTTTAAGACACAGAATCTTGCAGCCAGAATCTGCACAACCTGCAGCTGTTATTGTACCTTGAAGCAGCAAGAAGGAAGATTAGGAATAACATATTTTTTTAAAAAATAATATTTTTCCTCTATCACATAGTTAGAAAAAGTATATTCCACCCCTGTGATTATTCTCTATGTGACTATTCTGAAATAGCAGCTTGTGTGGATAAGAATATAAAGTATTCTACAGGATATGCTCATTTCAGAACACACCATAAAAATCACTTGCACCTTTAAAAATATTAGCCATAACGGCATTCTGCATCTTCAACCATAGCTTTCATATCTGTAATTTCTCCCGATCATTTTGCTCCCAAAGTCTTGCTGTGTCTTGAAAAGCATCGCTTAGCCAAGTGATGGATGGGACAGAGCCGGGGAGGCTAAAAGGGGAGTGTGCACAAATATACGGAGTCCTGGTGCCATCCAGTGGGCAGCTATGCTCTTCACTGCGGGAGCAAGCTTTCAGGAAGAACTGTGAAATTGCCGATCCTTCTTTCTGAGACCTCCTTCCACCTCCCAGACTCCTCACAGGAGTAAAGGGGAGCCAGCTCCAGATTCCCAAGCCCTCAGGAGGTTCTCCACAGTGCAGGCTGCTCCTATGTGAGCTGTGGATCCAAGCTCCGCCAATAAAGTTAGTGGGGTTTTAAAAGCAATTTGGGTTGTCTGAATGGAGGCACCCCATCCCAGTTTGCTCCAAGAACTGCTTAAACATGTGGGTGTTAAAAAAAAAAAAAGAAGATAAAAATACAGTAATTCTCCCCAAGTAAGTCCTAGGGGACCCACTGGAACTTCAGAATCAAATGTTATAGTTTGAGACACTTCTGGTAGGAATCACTTTGGGATACTGAAAGCTGCCTACCTCTTGACATCACAACCTCTACTCAACTGTCTTCAAAACAAGCTTGTTTAGATACAAGTCCAGATTTTTCTGCAGCTAATCTATCATTTTGCAAGAAATTGCACCAGCAAAAGCAGTGCTGTTCAAGCCATATTTTAAGGCTAATTTTCTACAAAGTCAGTGTACTCTCAATTGGCATCATAGTTCAGATTCAGCCAAGAACACCTTGCTTTGCTGAGTTGCATCTGCTTCATGGCTTAGACCGTGGAAGGCAAGATGAAATGGTTTGTGTTGACCACCACAGTTTCCTGCCAAGAACAAGGCTTATCTCATTTGAGTCCTTTCTGAAGCAATTATTGCAGTCAGAAGTTTGACCCCACTCCACGCCTTATAGGCTTTCTGATTTACTGCAACACATTCTTCCCACTCCCTGTGAGTCAAGAGCTTATCTGGGAAAATAGATACCTTGAAAATGTGGGGCCCATATTTTTTCTTCTAGTTAAATTCCACTCATGACTAGAAGGGAAGGGAGAAGATTATTTTAAGCCATCTTTAAGCTTCCCGTATTTCATAGGAGGCAGAGGACTAACTTCACTTCTAATAGGAATTAAAGTGTCTTAAGGTACTGTGAAATAAGATCAGCTGTTTAGGAATGGTAACACCTTTCTGGCCTGCAGGAACAGGCAGAGACGGTCTTTGGTTTCTCTGTCATAATATATGTCTCTGAGGTTAAGAAAAGAGAGAAAAACCCCAACTTTCTGAAGATATTTATTTTACTACTTATTCCTCTTGATCACCTGCAGATAGTCCTTCTGACATTGGGGTTATAGTAGAAATAAAGGTTGGCTTAATTATATTTACTGTGCTCTTAAAGAATAAATAACCCTATCTGTAACTCAGATATCTGAAAGTGCCCTCTCTAAGGAGTCAGACAGGCAGGATCTACTACGCAGAGTAGTCCAAGACCATATAAAACCAAGATAATGTGTAGGTACAGAAGAATGCAGACATATGCTTAGGAAAACACTCCTCATGCAAACTGAGATAAAGCAAAAAACATTCCTCCTTTTTCTACGTTCTCAAGAGATGTATTCTCTCTGCAAAGGTGACCCACAAACACCATTTATGTGGCTATGTACATCCCCCTGCCCTCATTCTTTGGGGCTACTCTTCACCTTTATCACCTAACACAGAACTATCTCCTGCTTTTCCACTACAAAGTCCTCAGTGAAAAGAAGCTACGGCCTCAGAACACAGCTATAGCTGCTTAGAAAGGAGTGTGCTCCTTACTAGTGGCTAGAGAAAATAAAACATTTCTCATAACTTGGAGTTTGGAGAACAGCCTGGCCTTGCCGCAGTCCAAGTTCATCTCGATTTATGGAGAATCCTTAAATGGCTAGAATCTGCTCATACCCAGTGTTGTGTTTTATTTAGAGTAACAGAATACTAATATACTGGGATAAATTTGTGGAAGGGTAGTGGCATAAGAAATTCCCTTGTGTGTAGTTTGGTTGTTTTTTTGGGAATGGGGATGTTAAAGGAAGTCAGTTGGACAAAAACTTAGGTTAAAAGTCAAGAAGGGGGCTGGAGCTGGGTTTCAATCACTCCATAACACTGCTGTTTGTAGTAGTATGTGTGGTGGGTGAAGAGCTGGAGACACCCATGGTATCCTAACTGACATTCATCAGCATCCCTACATCACTGAAATGAGAGGAGGGAGATTTTTCCAAGAGCAGCTCTGAAGAGATGTGTATACGTGTGGGTGCACACCTGGAGGTGAAGGAGCTGAGGATAAGAATTTTAAAAAGCAGATGCAGATCTTTGTCCAGCGCAGTCATTCAAGTGAGACTGGATGAAATGTCACCCTCCTCTTCCCACTTTACTTTTCAGCAACAGTGGTCAGAATTGGCTTAATTTCTGGTTTCCTTGAAAACGCTTTAGTGAGCATGTGTCTTGTAATGGCTGGAGCGCAAATAGTGTAACTAAAGAAAAGTCTGCGAATAAACAGATTTTGATGCTTCAGAGGGATTCAGAGATAAAGTCATTGGTAGATTTACGAGCATGTGCATGTGCCTGCATGTATTTGTGCACAAGTTTCCAGAGGTTAGAAGTTTTCTTTGGGACGTGCAATAGCTGAAAAGAACAGAAGGTGGCATGTTTTCGACATTTTCTTCCAGCAAGAAAGTGCAGCAAAGGAAATGCAAGAAGGAGCTACAGTAAAGGATATAGAAGGAAGAGGAAGACACCTAAGCTCAGACCATATCCAATTCGGTAAATCTCTGCTGTTAATGATTGTATTAATGCTGAAGGCTATTTATTTTCCTCATTTTTGCAATTTACTGGTGCCATAAGGGTTGATTTTACTAGATGCTGGAAAATACTTGATCAGTTGTGGTTCATTTAATTTTCAGTACTGTCATATTTTATGAAAATTGTAAAATGCAGATGTGCTTCTTTTTTCCATTGTTTTGTTGTTTTTTTTGGTTGGTTTGGGTTTTTTTATAATAAAATTCACATAGTATGACCAGTGAATCAAGATCCATATAAGGAAGGTAGAACTAGCCCTGACAGTTTACCTTTAAAGTGCAGTTGCACAGGAGTTAGAGCAGGCAAAAAGGAGAATTAATTTACATTTGTCAGAAAATTCTGTAGAAAAGAATTTAAAGAATTAAGAATTTAAAGAATTTATTCCAAAAGAAATAAATTAGAGATGACAGAACTGTTTATTATCAAATCAGTAAATTAAGCTCTTTCTGAGTATTTAATCAAGCTTTCTTAAACTGTTAGCACAAGTAGATGCCTTTTAGTCTGCAGGCACCCTCTTGGCCTGCCTGCTTTTCTTTAAAGCATACATTTAACTTTCCTTTCCAAGCCACCAGCCTATGACAAGCAACAGGCTCCCTATACCCTGTGTGACAACAGAAAGAGCCCCGTTTATAACTGATGTTGGTGACTGACCAGGTATGATGAGCTCCCTGTGTCTTGAGTGCTCCTTTTACTTCATTCTATGACTGATTGCCACGGCTCATTTAATGAGAGCAGACTGGTCTAGAGGGATGGTGAGGGATGGCCTAAGTATGACGAAAGCAGACTCTCCTGCCCCAGCCAGGGTTCCCAGGAGCCAGCAAGGAGCTGAGGCCCCATCCCATGGGAATAAAGCACTTCTGTTGCCCCTTTGAGGAATCTGGAACTATGTCTGACAGCAGACAGCTCTTCTTTGTTCAGCAGCCAACTCCCTCATTCCCTGGGCAGTTGATTAGCTTTTAACTTCACAACTTCACCAGATGAAAAAGACTTTCTCAAAATGTCTGGGGACCAGGGAGAGAGGCCTCTGATAGCCCAGAGACTGGGAGCATTCCCTGCCACTGGCCCCTGGAGACACGTGCTTAGGATGGAACCTGCTGCCTTCCCCCTCTTTGGTGGCATATCCAGGCCACTTTGCTAATGGAGGAACAAAACCAGCTCACAGGAGTTGCAGAAGGAGGGCCAAGAGCCCAGCAGCTCAGGAGGAGGGCAAAAGGAAAAGCTGCTGCCATAGCAACAGTTTTACAGACCCCAGGCTCCAGGCGCTTGGACAGGGAAACCCTACTGCTGCAGCATCTTGACAAAATAAATAGAAGGATGGACTTTAGGAAAACTATTGTCATTAAACTTCTCTTTTTTTCTCAAGCATTTTCTTGCTGATCTCCAAACACAAGGTATTTTGGAGGAATGCTTGTGCTTCTCCTTGGCATCCTGCAGCAGATTAAGAAGTTCAAAGCTGGAAGTAGAGGTTGCATCTGCTGGTCTCAGGAGCTGCCACTGCTGAAGTCAGCACCTGGAAGACAGTCCTGAATGTCACTGGTTTCTTATTTTGGACTCTATCAGAGTGCATCAAATCAGTCTCCCTGACCCCAAAAGCCTGGGTGGTGTATTCTCAGGTTTTGACTTTGAGTCTGGTTGCTGTGATTTCTTCCAGGCAAATACACATTGAATTCTGCTTCCCAGCTTGTAACACTTCATCCTTGTTATCTTATCTGAGGAATTGTATATATAAAAAATTGTATTATATAATAAAAAAATATTACACACAGAGAATATCTACAATATACATATATCAATACTTAGTGCATACTATATAAAATGCATAAACATATCAGATGCAACTATATGTTGTAGATGTTGCATTCTTAAAATATATATTAAATGGTAAAATCTCTATAAAATTTATATAATAATAAAAACATATTCTGTGTGTGTGTGTCTGTGTGTTTGTGTGCACACATGTACAGTTGCTACAGTTACACTTTGAAACCCAACATACTGTTGGAGGATAAAACTTTTCAGCACTTCTGAGGAAGACTGGGCTAACGCATATTATCACAGCTGACAGTTCCAGATGGGAAGTACAAGCAGTGCCTAAATGCTACAAGAATTTTTTTGAATTGTTGGCCTCACACTTACCATTCATAATGATGTTACAGATGTCAAACGCAGTTCTTGAGGAAACTGAAGTTTCCTGGGGGAGAAATATCTCCCTGGCACCTTCATTTTGAGACCCAAATTGGAAAGGAAAATCCAAGCAGCAGTGTACCAAGTCAAATAGCTTGGACCTGTTCTCAGTGTAGTACTGCAGGGCAGAAAAATCACCACAGCTGAGGAAAGAGTAATAAATGAATGCCCCAATTGTTGCAGAAGGTGTGCTCGCAAAACTTCAGTCTAACATCTGATAGCAAAATCTGAATTGCCCAGAAAAGTTGTCTCACTACAAAACTGGTTGAGCAAAAAAACCCTCAGCAAGAGAAAGCAGGTATTGAATTGCTCACATGTAGCCTGGCTACATAAAAGCAAGAAGTGGATCCTATCTCTGAAATTTGTCTTTTCTTTAGATGCCAGTCTAGTTAAAAACAATTAGGTTAGCAATAAAACAGTTTCAGGCATGAATCCCTGTGGGTACTTCCTACAGCTAGGTTAGGTCTCAGTGCACAACCTGCATTGTTAAGAATCACTGCTGACAAACCAAGCTGTTCCCATAATCAAATACAGCATGTAGACCCTTAATCAGCAATAAGAACGGCACTTCTTTATTGCATTTCCCTATTGCACTTTTAGATACCTGTGACCAATATGATATTGTCCACAAAAGGGCTTTTTTGGACCTTTTTACTAAAGTTCACTTGAGTATGAATCTGAGTGGAATTTAGATGAAGTGAACATGGCCTGCTGAGACTTTTGCCACTGATGTCTTGGAAGACATGGCATACATGAGCCCATTGCCTGTGCAGCGTGGTAATTTTGTTTGACATTACAACCTATGATGAAAGAAGCCTCTGGAGGTGCAATGGAGCCCTGAAGGAGCCTGTGCTGTACTGCATACTCTGATGCACTAGGGTTGCCTGAGCTATTATATGTGACATGTGGCACCTTTTCTAAATCCTGGGCAGATGGAAGTTGCTGTATGTGTGATGCATGGGCGGCTGCTGATGTCCAAGCCATTACAAATCTCTCTCCATCTCTCTCTTTTGAGAGTGGATCCAGATCTTTCCTTTTCTCCTACTGGGATAGAATGTTTCAACATCCTGACAATAGGAGGCCAGGAATTCTATCTCCAAAAGGCTCTATAAGATGCTGCTGTAAGACATGAACATAGGAAGACACCTATGAAGACAACCTCCTTACATAGTAACATCATTTTGTCCCCAAAGAGGCTTTTTTTATTCTGAACAACTACCAACATCATATTCCTGCCTTGGTTTCACAGACTTGACAATGCTGGGTACCAATCCTTATGGAGTATAGTGGAGCTTGCAGTACTGAAATGTAGGTGTCTTGCCAAGAAATGGAAGAGAAGCCCAGTCACATTCCCATGAGCCATTACTTTTAAAGAAATTGGTGTTTATGTTTCTTTCTTGCCACAATCATTTTGGTGCCATTAGAAACAAAAGAAAAAATACATCAGTAAAAGAGACACTTGAGACCCCAAGAAATATTATTTTAACCTTTTGTTACACACACTGGAGAATAAATGGAGCATGTTTCTAAGGTAAATAAAATCATCAACAGTATCTTTTACCTTGGCTCCCGTGTTCCTCTCTCCAGATGCTTTACCTCATTCCATCCAGATCATATGCCTTCACAGGATATGCACCAGGAAAAGGCTATTGGATCATGATACCATTTGAAGCAGTCCTTAGCAGGAGGTTTAATGAAGATGTGAGGTACAGGTAAACCAGCTGTTAGAGACCTAGAGTCTAAAATAGAAACCTTCATTCCTCATTAACTCCAAGGAAAAAACCCAAACAATACCTTACGTTATGTGTTTTGTACTTTATATTACCAATTCCAACCCTGGGACTGGCAAGTCTTCGTACAACTGCCAGGGTACGAGTGGTTCTTCAGGGTCAGGTGATCTGCCTCCAACAGTGCCCAGTAATGGAGTTGTAGGGAAGAGAAAGGAAAAAGAAGATGAACAGCTTGATCCTTCTCCTGAATTCTTCCGGCTCTTACTTGTCCAGCCTTTCTGAACTAGCTGTTGATATAAGCAGCTGATTTCAATGGACTTTTCTTCCTTAAAGTTCACTTCTGCTTAAGTTTGGCATGCACATCACCCTTCCGTAGGGAGTCTTACAATTGTAATTTTAGGTCAGATGATTAGGTATTGACTACTTTGTTTCATTCTTGTCACCAGCAGATTTTATTGGGTGGAACCTATCTAAAATATTATAAGAAACAGTGAATCACTGTTCCCTAGCCACTGTCTCAGTAACGTGCATCTCTATAATACTCTCCCTTGGGTAATTCTTTCTGAAGCTGAAGAGTAGAAGAGAGCTTTATCTATTTAATCTCTAATCTCTTTGTCATTTGCTGCATCATTTAGTTCAATTATATGCTTTTTTGGGAAGGGAATGCAACTGGAAGAAAAGCAGAAAGTAATATAGTATCAGAGGTGGGTACAACATGCGCTTTTCCAGAATGCCTCCTCTTGTCTTTCATGCTGAGTTAGAACTTTTGCTGCAAAAATGGTCAAAAAATTACAATTTCTACACATGATCTTCCAGTTGCATTGCTTTAACCTGAGCACTTTAACTTGTACAGCCACAGATTCATACTTTACATGTAAACTTACACTCAGGAAAACTTGTATCATGAAACTACAGGTAACATGAAATAGAAGGGATCCAGCACATGCTTGAGTATTGGCCATGGAGTGAAACAAAATGTGTAATTGAAGAATCTTCCAGTTGTTTGCTTTATTTTTTACTGTAAGTCAATTATTACTTACCAAAGCAAAAGTACTGCAAGGTAAATTCTGAATGGATTATCTCTTGAGATAAATAATAAAAACTCCAAAGTTCAAACAGCCAACTACTTGACAGTAATTTACTGAACAGCTTTTAAAACTCAAGCATTCAGTGATAGAAGTTGAATTCCTGTGAGGTAGGAGCTGAATCATTCTTTCAAAAGACAGTGAGGACGCATTAAAAAACCCTGACTCATATAGAGGCTCGGGCTATGAAACAAAGTCATCCAGGACCTGTTGAAGCATGCTTGAATATCTTCAGAGTCCAAAATTCCACTAAGTGCCAAAATGAGCATGGACATGAGCAAACATGAACACGAATTCATTGCTGCTGGTCTTAGAGTGGGAAAATAATGCCCTCTGATTTATTGATAGTTCTATAGTCCTGTGATCAGATTCTTTATTAATTTACATCATATATAGCTATTTATATTGCTGCGGGATAGAAACTCATTTATTCTCACTTGCCATGGCAGAAATGACAACACAGAGGACACAGATATAACATAGGATGTGTCAGCTTGCTCTAGGTAACTGACAAGTATAATCCACATAAGTAAATTTAGGTTAGAAAGGAATAGACATAGCAAAGCAGAAATCACTGACTGCTAATTTATCCTTCCTTATAGCAGTTGGTCAGTATACAGCACCACTCATGTAAGTAGCCATGAAGCATGGCCTTTCTGGCCTTGAAGGAAGTAGGTGCTTGCTTAAATTCACACAGAAATCAGAGGTCACTGCTGGCAAATTTATGAAGGGTGAAGTGAGGAAGAAAATGTTCATAGCTATATAAACCCCCATTTTCAGCATAAGTGTCTACATCTATCAGTGATACATTTGCCACTGGAAAAAAAAAGCTAATGCTCTGGCATAAGAAACAACTAACAGCAACATCACTGCTGAAGGAACAAGGGAACTGCTCCCTGTATACTCACCTTCACTTGTCAATGAGACCGGTAAAATAAACCCTGACAGCACAGAGGAACATGGCGCTCCAGCCTACAATAATTTGCAGATACTTAGAGATTTCTGATGTTCTGGAATTGAAAGAAAAATCTGTCTCTGAGCCATAAGTGCATCCACACTGATTAACAAACAACCCCAGTACCAAACACTTCATGACCAGAAAACAATCCATTCAGGAACAAAACAATGAGATTTATTGCAAACACAGTAAGTTTATGTTCTATTGTTGTGACAAATTATTTTTTTCTTAACACTGCATTACTGACCTCTCTCCACAAGTTGACTTTAATATACAAACTTTAGATCAGTAACCAAACAGAAGTAGTTTTATTTTTTTTCCTGATACAAATGCCAAATATCACAGCCATAGACATAAGCAAAAAAATTGTTCCAAATAAATACGGCTTGGTAACAAAATTAAACAAAGTAATTATTGTATAAGTTGTTTAACAAATGATATTACTGCTAGCAGAATAGGCATCTCCCAGGAAAAGAGGATTGAGTACATAATCTGGAAATAGATAAAAAAAAAAATATAAAATATATGCAGTTTATTGCATGGATAGATAAATATTAAAATATTTGTGCACATAACTGGGAACAGGCACTTATTCAGGTTAGTATAAACAAGGACGCTTGTTTAAATAAAGTAAAAAGGAAAATGTTAATAAGCCTTCAAAACATGTTGCTGAAACCTAAAACCTTGAAGCTATAATAAAAAAAAAAAAGGCATCCTGTTAAAGAGGTATTTATAGTTCACTGAATGTAAGAAATCCAATTTGGGACAAATCCAGCATGCTTTCTCAAAAATATTGGGATTTTTTTCCCAGCAAGAGGACTTTGATATCTGATTCATGAATCTCACTCATGCTTGTTCAGTTTTTTGTGTTTGTTATGTCCATTTCTTTGTTATCATCAGTCTGCATTACTATTATTTTATATATTGTTAGAAAAAACATTAGACTGATAATCCCCATCAACCTAACTATTTTACAAAGTTGTAATCAGATGCTATTCAGAGCAGTGATCAAGTTGTTTACCAGAATAAATATTTGGCTTGTAAAACACATAGGTTTTCATGTGATTTTATAAAAACAAATAGTTATTAAAAAGATCTTGCTTACAAGCAATTTTAGTGCTATTTCAGCCTGGTAAAATTCAAAAGCAGAAAAATAGCTCTATTGATAAACACCTAATTTCTGTATTTTATATATATATTTAAAAAAGATCTTCTCTGCTTATACAAAGCAGGCATTTCATAAATATTAAAATGTTCTATTATTTACATGTGTCCCATTTTACTGTAGAATCATTGACTGCTATTATCCAAACATGCAGGTTTGGAATTCTCTTTTTCTCATAGTGATTTCATATATAGGCATGAAGGCAAATTTAATCTTAGGTTATATTTGCAACTCAGTAGTGAACTTACTAAATACAGAAAGTATCTGTGAATTAAGTCTTTGATCAATCTTGCACACATAATACATGGATCACAAAACCAGGAGCATTAAAAGAGCAGATTGATGTCAGGTGACTAGGGAAAAGGTCTAAAGCACTGGGCATGTCTTACAGATAATTGTTTCAGGCTAGAACTCAGATTAATTAAAATAAAAGATGACTGCTAGAGTTTAGTCATGGAGTTTGACCCTTGGGGCGCTGCAAACATCCTTTAATTAAGCTGTCTAATCACCGTTTTCAGAAAACCTAGAAAAGGTAGGACAGATTCTGACCTATTTCATTTTGTGGAAAACTGATGAAATCTTATTGAATGAGTGAAGTCATAACAATACAAATCCAGAGTGAGAGATACTAGCATGAGGCTCGGTGTGGGCATATTCACACTGAATCATACACAGATATGCCTAGGTTAGCAGGCCTCCATATTTCTCAGTCTTTATGGCTCAGAAGACAATTGTGCAGTATTCCTAGGTCAGGACTATCTGTGTTGACAGAGCACCATAGCCAGGCCAGGAAGCCTTCTGGATGGATTTCTTTCTTTTTTAAGTTCAGAGGCACTGCTGGGCTACTTTCAAGCAGAATCCTGGTCAGCTAACTCAGATCTCTTCAGCATGATCCCCAGAATACCAAATGCCAAGGGTATTGCAGCAGAAGATAGTTTATGAATCACCTGCACATAGCACCACAAGACAGTAGAAGGGAAGGGACAGAGGAAGTAGAAGGGAAGAGACTTTTAGCAAAGTCTGAACATCCTAATTCAGATTTTATATAGTTTACGTAGTTTAGCTCCATTGGCAACTCCATTGGCATCTGCACCGTTTAACATCTTTATTGGTGACGTGGATAGTGAGATCAAGTGCACCTTCAAAAATTTTGCCAACGACACCAAGATGTGTGGTGTGGTGTGGTGAAATGCTGGCAGGAATGGATGTCATCCTGAGGGACCTTGACAGGCTCGAAAGGTGGACCTGTGCAAATGTCATGAAGTTTGGCAAGGACAAGTGCAAGGTCCTGGACCTGGACTGCGGCAATCCCAAATCCACAAATACAGACTGGGAGGAGGATGAATTAAGATCTGCCCTGAAGAGAAGAACTTGGGAGTGTTGAGAATGAGAAGCTGGACATGAGCCGGTAATGTATGCTAGAAGCCCAGAAAGCAAACCGTGCACTGGGCTGCATCAAAAGAAGCGTGGTCAGAAGGTTGAAGGAAGTGATTCTTCCCCTTGACTCCACTCTTGTAAAGCCTCATCCAAAATACTGTGTCCAGCTCTGGGGCCTGCAGCATAAGAAGGATGCAGATGTGTTGGAGCGAGTCCAGAAGAGGGCCATGAAGATGATCACAGGGCTGGAACTCCTCTCCTACAAGCACAGGCTGAGACAGTTTGGGTTGTTCAGCGTGGAGAAGAGAAGGCTCCAGGGAGACCCTAGAGCAACATTTCAGTACCTGAATCGGGCCTAAAAGAGAGCTGGGGACTTTTTACAAAGGGACATAGCAATAGCACAAGGAGTAATGGCTGCTAACTGAAAGTTGATGGGTTTACATATTGGGAAGAAATTTATTCTGAGGATGGTGGGACACTGGCACAGGTTGCCCAGAGAAATTCTGAATGCCTCATTCCTGGAAGTATTCAAGGCTTTGAGCAACCTGTGGAAGTGGAAGGTGCCCCTGTCTACAGCAGGGGGGGTGGAACTAGGTGATCTTTAAGGTCTCTTCCAACCCAGGCCACTCTATGATTCTATGACTTGAAAGGACTTATATAAAACACTAGTGTGACAAATATGACAATTTCCTGAGGGTTACATAGTTTTCATAGCCAAGCATTTGACAGGGACAGAACAGATCTCATCTGGATAAAAGCATCTTTGGCATAGAACAGGTCCTGTTTGGATGAAAACTGACATGGGACACTGCTGATCCAAAGTTGTCATGTTACCTAAACAAAGAATGCTGACAGAAAATTAGAGTTACTCTTACAAAAGTAGTCACTCATTAAAAAATGCCCAACAATGACCCAGCATGTTTGTCAAAATGTGCCACGATTATACAGCAATAAATACTATTTGATTCAATCAAATGTTAATTTCTTCTTCACTTTTTGCCATATGGCAACTAACAATTACATGCCAGATTCAGTATCATTATCCCTAGGCTCAGTTCAGGCAGAACCTTGTCCTCTGTACTTTGAATTCAACTATCATCTTCTCTAGGTACTGAAGTACTAATGCTTGCATTTCTCAGAAAGAAGTGGACGTGCACTAAGAAATATAGTTTAGCTTAAAACACATCCATGATCCATTATAAACTTAAGAGAATATAAGAGTCCAGTTTCACTGAAAACAAAAATTCTTTCTGGATTTGTTGCATTCTTTGGCTTTACATAAACATAAATAAGGAAAAAAAATTCTCAGATTAAATAGATGAACAGAAATTGGCAGAAAAGAGTATACATTGCATCCTGTGGCATGCAACTGTTTATAATGCTATGCTGTTTAATCTATCCGTCTTTTGAAAAAGTTACATATAAGTAAAAAAAAAAAAAGAAAGAAAATCACTGGTATAGCTTAAGAGAAGCCAAAACCTTAAGTGAAGCCAAAAGGATTCATGCCTAAGGCATTTCATTACCATTCAAATTAATTGTAGATATTGAGTTCTTTGTCAGAAATAGTACAAAACTTAACAGAGGAGTGTAAAGATTTCTTCTCTCTAGTATTATATGTTTCTGAAGAAACAGACTTCCCCTCTTATTGCAGACAGGATATGTAGCACCTTTGAATGGTTTCTTTTATTTTTTTTGAAATGTCAGAAAATACAAAACCAAAACAATAATCTCTCCCTTACAACGCAGTTCTTTGAATTGCTGCTTAAGATTAGTGCACAGTATAAGGACATCAGCATTTACTATTGTGCAAAGTGGGAGATTCAGTATGATTTCTTCTATTGTTGGTAATGGCGACAAGAGTTCAGGATAACAAATTTCAAGTACACCTAGAAGCATATGAACTCTTTATTCCTCATGAGTCACCATTTTCTGCTGCTAAATATGCTGCAGTTCAAGGGGTTTCTTTGAGGCACTCTTGAGACTCTGGCTTGAATCCTGTGGTCATGGAATCAAACCTCTGAGCTGTCGTTGCTGTAATTATGTGGTTGCATCATCGGCTCATTGCTGCCTGCCTTGTTTGTGGCTTCCTTCTTCTCAGAATTTTGTTTCCATTTTAGCAGCACAACAATAATTGCAATTAAGCAGATGGCAAGGAAAATGGCAGCAACTCCACCAATAATTGTGATCAAGCTCATTTCTGTACTTTGGTTGTTCAGTTCCCTGGGGAGAACACCATTGGCTGCAACCTCCCTTTGAGGCACCTGTTTCTTGCTGGCGCGATCCAGTGCTATGTGCTGTATGTTTGTTCCTCGGTTGTTTTCTACTCCAATGTCTTTTGCAAGTTCTGGGTCCTGCTCAGTTCCCCTCTTCTGCCGTCTCTGTGTGGGTGCTCCTGGGCTCCCCCCACTCACAACTGAGTGATACTGGTGCTCCACACTTCTTTTGCCGATTCCGCGGTTAGCATTTTCTTTTGAACGTACAGTGTAGATTGTATGGACATACCACTCCCTGCCCAAAGACACCTGGAAAGATATATCTTTTATATTTAAACACACATATAGAAAATCTGGACAGCACTATAGGCAGAGGAAATCAATCTCTGTTCTGAACTGATTGCCCGGACAAGTACTTTCAAAATCATGCACATATAATTCCCCTCTATGTGCCAAGGTGTACCTGAGGAGTCATGTTTTCTGTGAAAATTTTAAGAGGGGTTAGTTTCTGTTCCTTTCCATAGTCAGACTCTATGGCTATCAGGTGCAGATGAAGAAGACTAAGGCCTTGGCATTTTTTTGGTACTTTTAGTACCAAAGGCTATAGAAAGTAATTTTAACTGTGGACTGGCCTCAAAAAAAAAAAGACATTCTAGGTCCAGTCTGCCAGCTGATCAGGCCCTGGCTCTAACTCATCTAAACATGAGAAAACAATTTTTTACTGTATGGTTAAACATTGGAACAGGGAGCCTGTGGAATCCCCTTCCTCGGAGATATTTGAAAAACTGAACAAGATCCTGGGCAACCTGCCCTAGATGATCCTGCTTTGAGCAGGGGGTTGGAACAGTCAGTTTCCACAGGTCTCTGACAACTTCATTCAGTGTCCAATTGTGTAAGTCCCTGCAGCCTGTGTGAGATGATACTACCTACCTTGAATTTCTCTTGTCTTTCCTGGATACATAATAAATTTGGCCTCCACAAGGTCTAGTAGACTTGTTTGAATAGCGTCTTAAAGCTGATGACATATAATTTGAACGGCTGCAGTCAAATTTTGTTAGTGTGAGAAATAATACATTTTCTATTTTAGTGTTGTTTTTCCAAGTCTTCTTCAAGACATACTGTTGTTTCTTTATATTCTCATTCTTTTGACAGAATGAGGATAAGAAATCACTGCATTATTGGAAATGGATTCCTCATATTAAAAAAAGAGATTACATTTTCCTGAGGGTAGATTTTGAAATCCTTTTTATACTGATAAGTAGGCTGTTTTCTTAAATATTCCACTGCTTACAATAGGCCCTTTAATACTGAAGTGGTCAGGAGTAGGATCAAAGTCTCCTCTAGATTTTTTCTGCTGATTTATACACTTAAATTTTGCATGTAGTTTTGCCAATACTAAAAGAGACAAATAACAAAGAGACAAGTCTTGGATGGGTTATATAGATCAAAGGGATAAACACACAGAGCTGAAGGATTATATATATATGAAGAAGTAGTTGCACTCTTTATTTGTCAATTTTTAGACTTTCCAGTGCTTCATACTGTGCAAGTTTGCATGGTAAGAATTGTACTTAAAATGCTGAGTATCAACTAGATTTTGATGAAATTCACTATAATTGCTTATGGTTCTTTAATTTTTTTGTCTTTGAGAAGTGAGATGGGAAACAAATAGAAAAATGCTGTGTAACAAGAAACGTATTAAGTTCTTAGATGAAATGCATAAGAATAATTGGTATAATTTCTGATTATTCTGAAGAAAGGTAAAGCTAAGTATCCCCACAAAAATATTTTAATAAGTCCTCCAAATTTTATATCTAGAAATTTTTAAGTATTTATAATCGTGCTTGACTGTCACTAGAATCAGAATAAATCTTTCTATTGGTTTCAATACAACTTACAGTTAACGATAGTGCTTGTGGAAATGTTTCTTTCTTGGTTCAGTACTCTTGCTAATAAGCTACAGAAATCATACCTGAAATAGAGGAGTTGAGTCTACTTTAAATCCATCAGAGCCCGGCTGTTTAACTAGAGAAATTGCTTCAGGATCATCTATTGCAAGTTTTGCATTAAAAAGCACATTTCCAAAGCTTGTGGCTTGTGTCTCTGGCTGGGCTTTGTCCTATGTAGAGGGAAAAAAAGTTTATAAACCACACATTTATTTCTGCTAGGAAGAAGAGTTTTACTATTTATACATAATTGTGTAATTTGCACATGCTATTTTATGCAATCAAGTGAAATAGCAAGAGAAAAGACATGAGAAGGAATTGTGGTCACATCTGATTTGTACTATCTTCTATTTAATCTCTTCCCTGAATGTATTTTTTTTCTGGAATACAAGGGGGAAACACTGCAGAACAACCATAGCTACACTTCATGAATGAAAAAGATACACGAATGTGGTCTGAAATGAAAGTACTAGGTCTGTTTCCTATTCTAAAGAAGATACATTTCGTTTCATTAACCAACATTCACATAATTTTCTTTAGCTAATTATATAATTATCTTACTTAAAGTTGACTCTAAAAGTTGAGCATAAGGTCGATAGTTACCGAAGCTTACTCTATAGTTATTTTGACAAAGGAAATTACCTCAGAGATTCTAAGGCAAATTTAGAGGTGTCTGTGGACTACAGAGGAAACCTAGATGACCAAATGGACACTATTTAGTAAATTTTGGACAAAACAAATTTCAATCTTTGACTTATATATCTCTTCAGACTCTCTCTCTATGGTCAATGCATATAGACAATGCAGAAAATTCTAACTTAGGTCAAACTCTTAATGAAAGCAGTGCCCAGAAAGATTAAGAATAGAACCAGCAGGGAGAAAGGCAAGATATTTCCTCAATCAGTTACCCTGGAGTGTGAGCTGAAAATTTGATGCTCTCAAGAATATTTCAAAGAACAGTTTATTTCTGGATAAATTCACATATATATTTGTATCCTTCCAGAATTAGAACACTTACCACAATCTTAAATCTGTACAGAAGGGATGGTGAATCAGCAAGGCACCCATATTCAGTGTTGGATGGATTATATTTGGGTACATATCCATCAGCTCCTGTGCATAGGAAAACCTTCTCGATGCTACAGTGGAAGGAATCACCCAAATTCTGCACTGGATCTACCATCACACGACCATATATGGTATCACCTGTAAACAGTGCATACAGTTTACATCCTACTAGACTGGAACACTTAGCACAGTTCTGAGGCTAAACTAATAAGCCTTGTCAAGAACCTTACTGCAAAGAACCCTAAACCTTACTCCTATCTTGTTTTGACTGAAATAGGATCCTGTTCTGAATTGTGGAATTCAAATTAAATGTTCATAATATGTGCACAATTTTACCTTCTGAGAAAGCAACATCACTTTCTTGTCCAAAGCCCATTGAACCATCAGA
Source organism: Serilophus lunatus (assembly GCA_013399895.1). Taxonomy (NCBI): domain Eukaryota; kingdom Metazoa; phylum Chordata; class Aves; order Passeriformes; family Eurylaimidae; genus Serilophus; species Serilophus lunatus. The sequence goes on from VXBA01005459.1 coordinate 855,511, forward strand.
CAGCCACAGCGTCTTTTTGGAGAGGAGGAACATCTGGGTGTTTAAGCTGAACTCAGCAGCCACTGGATCACTGACCTAAAACACAAAAGCATAAGGCTCTTCAACAAGTACTCTTTAATGACTCATAAAACAGAACACAACTTCCCAAAGTACATTACTTACCAGCTCTGCACATCTACATGCAAAAATACAGCTTAACAAATAGATTTCTTTGTTCTAGACATACACTGCTATGTATTTTACATGCATGCAACCTTTGGATTATCTGCATCTGTAATGTTGTATAGTACTCTAGGTTGGTTTCTTCCCACCACATTTTTCCAAATCCCAGCTAAGGAGGTGTCCAGGGCAACTTACGTGTGGGAGTAACAGGAGGAAATTTTTTCCCCTCAAAAAACTTCTCTCCCTCTGACTCATCACAGCCTATTTTCTCTATTCCATTTTCATTCTTACACACAAGTCCCATCTCTGCTTTTGATCCTCTGTCAATTATTTGTAAGTACACTTTTGTGAAGATTTATTTGCAAGAATCAGTTCTTCTGATGTGCTACAGAATATCATATCATGCATGTGAAAATGCACCAAATCATTTGAACACCTTTTTATCCCAGTATTTGTGTTTTTATGGTAGTATTTATCTTCATATATTTGACACAGTTATCTATGGTTCTTCCTTAATTACATTACAAATAAAAAAATAAGTCAATACTATCAGCAGCCAATTCTCATGGGACTACATAACATACAATAAAAGGCAAATTACAAAGGGATAAAACAAGGGGGAAATAATACAGTGGACAGAACAACTGGAAGGAGCCCAAGATGCATGTACATGAGCAAACAGTGTGGAAGATGCACACAATCAAAAAAAAAAAAGAAAAAAAGAAAAATAACAAGAGGCCACTAAACAAGTAAAAAATGCTAACATATATATATATTTATGTATATATATGTGTAAGTGTGTGGAAAGGAAGGAAGGAAAACAAAAAAGTAAACATTCTTGCTGGCTCATGGACAAGGGCTCATCTCACAATAAAGTCTCAAAACTATCAAAGCAATGGGATTTGGCAAGGAAAATGTATAGCTGGAATGTTTTTATAAATGGACTCTTACTCTTCAGAAAGAGGAACCCTACCACCATAGCCTTTGCACCGAATAATGATTAAAAAACCCCAGTTTCCTTTATCTTGAAATATTTCCTTGTACATGCCTAGGATTCATGCTATTGGGTTGCAGTTCTGCAGTTTCAAATACTAGACTGGCACAACTAGTTTTCAGCTGTGGTTCTGAAACAGAAACAACCATGGCCTCATCAAGCTCTTCCTGAGCAGTGCAAATGTCCCCTGAAGAGGAAACAAGAAGGGTGTATTCAGCTAAAGGACTGGACTTGAGCCACACAGTTTATAACAATGGTCAGAACAACGGCCTCAGTGAACACTGTGCATATAGCTATGAATACATCTCTTAAGTATTCTATTTTAAATTACTATTTTTATTTCAGTTTTACATGTAAGTCTCAGTGCTGCCAGTGGCTGACACATAGCTGATATTTATGACAGTAGTTTAAATGTAATTATTTTCATGGGCATTTGCAATGTTTTAGACAAGAGTTCTTAAAAAAATCTGTGAGGATCTGCTAAATTTATTTTGCCTATTTGCCATGTATAGAACTCTATATATGGATGATTTGGGAACAATGCAGATCAGTTATGGTAAACAACCCCACCTCCATGAGATTGAATCTCATGTATCTTTGGTACTTCAAGAAGCAGAGAACTCTTAAGATTGGTGCATCTCAAGACAGCAAGTATCCTGGTCATGGAAGTGCTTCTGCCAGGAAATAGTCATATACATTTAAAGAAAAGAGATGCTGAAAGGACTGGGATAAACTAAAGCTTGGAGGTTGAATGCTGTCCATGTTCAGGAAATTCTGGAGAGGTAGTAGTAATACAACCCTCACTAGTGTTCCAGGCTACCTGCTTCACTCCTTTCTCTTGTGGAGAGAGTAAAAATGAGATATGCAGATGATATATATTAAAGACTCTCCAGAGGGGAAACATCAAATATAGTGTCTTCTTGATATTTGAATCTTAAAATCATTCCTTGTTTGTGAATAGTGAAAACATTTGTGATGAAATTGAGAACAAAAAGTTTCCAAGGAAATTAAAAGCCTCATATTAAAATGCCCGAAAAGATAATTCAATACAGGAATTGAAGCAGTAGATTAAGAATTGGAGGAAACAACTCCTGTCCTGCCCCATCATTTTATCATTAGACTTTAGAGTCAAAGTCATTTTGGTCCAGTTGTGACACCTACAATCACTGATTTCAGAGAGTCACAGACTGGTTTGGGTTGGAGAGCACATTTAATGATCATCTTGCCCAACCTCTCTGCCATGGGCAGGGATACCTTCCATCAGAACAAGTTGCTTAGAGCAAGGCCAACCTGGCCTTGAACACTTCCAGGGATGGGGCATCCACAACTTCCTTGGACAACCCATGCCAGTGTTTCACAGAATCACTGGATTGGAAGAGACCTCCAAGATCATCGAGTCCAACCCTTGCCCTAACACCTCGACTAGACTATGTCACCAAGTGCCACGTCCAGCCTTTTTTTAAACACATCCAGGGATGGTGACTCCACCACCTCCCCAGGTGAACTATTCCAATATTTTATTATTCTTTCTGTGTAAAACTTCTTTCTAATGTCTAACCTATACTTTCCTTGGCGCAGCTTGAGACTGTGTCCTCT
>VXBA01005459.1:858516-916230 GCA_013399895.1 Serilophus lunatus
GGCACTTAGACTTATTGAATTTCATCCTATTGGATACTGCCCAGCTCTCCAACCGATCCAGGTCTCTCTGAAGAGCCCTCCTTCCTTCCAATAGATCGACACAAGCTTCTAGCTTAATGTCGTCCACAAATTTACTGATGAAGGACTCAATACCCACATCCATGTCATCAATGAAAATACTGAACAATGCTGGTCCCAGCACAGACCCCTGAGGGACACCACTAGTGACTGACCGCCAGCCGGATGCAGCACCATTCACCATCACTCTCTGGGCCCGACCATCCAGCCAGTTCTTAACCCAGCAAAGAGTGCTCCTGTCCAAGCCACGAGCTGCCAGCTTTTTCAGGAGTATGTTGTGGGAGACAGTATCAAAGGCCTTGCTGAAGTCCAAATAGACAACATCCACAGCCTTACCCACATCCACCAGGCGGGTCGCCTGGTCACCCTCATTGTAAAAAGTGTCTTTATATTCAGTCTAAACCAACCCTCTTTCAGTTGTCCTATGTCCTATCACTGCAGTCCTTGGTAAAAAGTCTCTTTCTTTCATATATGCTCCCTTTACATATTGGAAGGCCACAATATGCTCTCCTTGGCTTGTTCTCTTCTTCAGGCTGAACAACCACAAATCTCTCAGCCTTTCTTCATAGGAGAGGGGTTGCAGCCCTCTGAGCATTTTTCTGGCCCTCTTCTGACCTGCTCTAACAGGTCCATGTCTTTCTAACACTGGGGACCAGAGGATGGGATGCAGTGGGCCTATGCAAGGTATCAGGTATTTCCTAGTCTAAGGAATCCTTCAATTTCATCCTTCCGTCTTTTGTTTCTTTCTTCTAAAACAGTGGATACTAATGTTCATTCAGTTTTGCAGAAGGACTAGAAAATCTTAGAGGTAAAGTGTTATATACTGCCTACTAAATGTGTGCCATTGTACTGCTGCCAATTGCTGCTTTTTGAAGACTGGCTTTAAGCCCACAGTATTTCAGTCTATGATGTTAAGAAACAATATCATGGGACGCAGAATTTCCTGAGTCTCTTTTACTATGAGTATCTCAAGAAAAAGAGTTGATCTTGGTTTGAAAATTGTTGGTGATAGACAATTAACTGGCCACAGTCTAAGACACTGTTGCAACTTTGCACCTTATGCTTATTTTGAATTGATGTATCTGAAACTTCCATATACTGTATTAAAGCTTTATCTGATAAAATGATCACTATACTATCTAATTATTTATTTTAAGGCAGTTCTAATTCTTAGTTATAGTTCTTAGTTACAGGCTACTTCCAGGTAATAGTTAGGTCTCTCCCTCTGCCACTGTGCCCATTTTGTAATGACTTTTAAAGAGTTTTTTGAACTTTCTTTGAAAGATCAACATCTTATTGTTTATACTAGGATCAGGCACAAGTTGTGGTTTAGCATTGCTGTGAACTGCTTTACAATCCCTAGAAGCAGATTAGAAATGCCAGACAAAAGCTGAAGTGCTGAAGCACTATAAATTCCCCTCACCCACTCCATTCAAATTTTTTCAAAATTTTTTGCTGGTTAACTCTGAGAAGGCAGGTTTCACATCAGATCATGTATCATCTCTCTGCTTTGCCAGGGCTTAATGCCCTATCAGAAATCATCTGTTCTCCCATAGCTGGCATAATGCCAAATGAAAGCATAAAGACTGCATACATTCCCTTGTGTACTCTGGCTAATTCAACAGAAAAGTGATTGTGTATCCCTGGCTGATCTGGATTGGATTTATACTGTAAAATGGTTTAATAGCATACATCTATACTATTAATGAGCATGAAACCACAGCCACACTGTTCAAGTATTAGCTGTATTGGCTCCAAATAACAGAAATTATATCATTTCCTCCTTACACAACCCAAGGACACACTAGACTTTTTGATAACCTGGTGAACTGGCAGTTTATGTTCTCTAACAATCCAAAGTGACCCTCAGGGTTTTTTTCAGTCAGTGAAATTATACAGCAGAATCCATTTCTTCATATTTTGTTTCAGCTTTACAGCTGGGATTTGTAAAATGTATGCTGTTTGTCTGTTCTTATGTTCCCATATGATCCATATTGCCATGGATTTGGTTTGTTTCAGTAACTTTCGTGTCTTAAAGCTATGCATTTTACCAGTGTTGGTTATCTATACTTCTTCTACAGTCAGTGAAGATAGGTCTGCCTTAGGACTGTGTGAATTTTTCTCTGGAGGTCCCACTTTTATTACCAGAGAATTAGCTCTGATTTTGTGACAGATGAAAAACCTTCTGATAATAGTTTTATATTTTCCTAATTACCTGATAAAACTGACTCCTTACAAAGCCAACAGACAAAAAAGAATTACCAAATGTTACTATCACATCACAGTAACTATCCTCCAAACCAATCTCAAATGACTATTAAAAACTGGCCATTAATTGAGGACAAAAACCCATTAGCTGTTCTCAGTTGGATAAAACTTGTTGCTTAGCAGGAGAGGAGTATGTGCTGTCCCACCAATTTATGAATGCTTTGTTTGTAAGTAAATTCAGTTTCTAGTACTATTATTAAAAGACCAACAAAGGTCATATGGGAATCAAACTAAAAAGGAAACATGACAAAGGTATCATTGGAATAGTACCTGCTGGAATCGGATATCCAGATCAAACATGATTGGCTCTCTAGGATTGCAGATCACTGGTAGGCTGTACTCCTGATGTGGAGCAGTGGTACAGGCTATCAGCTTCACAGTGTATGTTCCAGAATAGTCTCGAACCTGAACAAAGAAAGAGAGAGAGAGAGAGAGTGACGTAGAGGGAGCTGTACCACCAGATCCCAACTAACAGGCAGGGGCAATAGAAGACACAGTGAAGGCTGAGTTTTACCGCAAAATCTGAAACAAAGCTCCATTGCTGTACTGGCTGGTTGTAGGTTGGCTCACTCCTTATGAGGCTGAGGCTAAATGTCAGGCCTGGGTGATCAGCTGACATAACCATGGAAGTTAGAGATGAAGCTAGAAACATGCCAAAAGACAGATTTATCACCATTATTGTTTCATTGCAAACTCTCAGAGCCCGAAAAACATCTCCAATAATTCATAAACCATAATGCTGTAACTTATGTTAATACCTTTACAGGACACTGAGTCTTATTAACTGACACTAACAAAATCCATTACAGTCAGCTCAGCTGAGTCTCCTTGATTCTTGTTCAAGTGTTTATTCAACGGTTTCTTTTAGGCTACATGACAACTCTATGAAGACTAAATTTTACATGCAAAACAGTGAGAGTGGAATGGCAAAGATCTAGAATTCCTCCTGTTTTAAACTTGGAATGTCAGCGCAGGAAACACAACATAGTTTCTCTTAGCAATGGAGCACTTTTGGCTCCATCTGATAGACAAAACCTAACACACTAGAGGACAGTTGAGAAAAAATAGAAGCACTATGAAGGAATTTTATAGGTTAAAAAATCTTGAGTTCAACTAAAAGATTTCTTAAATTTTTTTCCCATTCTCATTTTTGTTCAGCAGATTCAATTTAGTTAGATAATCTTTTCTATGTCTGGCACTCATGCTCAGATTTATGTTAGTAGACAGATACATACACCTGTAATTGTTCTAAATAAAAGCACTGAGGTTTAAACAGATTAAATTTCAGAAATAGGTCCTCAGCAATGGCTAACTGAATGTCAGTGAGAATGTTATATTAACAGAGTAATACAATGGCCACAGAAGACTTTTTCTTGCTCTCTGGAAAAGGTCTAAGTAACCTAGAAAATCTTCAAGTTAGAAAAGAAATGTTAATGCTCTCTGTGTTTCTAGGGCAATATAAATAAACAGTAATCATAACTAATAGATTAAAAATGTGTATCTATAGATCCCTAGGGGACAGAAAGGCCTAGATCTTCATCTTTCATAAATCAGGTTCTTGATCAAGTGGAACTATCTGCTTTCCGTCAGATTCATGCATATTTCAACAAGTTTGACAATCTGAATGCAGTCATCAGTTACAAGTAAGAAATCTCAATTAGAAGAAAAATCCTTACCCAAAAATCACAGTGTATTTAAAATATCAGATACCAGTAGCAGAAATAGGAAAAAAAAAAATTATAGTATAAAATTTGAGAGGAGTGGTTTTTTTCTTTACAATACTGCTAAAGTGTACATTACGCTTACCAGGATGGGACATAACAAACAGACCATGAAACCGGGCTTCAGTCTTGAAGTTGACAACCAAGCGCCCCTCTTCACTAATACGCATGCTGGTTGGGTACAGAGAACCTGGCAGCAAAAAACAATTAACAAAGTTTGTCCCATTTGCAGATGACAAACAAATCACACTCCTATGAAATATCAGACCCACTCTTTCATTTACCCTTGTCATGCCAGTTGAGAAAGGAGTGGCTGGTAATTTTTGGTCTGACTCAAGATTATTCTCAGACAAAAATTTTCACAGCAAGGTCTAGAGTTTTCAAGACATGATTCAGCTTCCAAAGCACAGAGAGAACCTCCCTGTAAAGTCATGCTTTTACATGTTACCATGGACCCACGTAGTTGCTCTAGCAGGCTGAGAAAATGTCCACACAGTACAGTCTGTGCTTGTGTCCAGGTAACAACATGGTCAGCTGCTAGAGGGTCTGTAAAAGGAAGAATACTTTTGTTTTCAGCAGGTATTCGAGCTAACTTCTACCAATGAAAGCTGCTTCAGAGAGAGTCTTTATGAGTGCCAAGGCAGCAAGCATCAGCATTTAATTGTAGCAGTTGGTTGTGACTTCCATAGCAATCTGCTTGAGGGTGCTTCAATCAGTGAAACTCATTCTGACAGGCTTCGCATTGCTGGCAATTTTTGGCATGAATTCAGCCCAAAACACAGGCTTATGTCTTCTAATTTCAGATTACAAGGTTTTGTTTACATGTCAGAAGTGGTTTACTGCTGCAGCTTGCAGTCAAATCCCTTCCTTTCTAGAGTTTTGCAAAGCTTCAGAGTTAGGCCTTTCCTCCAGTGCACCTTTACAAAGAGCCAACATTCTGCTTGCAAGGACAAAGAAGGAAACAGGAATGTTCCCCCATGAATATGCTCAACACTGAACACATTCACCAGTATGAATGTATACTACCTGTATAAAATAATTTGTACTAATTTATTGGTACATTAAAAATATCTATATCTATGTATATGTACAAATTATCTGTATCTATGTGTATGCACGAATTATGGCTTTAGAAAACCTTGACTGCTTTGAAATGTTTTAGAGACTTTATGTAGAACAATTACATGAATTTAGAGTTATGGAAATAAACTGGAAACTAGTTAACATCTCCCTGCTCAGAAAAATAGCTGCTCAAAAAACACTACCCAAATGAGATCAGGATATGTTTGGGATCTATCTCCAGTGCCTCCCTCTGTTTTATCATTTGTTTTGTGCTTGCTATTTTCAAAGGGAATTGCCAATGTTCAGCATCTTCAAAGATCTGTCCATCAGCTTCTTAAACAGAGAAATAAAAAAATTAAAGCATCAAAGACAGGAAATGGTGGCATAGATGCAATTCATAACTGCTGAGACAGAGGATTAAATCTGGTTGTTATTTGGTGACTAGCATATCACATGATTTGTAGCATGTGGCTTTTCTTTAGGCATGGCATGATGTGCTTCATTGTTCACGCACTGTAGATTCCCCTTGCCATTCCTCATTTCTGATTTCAACACAAGGACATAGCAATGACTTCTGTAATCCATATACAGAGTTTGCAGAAACAAAAAACAATTTTATGTTCCCTGGAGACCTGAAATTGTGTAAATGTATGTACATAATTACAGCTGGTATCCGTATTTTAACTCAGGTTGTGAGAGACATGGAACTCCCGAAGCTTAATGCTGGGAGATACCAAGTAAATTTGCATAAATAGAATAACACAGCATACAGGTGTAACTATATACTTCAATGTTGCACATACATCTGTATGTCATTAATTTTTAAAAATAAATTAAGTTTGATTTGTTGACTTGTTATACTCAGAAACATTTTCTGACAGTATCCAACACATTTACAGAATGTTTCTCAGTTTACTACTCTAACACATAGGACAGACTATTATCCTCATTATATATTTGTTTCTTTTGCATGTTTCACAAGGTTTTCAAAATATCAAAAGTTTCTGAAACTGGCCATTCAGAGCCAGAAAAAATGATACCACAGAAAACCTTCAATTTTTTTTCATTAAAGTGCGAACACCTTGTGTGGTAACAGGCTATGGTTACATAATATACCTTGAGGTTCTGAGCAGAAATAAATGTTTTAATTTTTCCACATTCACTTCAAATATAACAATAAATTTACCTTTCTTTGCAATAAAAGAACTGATGTCAACTTTACACAATTTTCATAAGCACTCCAGCAGAGATCTGTAAGTGCTAGGAAATGCCAGATTATTTGCAACTGATAACGGATGATAGTTTTTTAATTTTATTTTTAGTATTGGAATGATTGAAAAACCCTACTGTGTGTCAATTACACTCTTTGTAACAGAGTATGAGTTCTATGCAAGGAAATCCAACACTCACCTTGGAGCTCTGCTTCAGGCGGGCTACCGATCCCATCCTTCCACAGGATGGCAGTGTCATACACAAAAGTCAGCCGAAGCTCTGACTGCAGGTCGAAATGCTGCCAGCCTCCTACACCCACAGGAGAGTGGAAAACATAAGAGACGTACAAAGGGACTCTCAGCGTGACATAGGACTGTACTAAGTTGAGAACCTACAGAAATGAAAATTATATACATGGGTTAGTGACCACGAAATGCGGTATTAAACAGGTAAGCCAAATGCAAGAGGAAGGGAAGACAGACCTTCAAAAAAATACTGCGATTGAATCCAATTCTCTCTTTTCTGCAAATTACAGATGAAGCGCAAAACTACATTTTGATGGTTTTCAGCTGAGATCATCTCCCTTCAAGTTCCATTTTTTTATTCCAGACTGATAATGTCTTCTCACAAAACATAACTGCCCAATTTCGATTCACCATATTTGTTTAGGTTTTCTCAATACATAAACAACACAGATATGAATGAAGGCTTTAGAAATTTTTCAACTATCCTTCCTCATTTGCTCTATCCTTGTGCCTTAACCAACTCTTTTGCTTATTATCTTATGTTGTTATCATCTGAGAAACTCCTCTGGAAGACCCTGGAATTGCCCAGACATCATTGCAAGACTGAGTCCTTGGACTGTACTTACTCATCTCAAACTATTCTTCCTGTGTGCATGGATAGTAGCGAATATACTGCATGCAAAGGCACAAATCATACTATTTCTCAATGTCTGGAAGAACTAAAAATAATATGCAAGTTGATATGGATTTAAAAATAGACCCTTTATACATATATTGTACAAAACAATAGTGCTGTAATTATCAGCCAAAGAATTACATATTCTTGATATATATTTTTATGAAAAAAGGGAAGAATAATAGTGTCAATTAACTGTCACTTCTTAAGATAGCTCTTACATGATACATGAATCCAAACCTTTCTGATGAGACTTTGCATTTGTTTTGTTACAAATAATTTTTTGTTGATGTGACTCTTATTAGAAATACGTAATACAGATTCTTTCAGACATTCTGGATTTTCTCAGAAATACACAGAAGGAAAGACAGTGGGAAACATTTCAAGGCATAAATGCTGTTGAATTCTCATTTACTTACAATAGAAATTCCATATGTAAATTTGTATATCTGAACATTTCCCTGGAGTGATTACCTTACATGCTTCTAATGAATGTTTTGCAGAATTCAAAATTTATAAGCTATGTAAAAATCAACCTGTTTCTGAGTTCACCAGTGGCATGTCAGGGGGCTTAATGTCTATTACCTCACAGCTGCTTTACATTTCAAAATGCCTAACAAAACTTTTAGTCATATGACAAAACCACAAATTTACTGCTTGCACTAACTAAATACTCTGAACTAGATAAGGAATTCATTAAAGAAAATGTGTGTAGTTGCCACAACTCACTTTCACATATGACACTCCTTGATCTACACACTATGCTACCAAAACACTTTCCATTTATATGTTCGTATCGTTCCATAATATGTGCTAGCATCTAGACAATAGACAGTCTGGGAACACACAGAATCACAGAATTGTCAGGGTTGGAAGGGACCTCTGCAGACCTAATCCCATTGCCCTGCCAAGGCAGGGTCACCTAAAGCAGGTTACACAGGAACATGTCCAGGTGGGTTTTGAATGTCTCCGGAGACAGAGACTCCTCAAACCCCCCTGGGCAGCCTGTTCCTGCCACCCTCAATGTAAAGAAGTTCTTCCTCGTGTTGAGGTGGAACTTCCTATGTTTCAGTTTATGATCAGTACTCCTTGTTCTGTCACTGGGCACCACTGAAGACTCTAGCACCACTGAAAAGTAAAACAGCCACACAGACTGGTAAAGATGAGATTCTACAGTTGTAGATTATTTTATATTAATGCTTCTTTGTTGGTTTTACATAAACACCATCAAGACCTTCTATCTGGAATATAAAAAAAAAAGTGTTTTCTTCACTACATGGATTAGATGGCAAATCGAAAGCAGACAAAAATATTATTCTTTAATCCCATTTAAGTAGCAAGTTTATCTTTGGGATACCTGTACAGGTATCTGAGTAATTATTTCTGACATAGATTTGCTAAATTTTTCCAAATGACAATACAGTATTCTCACTTCTATAAAAGAAAATATAACTATGATACAGCTCTAGAGTCCCTCATGGTTTGCCTTTGATTCAGGAGTAACTTCAAAAATTTGTCATCTCCTGGAATTGCATCAAGAACCAAATACATTTGGTAGTATGAGTGTGTGAAGTCATCCCAGACAAACAATGTTGGCTTTTCTATATGTGTTTTTGTTCTATATATGAATGTTGTACACTAAGAATTAGATACTGAAGTTACAAATCTGAAATTCATTTTGCTTATGAAGAACAGACAAAAGCACATGGAAGGGGATTGAATATGTGCCCATTATTCTCTTGCATAGAAGCATACATAATGCTTAATGATAAAGTAGAGGACTGGGATATCAAAGTGAGATTTTAATGACCTTGAGGTCTAAAATAATAGTAGTGAGATGAAATTTTATAGCTCAAAATATAAGGTAACAGAAACTAGTCACAGGGATTTCTGGTAGAAATGAAAGACATTTGTGAGAAAAAATACAGGGGGAAAAAATTTTGGTATGTGAGTTGATCACATCATAACTATGACCTTCCTACCCTTTCCATGTGCTATGATCCTAAGATAAACTGAGGAATGGGGTGGAAATTAGAAGCATGCATGCTATTATATAGAGTGCTAGTGAGAGCTTATCTGGAGCAGCTTTGATCATCCATGCTTGAAAAAGTCAAATTTGCATTGTAGACTGTAGGAAAAGGAATAATCATAATCACAGGAATGGCAAAACTATCTGACGAGAAGAGTCAAAAATAGCCAGGTTGTTAACCCTAGTACAGCAAAGGCTGAGAGGGAATAAGAATGCTGTCTGTACACAACAGGAGACGAAGAGCAGAGAAGGGCCAGTGATGATGAAAGATGGTGCTGACATGAGAAGAAACGGGCGTAGGATGGCCATGACAAACAGACAGCCTAGAAATCAGAAGAATTCAACAAGAATAGTGAGGCCATGAAATCCTGTTAGTATTTAGATAGAATTTAATAGTGTTTGAATGAGAGTTAAGGCAGTGGCCTGGACAGGGCAATCCACATCTTGTGCCACCTCAAGGGAAAAAACCCAAAACGCTCCTTTCAAAGCTTTTCTTGATTTTCAAGTATAAGGTATCACCAACACTTCAGGTATACTGCATATAAAGCAATCCATTTCGGAGTTTTCTTGCCTCCATTCAATGGGAACACAGTGTTAGTGAGCTCAGTGCATTTGTACTGGTGGAAATCCCTTCTGGGGCAAGTCTGCCAGGAACACTGCTGCTTTGACACACATTACCACTGCTCTGTGGGAAAATCTGAAACTCTCCATTTCTAGAGCCCTAGAATTTAAAAGGCCCTTCCATTTTAGTGCTACCTGCAAGAGATATCTGGGTAGCAGGGCTGCTTGCCCCAGTCTGGGAATTTATTTGCATACTTATGAACGTCTATGTGCTTCCAATAGTATAGCTGCCCTTACATGTGACTCATGGTGTGTAGGGAGAGGAAGGAGTCCTTGCTAAAAGCTCATTGAGTTTTTATGCATGTAAACCCTTCTTTAGGTGCTCATGGATTTTCAGATGTGGAGGCAAGCCTACAGCACTGATAGTCAGAGAATTAATGAATAAATATTTATACCCCTTCTAAGAGGAAATGAAAACTTTTAAGGGCCTATCGCTTCTACAAGGGGAAATCTACTCTTCTGTAGGCAGAAAAATCTCAAGACATGCTATATGAAAGGATATTTTTGCTATCATAAAAACAAAATAAAGAAGAAGTTAACTGCAGAGGAAAACTGTGTCAAAGTGAGCGGCCACTCCCTTGCCAGCCCCCACCCCTCCCAAAGGCATCAATGGAATGTGTTACACAGATGGAGGACTCTGACTTCTCTAGCCCTCTAAATAATGCTGTTTAGACAAACATGAGAAGACATTCTTTCCACTGAGTTATCTTTCTCTTCCAGCACCGCCTGTAAAGTGTATTGAAAGCAGCCAGCTGTTCATATTATATCTCAGTGTGACACTGATGAAACCAAAATGGTAACTCAGAGCTGTGTAAGTGTAGGATCAGCTTAACTGCTGTGGAGAGACAGAGCAGGTGCATTATGTATTTATGTGTCATACACACAGGAGATTTTACCAGTGGCACTGAAAAAATTGCATTAATTAAAATTAATTTCAAACAATAACAAGTGGCTGTGAGTTTTTATCCCTGTTACACCAGGAGAGAAATACAAAATACAAACTACAGCTACACCAAAGCAGAATTGGGGAATCTATGTCTAATACTCTGTGACAATGTCATCTCTGGAGAACCAAAGAAAATAGAAGAAAAACATTTTTCCAAGCAGGGAACAAAGTTTTACAGTTAACATCTAGAAAAAATGTAGATAACAAATCATCAAATAGCACATCTCAAAATTCATGTGTGTGAGAGAAGAACATGATTTATACTGGACATTGTTATAAGAAGAGTTTCATACATTTTCTTTGCAAGATAAATTATCAGTGAGCATATAATTTGGTTTTGAATACTGACACTTCCCATTTAAAACTTAGAAAATATTAATGGGACTTTCTATAGGTTTTCTTTTGTTCCCCTTTCAAATGCAAACTGTCAAACTTCATTAAGTAAAAGTATAATTATTTTGATAATCTTTCACATAACATACAATAAAAAATATTTTCAGTAAAGGGTTTGGGGCATGGACTCAGTTCTACTTTTATAGTCTGCTTTATTTAGCTGGCTTACATTACTAGAGGACAGAACTTGGCAATGTGTGTGTACGTACACTGATAGGACTGATAGAATCAGAATTAGACATTAGAAATAACAAAAATACATGTTTTATACTATATATCTCAATGAAACAGACTTTACCTGAAAATTGTATTTTTATCCTTCAAATTGCCCTGTTTAATTTTCTGTTGCATTTACTTGCTATGTCTGTAAAATTGAGCCACACAAGTTTAACAATGTTATCAACTGTTTACACATGTCAATATGGTAAACCTAAGATTTGGCCCCAAGAAGGCACTCAGCCAGGTAGGTCACAGGTGAAATGCAATGCACTGTTTAAAGAAGTCTGAATGGAGACAAGAATGCAATACAGCCTTGAAATGCCATTTTCTTGAAAAAATTTAACCTCTTTGTTACACAGCCGGGGCATTAACTCAATAGTCATTTTTTCTTCACAGCTTACTAAATGCACATGTTTGCAGCTAGAGAAAAATGTTTGGCTGTTGGGTTTCGAGTCAAGGGAATGAGTTGCAGAGTTTTCTTCTACTAGTCAGTGGTGGCTAAAGTGAACTTAAAAATCTGAAAACAGACATTTCTGTCTATTTGCATTCTATAACTACTAATGAATTTTCAGAAAAGATTAGTTTTCTCAAAGTATGATTTTGGAAAAACTAAAATTAATAAAACTGGAAATATACTTTTTCTCTGTAACAAAAACCCTCTGCAAGCTGCCTCATATAAGCTGCAGCATTACATTAGTGATTTTAAAATCTGTTTGCAGATGGGATTTTCAAACACAGTGCTGTAAAATGGGTAGAGTAAATGTGAATTGAAAACATTGAAAGAAAGACATTTTCATGAGTTTTGAAGAGAAAAAGCAAACTGCTCAGCTATACTCAATTTTCATAATCTCAACATATAAATCTGTACATTCCAGTATTTTAATATATGTTTTTCACCTTCTTGTTTCTGTAAAATATTTGACTACCTAATTGTTGATAAAATTTGTTGGAATGGTAATTTCCTTGCTTCCCTATTCCAAGTCTGGCAACATTCATACACAAACACTTGGCCAGAACCACAGAGAAGCTTTCAGATGCCAAGCTGCCTGGCTATAGTGAACCGTTATAAGAGTAGGAAATGAGATCAAATGATACATCACACTCTATCAGATAAATGTAGGCCAACACTTCAGTATAAGCTTTTCTAAGGACAGTCACTTGCTTAGTTTTCACTGTCTCATTTCTTAACTTCCTTTCATGAGTACCTGTCATTGTTTTAGAACCAGTGTCTTGAGAATATGAGATGTCTATAGTACTTGACTCTCACAATGTCCCCATGAAGTAAAGTCTAACCTTTATTATTTACTTGAAAATACAGGAAGACAGCTCTCAAGTAGGTGAGTTCCCCTTTGTAAGGCCTATACATATCCAAATACAGATACTGAATTTTAGGCTGTGACTGCAGGTTCTCTAAAGTGCTAATCATTAAACCCGAACTTAACAAGGACTCTAATCCAAATTAATTAGCTCACTTTAAAGAGGAGTAGGTCTTTATTTTTAAATAGAAGTTCCTTAAGCTGCACATCTAAATCCATATTTAGACACATAAATGCCTGATTTTTCAGATGTGGGCAGACCCCAGGAACAAACCGTCAAGCTGTATACTGAAAGGAGTGCTGCATCTAACTCACACAAGGTTTGCTCATGCACAGAATAATTGAGAAAGAGAATGGGTCACAATCAAAAGGCCTCAATAGGAAAAGAAAAAAAAAAGAAAACTAAGACCTTCTCTGTATGTATTATGACAGTTCATGAGTTCATGGGAACTGGCTAAGACAGCTGCAGCCTGCAGCAAACACTAGGAGCTGTATCAGAAGAACCATACCAGTTACAGGTCTCCCACCTCACTCTTTGCTGTCTAAAATTCATCTTCTTCCACTACCAAAGCAGAAGTTCCCATAAAGAGAAGGTCCACATCATTTAAGATGTTGCCAGCTCCTTTTATGAAATCTATCTGAAACAACAGTGGTATCTTTGTCTGATCATACAGGTACTGGAGAACTAGAGTCAAAAAATAAAATTTTGAGCCTAAAGGTCTAGCTGAAGTATCATGCAAACTCAAGATATTAAATTTGCAGTAGTAGCAGGATGTGGTAAGAATGTTTTTGTTATTTATCTGTTCTGTCTATATAATAGAATTTACACTTCTTTTGTGTGCTAAAAAAATTGGTGAAAACCATAGCTGCCAGCTTTCCTCTCACAGAGGAGGATTATGAATTGTTCACTGAAGGAGA
Source organism: Serilophus lunatus (assembly GCA_013399895.1). NCBI lineage: Eukaryota > Metazoa > Chordata > Aves > Passeriformes > Eurylaimidae > Serilophus > Serilophus lunatus. The sequence continues at coordinate 872,221 of VXBA01005459.1, forward strand.
AAAAAACAACAATGGTGACAACCACAGAGATAGGGCACTGACTGCCTCCCCTCTCAGTTGGAAGGGGTCATGTGAAGATAAAGACCAAACCTGGAGAAGAATTAAATGGAGGTGGGGAAAAAAGGGAGGTCAGTGAAGGGCGTACTGTCTACAGAGCACTGCTTCACCGCTAGAAGTAATTCAGCTTGATATTTCACTTAACACACTGTAACCTTTTAGCCATAACCTACACGGCACTAAAGGGTGTCTTCAACAGCAGTTTTGTGGCTCTCACAGCTCACGTTCATCCCTCTCTGCTTTTAAATGAGAGATCTTACAGAAAGTACATACTACTTCTGGAACCTAAGGAAAGTACAGCCTTCTTCCTTGTCCACATTACCACTTACACATGTCCTCCAAAACTGAATATAGAGGTTCTTTTAATTTACTAAAATATTGGAATGGTGCTTATTTTCTCCTCTGTTTATATGCACATAGACAGAAAGAGGTTTTATTTAGACACACGTGTCTAAACCAGCTATTGAGCCTTTCTCCTAAAGGAAGCAAAAGTATTTAAAATAGAAAGGATTCATACCAGATCTTCCTTCCTTCTCACTGCGAGAAGTGGCTTGCATAGGTCTCAGAATCAGAGTTTCAGCTGCTTGGAAGTTGTGTGTGCTCATGTGCTTATGATTGTGTTGTCTGGGAAATAAGAATATACTGTTGCGTATTGCGTGGACATAAAGAGAAGGTCAAAGGAATGGTGAGTTGAAGAAATTAAATCATTCTAAGAGCGGTGAAGACTGCTGTCATTTTTATCTTGTAGGAATGTGTAAGGTTTTCATCCCACACTGGGATGCCTTCCTCTTCCCTCTGACAGGTTCATAGTTCCAGTGGAATGTACCTGTAGGAGGATTTACTTACAGCAGAGGGGCAAGCCCAAGCAGATGCATCCCACATCAAGGCAGAGACCTTCAACTGGTCTCTGTAACAGACAAGGAAGCAGAACTGATGACAAAGCATTGAGATGACATCGATCAAGGCCTTCGTAACTAAAGGCAGAAGCTCTGTTTTTTACTGGTTTTATGCTTTACAGAATATACAATCTCTAGTTAAGATGAGCAGAATGAGAGGACATAGTCTCAAGCTGTGCCAGGGAAAATTTCGTCTGGATGTTAGGAAAAAATTCTTCACAGAGTGATTGGCCATTGGAATGGTCTGCCCAGGGAGGTGGTAGAGTCACTGTCCCTAGAAGTGTTTTAGAAAAGACTTGATTTGGCACTTAGTGCCATGGTTTAGTTGATGAGATGGTGGTAGGTAATAGATTGGACTTGATGATTTCAAAGGTCTTTTCCAATTGAGTTAATTCAGTGATTTTGTGATTCTAAAAACATTAGGAAGTTAACTAAGGGCTAAAGAGATTCTGGTGCAATTTCTAGTCCAAAAAACTGATCGTATGATTGCCTGCGAACATCCATAGATTAAGGTCGATTTTAGGTATGTAAATATAACAATAACAAACCAAACCAAACCAGTTTCTCTGATTAGATATCTATATGTCCATTGATGACTATGCTTTTGGTAGTAAAATAGCTTTGTTGTTGCACATGCCCATATGTTTCTTTGGAAATGACACACTTTTCACATCTGCCTTATGCCATTTGAGACTAACAAAGTAAGAATTTGTGCGTATAAATCTGTTGAGGGCTGATAGAAGATGGGTCCCTGTCAAAACATCAGACAAAACAGAGAAATTATGGTCTCATCCTTTTTACAACAGTTCAAAATGGAATGATAGTGTCCAGGAAAATGAGTTAGCTGTGGATGGACTTCTCTAAAACGGGAAAGTGCATTTCCAGTTTTTCTTCCAGCCCATAATATTATTCCCCAAAGTGGTTTTCCTGTACATAAAGAATTGATCTTCAGAGTTACAGACTTTGTATTCCAGAACCTGAGTGGAATCAAACAGGTTTAAATAGTAATTGTACAAGGAAGATCCAGGAATTAACTTCACTGTCATTGCACCAGAAGAAGTCTTGCACCCTTTTTCTTCCACATTACTATGGATTTCTAGAAATCATTTTCCAAAGGACACCTGAAGATCTCTCCAATCTCCTTCTTTAAAATCCCCAACTACTCTCACAGCTCTGTTCTTCGGCCACTCCATACTGGCAGTTTCTCTTTGCTTCCTGACCAAAGAATTTTCTGCTTGGTAATGCGAGGCTACAGTGCTGTCTGTACTAATGGGTCTTGTTACCTAGTGAGCAAGAGATCAGCAGAGCCAAGCAGCTGGTAGGACACTGCAGTCCATTGTTATCAGCAAGAAGTCTCTCCACAATGTTTTGAAACTGATTTTTAAGATATACCACAACTAATACTAAATAGTCTAGCACTATCTATGGGCTAAAAGCAGTATATCAGAAGGCTTCATTTTAAGACAAGAGTAAATTGGCTCACTATACAGTAAAAGTGGCATTGGTTTGTCCTAAAATACTCCAGAAGAGCACTGGGAGAAAATCATAGCAAATTTCATTCAAACTGAATTATTCTCTTAATTTTAATTGAACTATTTCACATATAGCCTATTAGCATTTAATAGATATTGACAGTTTTAAACAATAAGCCAACCTGAGGTGAAGTCTATTTCTTCTTAAGAAAAAAGGAACACTTTTCAACTAAATTAATTCCAGACTCCCTTATTTCTACTAGCATAGATGCATTATAAGTAAAACATTTTATTTTAAAAATACGGTACAAAATCAAGTTACCTGTCCATCTGTCCCAATGGTGCCTCCACAATCCGTGAGGAGCTCGGACATGTCATAATAGCTAACAAACTCCCATAAACAGGCTTCCAGATTCAGATTGCGGTAGAAGCGCAAGGTATTGAAACCTCTGATTGTTGGGCTGTATTGGTAGGGAATGGTCTCTCCAACCACATCTGGATTCTTAGTAGCATCAGTTAAAAAACCATGGTGGGTCTTAACTTCTGTGTAATCCAACAGGTTGGAGCATTTATGGTTTCCAACTCTAGTTCCATCAGGACTAAGTGTCAGCTCAAAGTTGGAGAGTTCCCTTGTAGAAATAACAGGCAGCATACCTAAAAACATTGATTTATAGAACTATCACTAAATGTCAGTTCTCAGAACTGCTTAATTTAGCCAAATTTTGTCAAACATTAAGCATGCGCATCAGTATTTTCTACTTACAACAATTACTGTACTTTAGAATTCAAAGAAAGTTGACATGCTAAATATGAGTGTTATCCACAATAATTATGTCTATATACTATGCAAAGTCAAATAAAATATTTATAAACATATTAAAATTCCAACATATTAGTATTCGACATATTAATATACTTCAATAATCAAAAACTTCTGTGATTTTTTCAGAAGTACATAGTAATTAAATAGTATATCTCTATGCACTTCAAAGAAGTTTTACAAAGCATGGGTCTAAATTATGTAAATTATCTAATTAATCTGAAAACATTTAATCATCACATCTGGGACTATGTATCAATACAGTATTTAATGCACCCTGTTGCAAACTGGACCTGCTCACCCATAACATTTTTCTCTGGTCCCACACATTAAAAGATCCTATTATTATTTTGATTATTTAAAATAATATGACTAATAAAATAGCTCAAATAATAGCATGTTGTATGAGTTCTCTTAACTCCATAACTGATTTCCTCATACCGTCAATATGTGGCATTGTGACTGTCAGTTTGATAAGGTTGGCATAATCAGGATCCTCTGGGCCAGTATAGCGCAATTTGGCCGAGAAAGGTTCTGCTCCAACTACTCCTGATATACGAGGCTGACAAAGACCTAATGGAAAAAAGATAAAGCAACCTTACTTTTATGTCCAGATGAAATAACCTATACTTTCCCTTGCACTACTTCAGATGCACTGTTTTTCCCACTGTATAGGTTTCCGAACAATGAGAATTTTCTTGAATGACAGGTAAACACTTTGAGCATCATTTTCCAGATGTCTGGACAGGAATTTATGCCAAAGAGGATTCGAATAGAAATCATTACTCAATCAATTGGACCACATTTTCAGAACAAGGTGATGATACTGCATCTTTACCTTTTCAGTTGCATGTGCCAACCATACTTGCAAAGTCAGTGTCAAGTGCCATACTCCAGATGCTTATGTTTTAATTTCTCCCCATCCTCTTATGCACATACATAGCTTTATGAAAGATATCTGATCAGTGTTTGGTCTGGTTTTGGCATTGGATTGGGTTATGCAGTTATATGCCCTCACAGGACTTTATGAGCCTCTTGTTCCATTAGCAACAAAAATGTAGTTAGAATAATTGTGTCAAAGGATCTCTGAAAATACTGTGCTCAAAGTAGAGCCAGCTTCAAAGCTGGATCAAGTTCCTTAGGGCCTCGTTCATTTGAATTCTGCATTTCTTCAAGAAAGGAGAATGTATAATTTGATAATCCTTTCCAGTGTTAGTTCAATGTGTTCCAGTATTAGTCCTGGTTTGTAGAATGAGAAAACCAGGTTTATAATCATAGGGCTTGAGAAATATGTAACTTCTAGTTGCATAGTTCAATGCAGGTGTGTCTGCATCCTGGCTACAAGAATGGCCAAGGGATCACAAGGTACTCTAAGGAAGAAAACATCAGACATGCAAAAATCGAAACAGTTCCCTTTGCTCACATTCTGTTCTTTGCCCATTTCTACAACAAAAAAGAATGCTGTGCTCTCTTCTTGGAGGACTTTTTGAATCTGAGGGACCTCTTCTGGCTCAACATCTACAAGTCGGAGACTTCTGGCAGAAGGAAACAAAATATTTTTTTCTGCACGATAGCTTTTAGTTAGTTAGTTTGTTTGTGTAGTTGGATGTTTTGGTTTTTGATTTTGGATTTTTTTCCCCTCACATGCAAGCAAGATGTGCTAAGGACATTAAATATAATTTTTTGCACAATCTGACTTACTTTTTAGAATTTGGTCTATGCACTGGTCAGGCATCCTCACAGTGGAAAATATTCAGGATTTTGGCAGGTTGCTTTGATCATTGCACTTTTCTCCTTCCACATTACAAGTTAGCTCAGGTACTGGAAGTAATATAGGCATGACAACTCAGTCCTGAGCCTGAGCTAATTTACACTACTGGTTTGTCAAGGGTAGTTCCAAATAATGCATTGTAATAGTAACAAAGCTAGTCTGTTTCATATAACAAAACCAGCTCACACAGCACAAGGCTGTCTGCCTTTGACAAGCACTACACTGCACCTTGTAGACAATACACTTAGGCAGAGTCTTCTTTAGGGTGTAGGACTCCTGATAGCGCAAAGATGACATGAGCCTACACTCAAAATCTGGAATAAAGGACAAAACTTCTTAGAGCCCCAGCTTAGTAGAAAATAAAATGTTTTAACTAAAATATTTACTTGGAAAGGCCTAGGAAAAGAAAATGATATTGCAAATGAATAATCATGTAATTTATCTCACACAAACTATAAGAATTAATGTAGCTACAAAAAAAAGCAGCAGAGATCACAAAAAGAATGAAAGATGGCTACAGAAGGGTAATAAAATACAATGTTTTGAAATTTACCTTTGTTGCTGATAATTATTTATTTCCGTATTGTACAATTAAAAAAAATCTGTGATTTTTGTAACAAAATACCATATGCTATCAGACCATACTCATGTGCATGTCAGTGCTTCACTTCTGCTTCATAATGATACTCAGTACGAGTTTCATGAAAAGCATTGGCTGGGCAAAGGAGATAGACTACAGTAACTGATGGCTGAGAGAATGCAGCTTCAGTTCAGTATTAGGTGTCAGAGAATCAGAGAGAGACAAAGAGTATCAGAGAAAGAAGAAGGATGAATATTATGAATACCTCAATCATGAAAAAATTTTGGCTGCACCTGACATTGGTCACCAGTTGCTTTAGTTCTTATTCAAGGAAGACACAATCTAAGGTGTCCAGTAAGACCTGAATGCCAAATATGGCTTTTCTTCTGGCTAGGCATCAAATGCCACTTCCATGTGGACTCTCCAATGTTCAATAGGAGCTGAGCCTGTACTGCATTATTACTACTGTTGAATTTAAAAGCCAACAGAAACTAGGTTTCCCTAATTCCCATGAATGTTATATGTTGTTCTCCTGAACTTACAAGTTTGCTACGTGGATTATTATTTAAAGATGTGAAGAACTAGCACAGATGAAAAACATTTTCTTTATACAAGTCTCTGTTAAGAGAGTTTTTGCATCACTTCTATGAACAAGAGAAGAAAAGCTAAGACTGTAAAGTTAAAATGCCTGACCATGTAATCAGATTTTGTTAGGACAGAATCTGGGATACAAAAGAGACCTGTGAATTTTGCATTAGGTGTTGATGTCTTACCTTCTGATGTGCTTATAGTTACAATAGGGCTCATAAGCTCAAGACCCTCATTCCCATCTGAATTCACAGCCCGAGCTGCACACTGGACACGAGAACCAGCTTGAAAGTAAATGGAATCAAGCGTAATCATCTTAGAGGAAGTGAAGAAGGTGTCAAAGTCAACCTCTTTCATGGGGCTAGTCACACCATCAGGGCCAGTGGGTGCACTTACAAGCCACCGGTATTGTGTCAGAGTATTATTGATGTTCTCACTGGCACATATAGAACCAGTCTTGTCAAAGTCTTCATATTTGGGATTGCAAGCCTGCAGAAGAAGGCAGATGTGATAGCAATTTATTTGCTTCATGACCAAGATATTTTAAGTTATCAAGGGTCAAAAAACTCAACAATATGGAACTGACAATCCCAGTAAGTATCTTAAGAAATCATCTTATTTTGACGGAGATGCTTTTAGCACTGTTAAGGCAGATTAAAAGGCGTATCTAATTATGTTTTTGAAATAAAAACAAAAAAATTAAATTATGGTATATATATAGGTGAAAATGTAGCATAGTTATGAAAGTGCAAACTACACTCCCACATAAAAAACATGAACTTCTTCCTTAGATCTAATTCTTCAAATATTCTTTGTATTTCAAAATTTTCTTTTCCTTCCTTTTTTTTTTTTTTTCTTTACTTAGGAGAACCACTCAACATAAGGCACATTCCTGTGCATAAGGAATTTGTGAGAAACAAACTGACTATGCAGATGGACAAAAATATTTCTCCATGTGTATGCATATTTCAGTTGGAAAGTTACAATGAAAGAAGCCTGTAATCCTTCAGCAAATTGTACTTATTTTTCAGTCTGTGGCACTCATTGAAAACAATGGCCCCTCTATTATCTCCAGTGATTTTAACTGCAAATTAAGGCAAGATAATGCAGGAAATAGTAAGGTCATGCATAGATATAGTGTAAGTATCAAACTGTTCTCAGTGATGAACAAGTGAAACATGATTCTATGCTTTTTGTCCTTCTGAAAACAGATTCATTATGTAGATAAATTAGATGAGTTTTGAGGATAGTTCTAGCTTGAATTCATATGTGACCCACCACAATATGGATTGATGCTGGGTGCCTAAAATCCACCAGACAAAATCAATATACTGATTTTGTTTGGTTTTTTTTTTTTCCATGGAGGTACTCACTGTGATACAGATGACTGGATAGCCAGCTACAGGACTGGTTCTGCCTTTGGCTCTAGAAGTATCATCATATATCAAAAGGGATGCAACTTGAGGGACAGATGGAAAGGTGACATCTGCCATGCTGTTCATTTCTTCAATGTAAACAATGGCCTTGGCTGTCTGACAATGAAAAGAGAGAAACAGTTCTCTGTGAAAATTTAAATAAGCCAGGGAATTCAAGCTCGACCTTGATCAGAATATGTATAGCCTTTGAAACATTGTTGCTAAAGAAGTTAGGACCTCTAGCAATTGGCTAAAACCTCAACTGGATGAGCCATTGAGAAAGGGTTGAGGCACTGGAAAGTATATTGCAGAGTGTAAAAGGAAGAAGTAAAATTATTATTTTCTTTTCAGTACACTAACAATACTAGATCTTTACCCTTGCCTCCCAGATTTCTGGTAGAACCCCAATGAGCTCTGTATGCTTTAATGCCTGGTGGAAACTGAGTGTCATCAGGAAAGGCTGTGTCCGGCTATCTGAAGTCAGACTACACATGGTGGGACGCTGATGAAGCAACATTTTATATCAAGTCAGAGGAATACACTGTTTAAATTAAAAGTATATATGATATGATGCTACATAACAAGAATGTATGGCTAATTCCATCTCTCTGCTGCTTTGACAACAGAAGTTACATTTCACCCAATTGCCTTTTTTACAGTATAGAAGTTATATTGTATTGCCAGAAAGAATTTCCAAGAGGACATCAGTTTCTAGAACTGATTATATAAGGAGAATGTGTCTGGGGTGATATCTTGATGACTATAGTCTTTCATTGACTCTATGGCCTCATCAACATTATTGCTTTGGCAATAAACTGGGTAGGTGCAACTGTGTCAGTTGAGATGATCCTTTCTGTCTTTTAAGATACAAGCATAGATGGTGCAAATAAACCTTAAAAGAAGTGTAAAGCTATGAGGCAGAAAACAAGAGGTCTGTTTACCAGATTTTGTTGTTCAGGACTTTGCATGAGCTTGTTACCTGTATTTCTGCAACCATGTTCTCATCAGGCTTCAGATGAACAGTGAAAGCTTCTCTCATTTCCCTTACTCCATCAAAGAGAACTTCAACCTCCACAAAGTGCTGTGTTTCACCTTCCTTAAACTCGATTTCTAAAAACATAACGAGACACTTAAAAATAAATGTTGTTCATAACAATCTCTAATTCTAGGCCTTGCCATGAGAGATAATGAATAATGAATAGCAGTGGCCACATGGGAACATCACTGAAAATGAGGCGTCATCATCAAGAAATTTGCAAAGATCAAGATTTAGTCTAACAGAACTTAGTATTTTGAAAATTATCTGAGACTAATCACATAAATGTTGGTAAGATACGCGACAATGCTAAATAAATTGTATTGTCAGGTCTTGCTCAAACAAAGTGCATTTTAATACAATGGTAAATACTCAAAAAAAAGACACAAATCTAGAGTTATGCTACAGTACCGTGTTTTGAAAATCATTGTGTCTAAACACTTTAGAGGTCATGGTGGGTAAAAAGTTCAATCTTAATTGACCATATTGGGTTTACATAGCAAGGTTTTGGTGGTGGGGAAGCTGTAGGAGTGTTTTCTGTGAGAAGATGCCAGAAGCTTCCCCCATGTCCAAAAGAGCCAGTGACAGCCAGCTCCAGGGCCAAGCCCTGAAGTGACAGTGGTAGCACCTCTGGGATAACAAATTTAAGACAGGGAAAGAACTGTTGCAAAACAGCAGCTGGGAAAGAACAGTGAGGATATGTGAGAGAAACCACTTTCCAGACACCAAGGTCAGTGAAGAAGGAGGGTGAGGAGATCCTCCAGATTCCAGAGCAGAGATTCCCCTGCAGCCGGTGGTGCAGACAGCTGTGCCCCTGAAGCCCATGGAGGTCCAAGGTGGAACAGATATCCACCTGCCAGCCATGATGGACCAGGTGCAAACTTGAAGGAGGCTGTGACCCTATGGGAAGTCTGTGATGGAGCAAGCTCCTGGCAGGAGCTGTGGCCCTGTGGAGAGAGAAGCCCACCCTGGAGCAGGTTGGATGGCAGGATTTGTGACCCCATGGGGCACCTGTTATGATTCAGTTCATGAAGAATTGCAGGCCATAGGAAGGACCCACGCTGTAGTGTGGGGAGGGCTGTTTCCTTTGGGGGAACCTCATGCTGGAGTAGAGAGGAATGTGAGGCGGAAGAAGTGTCAGAAATAAAGCGTGGGCTGCTCAGAGGTGAAGAATTTGGGAGTGAAGTTAAGCCCAGGAAGAAGGGAGGGGTGGGAGGGAGGTTCTAAAATCTCGTCTTCATTTCCCATTACCCTACTCTGATTTGATTGGCAATAAATGAAACTAATATCCCCAGGTTGAGTCTGTTTTGCTCATGTTGGTAATTGGTGAGTGATAGCTCCCTGTACTTATCTCAACCCTTTAGTCATATTTTCTTTCTGTTCTTTAGCTGAGGAGAAGAGTAATATAGCAGCTTTGGTGGGCACCTGGCGATCACCACACCAACAAAGTTAGACAATACCGTGATTCTTGACTATATTAACTACTAAAGAAACAATAAGTACAGAAACCATTTGTCATTTGTGTGTGGAATGGGTGAGAGTGATGCTAAAATAATAGCTGCATTTCTACTATTTATATTTTTTAAAGCATATCAAATTAACTAAAGATGGTACAAAAATAACCAACAGAAACTAAGGATCAGAAGAAAAAAGAAGAGACTTGCAGAAAGTGATGTTCTCATTGGTATACTGAAACATCACCACAAAGTATACCAGGTGCTAAAGAGCTCTGAACTCTAAAGGGACAGGCACAAGAAGCAGTAGTGCATTAAAACTGAAGTGTATATGGGAAATAAGGCCCAGAGAGATAATAGGAACTGATCTGTGAAGCAGGATGTTAAGAAACACTCTTCCTCTCCAATGCCTTCAAACCAGGAATGGATGCCCTTTCTAAAGGATATCTTTTCTCCAACTAAAGTTATTTGGCACAATACAGAAGTATCTGGAAAAAATTGGGAGAATCTTGCAATCCACAGTGAGTATGAGTAAGTGATCTAATGATCTTTTCAGCCTTAAGTGTTAAGCCATAAAAATACTCTTTGTGGTAATAAACATCCTGTATGATAGGTAAGAATTTTACTGATTTTCAGTTTGTCACCCTTTTTTCTGAGAACACAATTAAAAATATGGATTTTGTACCCATGGCTGAAAAGGCAAGCTCTCTAAGCCTATTCTGAAACCTGTAGAGAAATCCTGCACATCACAAAGCTTTCTTAAAGGCTCCTGGACAGTGGCTGAGAGCTTCTTGGTCTGCAGTAGCATATTTCCCTAGAAAACTGCTCCCATATGCTGTTGGTGCACAAAAGGGAGAACGTAAGCATGGCAATGAGTATAGGCAATGTGTATGGGTAAGTATTAGCTGACACTAAAAGTTAATGTGGTTTTCAGGAGGAAAGAGCAAACTCTAAAATGTAGGAGGCAAAGTGACAGGAATTAGCAAACTCTGGGTTGATGATTTTCTTATGGCTAACAAATTGTCTCTTCAGATATCACTAGTGGCAAATACCTCTCCTATGGAAACTGAAGATTGCCCTATGTTGTTGCTGGATGTTCAAAGGTAAGTCCTACCTTTCAGCTGGACTGGACACCAAAATAGTTTATTCAAAACTGTGAAAACACTCCAGTAATGAATGATTAATCTTAAAACACAGATTAGTATTATGTATTATCATAAACTTTAGAATAAAAAAATTCATAATGCTACAAACTCCATTAGTCATGCCCTAAACTATGTGGGTGGGCTATTAATGGAAAGAAGTTTATCAGCTAAGAAATTTCTCATTCTGTTGCATAACTTCTCATTCATTACTAGTGAGGAGCAGCAGGCAGTGAACTGCTGAAATATAGAAATATGGAAAGAAAACTTTATTAAAAATGTAGAAAAATAAAGAGAAATACACATTAATTCCCGCATAGATAAAAAGCCATTGTCGTAATGAATTGTTTGAGAAACAATCACACAACATATCCTATGAGTAGATGTTTCTTCTGAGTAATGGTATTACACTTTTCAAATATAACTAAGGTGGAACTCACATATTTATTCCACAATTACTTGAGCTACAGATATTTTCAAAGGAGTCATAACTCCTTTATCAATACCTTCACTGATAACTAGTATTTCAAGAGAAATTGGCTTTTGCATACCACAGGGAATCAGTCCCCACTGAATTTGAACACCAAAACATATTATGGGATGTAATGGCAAAGTATTCTTTAATATTATTTAATTTTTCAAACATTATTTTATAGTTGTGAATGAAAACAAATAGTTGGATGTGATAAGTATGATCCTACCTTCTGATACAGGGTGATAATCTTCTCCAGAAGTAGCAGATCCATCCTTTGTATGAACTCTCACAACAGAAACCTTGGAAGTGTCTCCCAGACGAAGCACTGGAATTTTTACAGCTACTACTTGCCTTACATCCTTTGGTTCACTCACACTAAATTTGGTCTCACCAAACTTAATGATAGCCTCTGAAGAAATCACAAGTAAAAAAAATATTTTTAGAGCATGCAAATTGACTTTCAAAAGCCGATAACAACAAAATATTCTCTTACTATCTGCATCATCCTGAATCTTTATCAGCGTCTCATTTTGTTCACCAATTGAGGCACCAAAGGAAGAATCACTTCTTGGACTGCCAAGAACCAGACGTAGTTCTTCCTCCTCTTCGTGGAAAGTATCATCCATAAGCACCAGTGTACAAGGCTTCTCAGTTTCACCTGCAATCATTCTGAAGGTATTATCAGGCAGAACTTAGATGTTCTTTGCTCTATCACAGCACTTCTCTCCAAGCTTTAGGAACCAAAGGCTGCTTCTGATGGCCACCTTGATACCACATAAGTTAATTACAACAGTGAAAGCAACATTAGTAAACATTACCTTTCTATGGAAAGTAGTGGAATCTCCCATTTTGGGTCTTCTCTAAAACAAGTTTCTATTTGGTATATCCACTTTAGATGTATTATTCCTATTTGTTTAACCTTACAAGAAAATGCTCCTTCTCAAGGACATCTCCCATAGAGAGCATTTAAAAAATAAATACTTGAACAAAGAAGCACAGCAATTGAAACTTTTGCTAATACTAATGATAATTTCGTTCTGAAGTTCTGTATTTCAGGTCTCTTTTAATTGGACACTCTCCAACAGTGTGGACTTTCACTTACATTATTCCATTTGATTTTAAAATCTTTTGAACTCTCATTGATTCCAAGTGACAACGTATATTGCCTTAAAAGTGCTTTGGAGTATAAAAACATACTATTTTTGCATTCACAAAATCAATGTGCCTAGACTTACTAGATGTTCAGAAACTCCGAGAAGGGGGCCTTGACTTAGGCCTCCTACACAAGCAGCAAGAGTTATGAGTGCTGGGCAGTGTCTGGCACCTAGCATCAGACTTGGTGGGCTCATCACCATGAGGATGACTCCTACACCCCAGACAAAGGGAACAGCACAGAATGAGAGAGATGAGATCAATTTATAGTATTTTTTCATTATTATACATGTAAATATGACCAAGTCTCTTCAAGATGAAGAACCAGACCAGGATTCTGACTGTTCATTTTCTGAGGTTCCTTTATTCCCTCTATAGAAAATAAATTATCCACTAGGAGGACAAAAAAAATTCAAAGTTTTAATGCTGCTCATTGTTACATGGGAAATGTGAAAACTGAAATGAAGCTGCTGAATATTAAACATACCTAAGAAGCTTATGGAAATAAGACACAATTCCTGCATACCTTTTTTCTACTTGTCTCCACAGAGGAAGAGTACGGCAACACCCCAAAAAAGGAAAATGTCACTTCTTAAGTGGCCCAGATCCATTAATTCTTAAAAGTTGGACTCTCTTTCCTAGTTGCACAGAAGCAATGCTAATGGCCTAGAGTATACGTCAGTACTAAGAGCTGAGGCCAGCTCTAAATAAAGGAAGACTGAACGACTCATGTTTTTAAAGCGAACTATGATACATGTCTACAGAAATATGAAGGTCATCATTTCTGTGATAAGGGCATACCAAGGATTTCATACAGATGACAGAACTTGTTTAGGGCTTGTAAAAAATATTATGTGTGTTTAAACTTCAAAGACTAAAAGGCAAAACTGTCTTTTGCAGAAGTAGAAGGAATTAGGCAATGTTCTTTCAAGGCAGTAACCTTTGATTTATTTTCACTTCATCTTTGATGTGAGATATTAAGTACCTGATACAAGTGGGCTGTCTTAGGAAAGCCTCGGTGGGAGAAAAAAATTCAAACAGAAATTAGAGAGCTATATCCCTGTTGAAAGACCTATGACTCATTTCAGTGCAAGTCAAATGTATTTAGAAATCTGCTGAGCCAAGAGTAGAACTTCCGCAGTTTCCTTTCTGACCACAGACCTGTGCTTCTACTGTTTTATGCTGAACCTGCTTTTGCTATCAAAAAGTGTCTGATAGTCACTCAGTCTGAACCTAGATGAAGACATGGCCCTTTGGTTCTTATTGATTATCCCTCTAGGTCAGAAGTGAAGCAAATAGAGGCAACATTATTTCTGTGCATTCTTCCCACTGTGTATGAAAAAAAAACAAGCTTCATTTTCCAGAGTAGTCTTTTTGGCACTACTTTATGACATGACACAAGTAAAACAAAACAAAACAAGGTAAAGCAAAACATGATAGACTAAGGCCTTCTACAATAATACCAAGAACTTACCAGGAAGGAATGTGATGATGGAACTGTCAGTATTAGGACGTTCTTCAAAGTCCATCATTACCTGAGCAGAAGCTTGCCTTGTATAGCATCTCACAGTGGATGTGTATCGGATATCCCCACTCCTATATATCACGGCAGAAATCTGTCCATCATTTTCATTGACTACATGTACAGATTCTTTAAACTGCATCTTAGGCACTGGGCAAAAAAACATAAGAAGCATGTGTAAAGTATAACTGCAGAAGTTATCATATCTTTCCTCCACTATCTCAGATTTATTCATGTTACATTGCACCAGATATAGGAAATAAGCAGCCAGATAGGAAAGGTCTTAATATATTGTCTCTGGCTGAAACGGGTGGACTCACTAGCTTTGGTGTGATTCAAAAGAACAAGTGGTATTTGTGTACTGCAGTCACGTGTCTCCTGCATAAATGTTGTGAAAAGGTTAAAAAAAAATAAATTACTCACAATCAGATACTGAGTCATTAATGAAGATGGTGGCCTTGCTGGGTTCTCCAAGGGCAGCATTCATGGGCATTCTCAGCACAAGCTCAAACTTCTCGGTGCCTTCTAAAACTGGCTGTCCAAGATCATCCAGAATTACTACACGAAATGTCTGCATATTGACTCCGGGGGAAAAGTCCAAATTACGGCTGATGCCTACATAATCTACTCCAGCTACCAATGGAAAAGAGATAAAAATAGCACTACATGTTACGAAAATAAAAATATCTATCATTAGGAAGATAATTGTAGGAAAAAATATTTGTTAAATATTTTTAATATTTGCTAATTTTTGGCATTTATGTAAAGCAAAACTATATATTGACCATCTAAGTTGGACTATACAATAAAACAAGACAATATTAAGTTACGTTTTGTTTAACGAGGATTCACATCACAAAATGAGGCTGATTCTATTTGGTTGTAAACCAACACTTAGTCCAGAAAACCTGATAAAGTTTGCTTAAAGTAAGAAATGAAAGTAAACAAAAAACTTTGAGAGAGACTCTGGAGATGAAGCAAAATCTTTTGGAATAAAATTTCATATAATTCTGTAACAAAGATGGAAGTTTTGAGACTAAAGAAGGGAAGGAGGAAAGATCAGTGAGCTGATTGTAAGGAAGAACTGCTGTTTAGAGGAGTTATGTAAAAAAGAATGAATGAAAACCAAGTCAAATTCTGCTTAGCCCATATTAGGTGAGGTCTGGCACCTTACTATTAAAGGCAGACTGATCTGGGTTTGTCTTGTTTTGCTCTGTTTTAAGGAAAGCAAACCAATCCATAACATGCCAATGAGAAGGCAGCAACTAAAATAAGACACTGACTAAAATATGATGCTATCTTGGAACCAAAGCATTAAAGGTATCTAGGACTTTAGGAAAGGACTCAGCTTTAAAGTTTGTTTTTGCAAAAAATAAGCTGCAGAGGTGTTGAAACATAGCTTTGGGGGAAACATTTTAATTGAAACTGAAATAAGGTTAAGAATTCTGTGAATTTAGCAAAATTTGGTCAGATTAAAGGCCATCATCAGATGGGCACTTGCCTAGAGTCCCTGCCACTCTGCTCCTGAGATAAGCCTCCAAGGCAGTATGCCAGGACTGACAGCTCAGTGCGGCAGATTCACTTCTGCACTGTGTAAGACCATGAACTAGGTTCATGGCTTTGCAGTCAGGCAGCCAGCCATGTCAAAGCTTTCATGCTGTGACCAACAGACTAGAGAGCTCAAGAGCTGAGTTATTCTCAGTTTTTAATCCTAGAGGTTCTGGCACAATGAATTAAGATTCTTACTGCAAGGAATTTTTTTTTCCCCCCAAATAAAATAACTTATACAGCATTAGATAAAGACATCAGATCATAAAAGCAATGTCATAAATCAATCATATATTTTTCAGACTTAATAATTTTCTTTTGATGAAAAAAATAAATATATGTTATGTGTGATACAAATATATGACCTTTAGATTTTCCTGAAATAACAGTAAAGTTACACATAGGATAAGCATCTAAGGAAGATGAATTTTATGATTTTTCTACATGAATGTCTCAGTTCAAACATTATGATTTGTGGAAAAAAATGCAGTATGGTAACACTTGATTCTGCAGACAAAGGTTTTGTCAGCGCGTCACCGAACCACACAGCTGTAGCAATCCTCTTCCTGAACAGGATACTAGCTAATCATTTCACACTGCCCACAATAAAATTGAGAGGAGCAAACTCTGCATGCTGACAGTGATTATACCTCTGCATCCAGAGTATGCTGTTGAGGCAGCAATCAACTGCCTTTGTAGCAAAGTGTTTTCTATGAAGATTTGAAGGCATTTCTCTTAGTGCTGTACTTCACAGTTGCCCCTACTTCTGTTTGTTTTGAAGTTCTCTAACTATCGAATTTGTTCTAGGAAGAAAGATCTCCTAAGAGCAAGAGACACATAAATTCCATTTTTTGTAGCTGAAACTACATCAAGACCCAGTGTACCACCATTTGTGTTGTGTTATGAAACTAGACTAAAACAACAACTTACCCTCTGCAGTTACTGGTTCAGATTTGCGAGACCTCACTGTAACAGAGGCAGCTTTAGACAGATCCGTTCCAGTCCTCCAGACACATACCTCAATGTAGCCAGCACTCTCATCAACATAGTATTCCTCATTTCCAAAGTAGAATGCTGGTTCTGGTGAAAGAGGAATAATGTCCATAAATGTTTCTTTACCTTACATTGAAGCTAACAAGAGAGTATAAAATCCATATTAAACAAAGCAGAGCACTTTTCAGTAAGTAAAATAAAGCTCTTTTTTTAAGGTTTACTGTTATAGCTATTTTTGGCTTCTTTTCAAGTATTGGTTTGTCTGGCTTTTGATAGCAACTGTTGTATCAGAACTGTACTCTTCTTCTTGCCTCCTACATTTTCAACTTTGTGTGTCAGCATGTATGAATCTGTGCACAAAAACAAATGTGATATCTCATTAAACTTACTTTAGCTGAGTCTTGTGCACAAGCCAGAAAATTCCTTGCATTTTTTACTTTAGTGCAATCAGACAAAGGTGACTACAGATAATGAAACCTTAACTTGAATGTTCTCACAGATTCCTGTTGCTAAAACCAGACTGGAACATGATATATAACTGGAGCTGGTTTTGGTAAAGTTTTCCAGCTAACCAAAGGGGCAAACATTGAATTTTAGTTCCCCCACATCTAGCACTTAAAACCAAATCAATCTTATTTCATGTAAACTGGAATGTGAGCAGTCTTTTATCTTAATACTAAAGTTCCATAGTTCATAAGAAAGAAGAGCAAAAAGCAAAGGAGGTTAAGTGCTATTTCACTTAACAGACATATTGTTTAGCCTCATTTTTAACTCCCTTTTTCAGTTTTTCTACCCACAGCAATTTCACAAAGTAAACAGACTTAAAACAAAACTTAAGTTCATCCTGGATGTATATCATCTTCTTTTTTCCATCCCTTCTATTCCTGTTTCAAACATGCAGGAATAATCACGCAGAGGCATTGCCCCAGTTTCCCACTCCACAGCAGAAACCACACCTACCTTCCCCAAGGGTAGTAAGACCTAAACAAGATCTCTTTTCACTTCATCACAATTTTCTTAAGTTGTCTTGTGAGAATTTATTATAATAATGAGATGACAGTATCACAAATGTTTTGGAAATACCACACAGCATATGGTCAACTTGAATCCAGGTGCATAGATCATTGCAATTGCTCAGTGGTTTATCACTAGCACTATCAATACTTCCATTTAATCAAGTATAGAAACAAAGTAAAAATTCAAAAGAAATGACTGGAAAAGTTTATGGCTCTACAGAGATATGCCTTGCATATAAAATGGTACAACTTACCCAAAAGAGGAAACATGAATCTTTTTTAATGTTAGGTAGAAGTTGGGCCCATCATTTCCATGAGTCAGTTTAATTTTTATAAGATTATATATAAGTTACAAAAGCTATGACTTCCATTTCAATTGTAATGGTTTGCAAATTGAAACAAATGGTTTGCAACTGAAAAACCACCACAGTCTATGGTAACAATCTCCTCTGAGGCAGATTGCAGCACAATGTAAAATACCAACTTAATTAAAACTAACCAGAATTATAAAGTTCTTACTCAGTTATTGCTAAGCCAAAATGTCATCTGAGAAGAAAGCAGTTAATAAGCATTTTGGAACTGTATTCCAGAATAAAATTGGAAGTTTTGGAGAAAAGAATTTTCTTGTCTGCATTTAAGATTTTTCCTGTATTTCAAAAATTATAAAATAAATAAATAGGCACAAACAAATGAACCCCCTTAATATTCCTCATCAGTGAAACAAGTCCAGCTGCCTTTCTCCTTACCTGCTAAAACGGAAATCATGGGCTGCAACAAATTGATGGAACTGAATGTATTCACTGAAAAATAGTGCAGATTCATAGACCTGATTAAGCATTAGCAAGGTCATCAACTTTGACAGGATGAAAGACAAATTTGAAAGAAGTATAACTTTGGTAGATGAAAACAAGTTCAGTTCCAATAAATTTATTTTTTTAATACAACAGTATGTGTATTTAAATGCATGTATAATTGTGTGCAGAGATAGACATCTTACTTTATTTGTGTAGAGATACTAGGCATAGTATCTCTATGTCATAGTTGGTTTTATATTTGTGACTGTGAAGATCTTATCTGAAACATTTTTAATAGGTGAACAGGATACAGTCTCTGTACTATTTGTATAACTATTATTAACTTGGACAAGAGTTCTACTTACAGGGATACTGATGCACTGGATATTAGATCTGCAAAGAAATGTGCTGTTTCAGACACACAATGTTCTAAAATTCTAAAGAGGGACAAAGACTTGACAAGCCTCTAGAAGTTATAGAATGCCTACTTAAGATCAAAAGGATATTAATATGGCAACACTTAGATAAAGGCAGTTAAAAATATTTTCAGTTCTAATATAAGTAATTTCCTAAACAAGTATTACACACAGAATTAATAAAGTTTAACACACTTTCCCAAGTCTAATCTCATTCTTGCAATCTTGTTATCTCTATATTGATGCCCCAATGATTCCTGAACTTGATGTGGACTTGGCTGCACTTCATTTTAAGCACTTAAGTGAGAGGTACTCACACTGAGCCTCCTTGCTCTCAGTTTGCAAGTACAAAGATGGGCCATTCCAGGAGGGCTCCCAGCACAATGAATATACAGAAGGACAAGAGGAATGGCTTATTCCCTGCAATCAGAAAAATCTGAGTATGTGTGGAAGTATTCCCTTCTTCTTATTGGCTACACATGAGACTTAGATGACCTGACTTAAACTAAAGGGAAGATACAAAATAAAATGTTGTTAATTTCTTGTAGTGTTATCCTAACGCTTGCTTTACTGCTGCTGAAGAAGAATCCTCATGCACTGTAGTCACAGACAAACATAAAAATGGCTTAACTTTCAACCAGCTTGCCTTGTATTTTAGAGTGAGTTTTTCACACTTTTTGAGGCATGTATGTTCAATGAAAGACACATTCTGCATGGTTGCCCATCCTAGGAAACAAATCCTTACAAATGTTTTCTAAGTTCATTTCCTGTAAGCTGTGTTAGCAGCTCCCCAGGGGAAGTAGCAAAGCCAAGCTTCTAACAGGGAAAGCATTGTCTTTCTCAGGTCAAGTCTGGAAAACACTCTGCTCAATGACTGCAGGCTCACTTACAGCAGACCTTTAATCTAGTAATCGCTCTGAAGAGAGACTACTGCAAATTTAATGGTTCCTCTTAGAGAAACAAGAGGAAGTTTTATAAGAGTTTTTTTGTTCAGACCCACAGATTTCACTGGCATGAAGTTACAATAATCAGAGGAGAAAGGTTAGGAGCTTTAGTCCCAGGTTTCTTGGCACAGAAATGAAATCTTTGCCTTGCCTTTGTACTTGTACAATTAGGAGTGTTTCTCAACTACAGCACTACTCAGACATCAAGCAGGAAAACAAACACACTTCTCATGATATTAGGAATACATCTATCTTTGAAGGTACATCAGAAAATCAATGTGATAGCACAAAAATGTTTATTTCCAAGAGGTGTTTGGTTTTAAAATTACATCCTTGTGATCTCCTTTAGAGAGACATGGCAAAAGAGTAGGTTGGTTGTAAAAATACCCCGTTGGCAGGATAGTTAGGATAAACACAAAAAAACAGAGTCTTCTGTGCTGACTGCTTGATAAGCCTTAAAACTAAAGTAAATTTCAGTGATACATGCTACCACTGAGGCACACACACACACACATAAATACATATACTCAGGAGAAAGAAATAATTGAAGAAAACAGACATGTTACTCTGACATATTTAGATGCTGGAACTAGGAGAAGCATTCTTTACAAAGGAACTGATGACTGGTCTTTTCTAGTGGTGGTAAACTGTTTATTCCTAAAAGCTTTTGCCTTCCTTCCTTCCAGGAACAGTACAAACAAAGGTATGATGGGAACATTATGAGTTGCCAGAGCTAGCAGAAGTCTGTTGCCGTATCGCAGGAGGTGCAAAATCAGGTTTTGCAAGCCTATCAGCCTGCTCTGGTATAGCTGGACGAGTTATTAAAATGCTGAGTCAAAGTAATGAGCCCTGATGGCTGGCAGACATAATTAATTTGGACACAACAACAGACAAACCTGGTCAGATTTCCTCTGGACCTGATCTGGCTCATACTCAGGCAATATATACATCCCTACACGACGCCTACTTGCTTTTCAGTGTCACAGATGGCATTAAATGACTGAGCTGCTGAGTTTATAACATGAGACTTCTCCTTTCCAAACATGAAGATAGACCAATTAAGAATGTAAGTTCCATTAAATTTGAGCAGGCATGGGCATTTACTGTTTAACAGCAGTAAAGGTCAACTTGTATAATCTCTCTCATATATGTATGTTAATAGCAGCAAAAAAAAAATTTCAGAGAAACTGTCCTTTACAAAAGTTTGTTTTGATAATATCAAAGAGGCCTTTAAAATCTTAAACTAAGTAGCACCATTCTACAGCGATTTACAGATACTTGAAACAATGCAAGCAACTGAGCTTGCATTCAGCGCAATTAATTTCATTTGCAAAGTCATTTGTTTTTACTGAATGCTGTAGAAGTAGGGGTCAAGATTACAGTCAAGGCTCAGATCTGGAACAGGTACCTACTGTACAAATGCTTTTTATTTGATATTGTCAAAACAAATTACTTTTTAAATTTGTATATTGCAATCTTAACAGCTTTTATCTTCTTAGCATTGTTGTAACTTTTGCAATCTAAAAGTAAATTCCCCTTAGAATCAAAATTACTAGTTTCAACCAAATTGCCACAGGCATTATCTCAAGTAAATAATGTCTGCATTTCCTTTGGTCTCAACAGCCCATTTTTGTCTATCAACTTACAAAGATTTTTTTTAAATAATACTGCAGACGTTATAACAGGTGAAAGGACAGACTCATATGAATGCAATCTTTACCAAACCCAGTTTGATTTCTTAAGAAAATTACACATTTTTTTAATCTACAACATCAATATCATAACATTGAATAGACTTGCTCTTCATTTAATTACTCTCATTTTACACAAATTAACCCTATCATTTCAGTAGGATAACGTGGCATGAATCAATAACTGGCATAAGCAACATTATTCATGATTCACTTTTAATTACTTTATGATACACACTAATTCAGCATAGCCCTTTACATTTTAATTTACTCTTTATTTTAAAGTGAATCCGTACTTTAGTCTTTCTATACACAGTGCCACCACAAGTGGCATCTGCCTGGCAGGCCTGAAATCCACATCTAAACTCTCTGCTACTTCAATAAGCTAAATTCAAATGTGAACAAAGTAGCACGGTAAAGCAAGTAGACTACAACTTTAGCGGCAAGACTGACATAAGCAGTAAGGTGGCTACAGGGATACCCCATCCCTGGTCTCCTACAGTTTCCTTCTTGACAGCTTGCAGCGTACTTTGCAGCCTAGAAAAGAGAGCTAATTCTGATTTTCTTTCATGTCAGGTTGCAATTCATAATGATTTGGTAATACCTAGACAAGCTACAGAGTATACCTGAACAATGGAGAATAAAAGACACCTAAGTATATGAAGCCATGCTCTAGCTCAGTTCATTCAAGATGTGTGCCTTTAAAATGAAGATGAACTTTTCAACAATTATTTAACTATTATGTACGAAATGGTAATGAAAATTGTGTCCCAGGTACAACTGGCATTTCAGAAGAAAGGCTAATGTGCGAGGTTGACTGTTATAAGTGACTTTCTTTTGAGGAAATTAATTTACCTTTGATGGTTTGATAAGAAATATTGTTACCTTTCCAAACCACCAAATTCATGTTACCTTTCCAAACCACAAAATTCATATACATGGGAACTAACATATACATGACAATATTTATTAGTAGAGTAGTATTGTTATAATTTCTACACACATTCTCAGGATATAACCTACCGACTCTGATATCACTGGAACTATCAAGGTGTCAGAGGAGCTTTTCTTATGTTCAGAGCCTGAGGGCAGGGCCAAATGATTTTTCCTGCTTCAAGCTCCATTCACTTGCCCAAACTATTCCACAATCCAGATAACTGCCATATTTACCAATGGAAATAAGAATATAAAAACAAACATGAACAAACAAATACTTGGAATTTGTGGACACACCCAAACACGATTACATTGCCTGCAGCAACCATCTGACTTTCACATACTTTTTTCCTACTGTCTATACCTCCCACAGAGCATGAAACCAACTCAAAATCTTCTACAGGCTCTATTTTTAAAACTAATTACATTATTTTTATGATCAGGAATAGGAAATGGCAGCAGTAACAAATTTTCAACAAACCAGTGAAACAGAGGCAGACAGATAAATGGGAAGGATTGGCAGTAGTATTCAAATATACCACACACCAGGTATTTCACAAGGAGAGTGAGCTCAAAGCAGCTAACAATCAGTGATTTGCGGATCAGATAAAAAATGAGGACTACAAACAGAAATGAGAAACAAAAAGTATAAGAAAGAATCAGTATGAAAAGCTGAGCAGCATTTTAGAAATCAGGCTATATAAAAATACAGCATGTAGCCATTTCCAAATAGGTTTTTCATTTTTTATTTAAGCAATTAGCTTATCACTGGGCCTTGCAGAAAAAGCAGTCTGTAGAAAGGCTCTGAAGTGTAATTATTGCATTTGCAAAGCAGAGATTTTCTGAGATGAGTATTTTCAGTTTTTTCTTCCAAATTTTTTTTCACAACTACATTCATATCAAGAAACATAACCACAAAATTATAACAGCTCTTTCTAAGAAGTTTTTTCTTTTAAATCGTTTGTAACATCATCCACTTAAATCATAACCCTGATTTCTTAAAATTTAAAGCCCAAAGTCATAGTGACACAATTACATTTTCTCCCCAGTTGAGATTTTCACTGGTTTTCAAGTAGTATTATAAGTGCATTTTCTGACACTACTTTCTCATAGAATTACAGAATGGTTTGGGTCAGAAAGGACCTTTAAAGATTACCTAGTATGACCCCCTCTGCCATGGACAGGGACTTCTTTCACTAGATCAGGTTACACAAAGCCCCATCCAACCTGGACTTGAACACTTCCAGAGATCAGTCATCCACAAGTTCTACTGTTCCAGTGTTTCACCACCCTTATCCTAAGAAAATCTTAATTATGCCCAGTCTAATTCTATTCTCTTTCATTTTAAAACCATCTCCCTTTCTTCTGTCCGTACAGGTCCTGGAGAAAGTCTCTCTCCACAAAAGCAGAGCTCTAGTGACAGAAAAATACACTTTGCTGTATGTTAAAACTTCCTGATTTCTGACATTTGGACTTCTGATTCCATTTGTGTGGGAGGGAACAGAAAGAGTTGCCTGACAGACAATGTGAGACAGTAACTGACTTAACCTTTTGAGGGCTTAATGTTAAGGAGAATCCATGTCATTAAAGCCCAGTGTGGTAAAGTGGTTACAATGTTCGGTATCTTCTGGGTCTTTAAAGACTGATGACTGCCACAAAGTGCCAAAGTCTCAGTATAAAGAGATTCAGAGGAAGCAAGATGACCTGAAGAACACTTAGGAAAACTGAATGCACCAAGATACCTGATTCAACTTGATTTTCCAAGTCCTAAACACACAAAAAACTCACTAGGTCACTAAATTCACTCCCTTCAATCAATGAAGAACAAATGATTCCTAGGACTCCATTACATTTCTAAAACAGTCTATAGTAAATCCAAGACCTGTGGTATGAAGGCCAAAGCCATAAAAATAAAATGTCATAAAAAATACAACATGCTACAGGAAGATAGGTGAGAGCAGGATGTTCAGTGTACTCTTGAGTGAACTTTCCTAAAAAAATGATCTGTCAGGCTCTGGAAAACATCCATTCATGTAAGAATAACATTTAATTTAACTCATTCTGGATTTAACAGAAAGTGTATTTTTTTCCTACAGTTCAATAAATTTTGTACCTTCTGCTTCCTGAATATTTTATGTGTTTGACTACAAAACTCAAATATTTTCTGTATTTCAACAGAAATAGATCTATACCTAGAAATACTAATGTAATTCACAGAGAAATGTAATAATGCATGTGTAAGCCACCCATTTAAGAACCTGCAGCAGAGAAAGTTGAGATATGCTTTTCCACTGAGTCCTCTACTCTAGCCATCTGAAAAAGGTCAGAAGGTCATATTCTGTCCTCTTACCTAGCAAAGGAGCCTAGATCATAAGATTGGCCTATATACCTAGTTATGAAGCAGCTAAATGAAGATGAGATTAGTCCAACATCTGTAGTTCATATATATGCATACACACACACACACACACATAAAATAGGAGCATGTACCTGCAGACACATACCTATAATAACTGGTCAGCAATTAATAGTGCTAGGAAAGCAAACCATAAACTCACCTGGTTGCCTCTATACAATGCTCTACTGTAAGATATGACATTAATTTCTTTCTGTGATAAACAGCAAACAGGGACTTCCCAAAATCTTTAAGGCTATCCTCAAAAATTGAACATTTTCCACTCTATTCAACTGGTGATAATAAGAAGCTATCAGTAAAGAAAACTGGGAGTATAACATGTGTAATACACTGGCTGTCATCCACTTTTCCCTTGATTAGTTGCCAGTTTGGCCACCTGCCACAAACTGGAGAAAAGTGAGAGCTCATATGGAGATTTTACTTAATGAGAGGACAAAAGAAGTTAAATGCTGCATAGAAGTGCCAGAGGCATCAGACCTACAAGCACTGTAAAAACATAAAAGGGAGAAAGATGGATATAGAGAGAAAAAAAGAACCAATTCATTGCTTTAGTCATCTCCAGAGAA
The DNA here is from genome assembly GCA_013399895.1 of Serilophus lunatus. Classification (NCBI taxonomy): domain Eukaryota; kingdom Metazoa; phylum Chordata; class Aves; order Passeriformes; family Eurylaimidae; genus Serilophus; species Serilophus lunatus. The sequence goes on from VXBA01005459.1 coordinate 897,921, forward strand.
TAGTGATGGATAGTTGGCCAAATCATGACTAGTCCCTAATTTAACATTGGACTCTGCCTGTAGTGTTCAGGTTGCAACTAAAATTGGACAAACAGACTAGCAGATGTTAATTACCAATATCAACCAACCATCCATTCAGTTTAAGGTTATAGTTATTGTCAAACAGAAAAAGAAACATTTCTTTACCTGCCTTGGATGTTAATGGAACTAAGTTGATTCCAGATAACCTTATGAGATAAGGATGTCCTTCTGACTAACCATGTTACCAATAAAGTATTTAATTATCATCAGCTGACAATTTGGCTCAGTGCACACACTGAAAACTAGTGAATACTGTATACCTGCTGGAAGACAGTGCAAAGCATATATTTATAATGTAGCATTGCAGTGCTGATTTTCTGCTTTTTTTTTTTTGTTCTTCAGGCTATTAATAGCAAATATGGACTGTCCAATACAGACTTCACTACTTTAAGCAAGTTGGACAAGTCCTGATTTCCAAAACACAGTCTAAGGATTTTCAAAATTTAATAACTGTAGGGGGAGTGACATAAGTGTTTTAGAGAAATCTCTAGAAGACTAAATAATTTATCTGTTCCATTTGATCTCTAACATTGGCTTTCTGCATTATCATACCATCATCCAGTTTACTCAGCTGTGAAATATTTCCAGATAGTGCTATCCTCTATCATGTTGCTGATATGAGTGATTGATTCTGTTCAGCTGGTATAAAGAAAATGGTCAGCAAACCTACACCACAAACTTGAGCCCTGTACCTTCCCATCCTTGATGTAGAAATGCCAAGAAGTCTGAACAGATCTTTGCCCGTCCAATGTGAATGAAGTGGAACAAATGTATTTAATGTACTTCCTGCTGTGAACAGCGTGAGGCTTCAACAATTCCACTAAGGCAGGATGACTGACTGTTTTTCAGCCTGGCTGTAAGGCCGTGCTTTCATGGCAATATTAAATACAATAGCATGGAATTAAATTCAGATGGGAAGATAGCCACTGATAAAAACACTTGAAGCAAACAAAATAATTTTAAGTATTCTCCTCTTAGGTGTAAAATTCTAACTCTGTATTTATCACACCTCTTTAGGTTTCCAAGTGTGATTACAAACCAAGAGTTTAAGTTTGCCTACAACACAAAACAAAGTAAAATGCTCCAAATCAGCAGCTCAGCAGTCAAAATATTGGACTATGAGAAAGCAGACCTTTGACTGCAAAGCTTGTTAAAGCATTTTGTATGACTTGTTGCACACAACACAGCAACACTGTTAGTGTTTGGAACCAAATTACAAGTACTTAGTTCCCACATGAATACTAAAAAAAGACTTTGATCTCATTTTTTTCTCTCTCTATATGAAACAACTTCAGCAGGAAAAACACAGAGCATTTCCAGGCTGATCTTGCTTAATGGCTAAATGCCTGAGGATTAAGGCATTTCCGTAGAAGACTGGGGTATGATTGTTGTCCGGGTCTTAGAATAAGGGGTCCAGGACTCCTCTTTCCAAGGAGAATGAAAACTGCACACTAACCTCATCTTCCTTTTCCTAGATGCATAAAGTTGATCTATTATTAAAGTACCTCCTTCAAATAAGGTTTATGCTGAACTATGTGCTCTCCACAAAGGATAGGTATGTGCTGAACCAATCGACTGACCTAAAATTCTTCAGTGATTTCTGTTCATCCCACAAATCCTTGAGATACAAGAAGATATGTAGTTCAGCCTATTAGTTCTGGCTAGATTTAGTAACAGAAGTTCACATTTTTTATGGAAAATGATTGAGTCCTTTTGTTTGTTTTTGCATTTTATATTGAATAACCAAGTATCTTTTGAAACACTTCAGCATTTGTTTCTATAGATCTCAAATAGAGTTTTTAGATTTTTCTTTATAGACCACAATTTTTTTATAAAGCAGGAATAGCTATGTATCTATATCACTCTGTTGTTTAATGGCATTTCATAGGAGGTCCTTCCTCCATGACCAGTAGTGCTTATGATTTTGGATTGAAAGGAAGAATAAATTTCTAAGGTCGGGTGTACAACTATTGTCATGAATCAAGGTATTCAGATGCACCAGGTACCCCTGGTGATTGACCTCAACAGTTTAGATACTCCTCCTAGGATGGCATGTTTTCTGGGAGTACATCTCTCTTTTCCTTAACTTTAGAAGGATCTTGGCATAGCCTACTGTGTAAAATTAAAAATGTCTAATGTCAAGTGAGTTACTGCCAGAAGTTGGATGATTTATAGGTCTTTCCCCTGAAAGCTTTGCTTCCAGTGGTTCACGGTAAGTAAATACCACATTTGACTCAAACGAACCATGTTTTTACTTTTTACTCCCTTAACTGTAGTGGCACATGTCACTTTGAATCCAAGATTTCCACACACAGTTTACTTTGCTGTTTACTTCATTCTTCCTTTCTCTCTGTCACCTCCAACATCAGTACCTATCAGGAAAAGTCCCTTCCAAATTAGAAAATGTCCCATCCACAGCACCAATTTAAAAATCAGTGTTCATAATAAGATTTTTTTACCCCAAGTTTGATGTAGTAACACAGCACAACTGTATAACCCCCAATTAAACTATTCAGTTGTCAGGAATTTCTTTAATATACTGTGGTTCACTAGAGAGTTGAGCACACTTTTTACTTTTTGTTTATTGCCATGGTTATACAGCAACTCAGCTATTCTAGTTAGACCCTAAGGGCCTTCTCTTGAAATAAAAGACTTTGATGATAGATACTGAAGGTGAATCTTTTCTAACTAACTTGCGTTGAATGCCAGAGGAGATAAGGTAATGTCGCTAGTGTTGACTTGACTTCCATAGGAAAGATCTCATGTCGTATCATTAAACTTTGACCTCTGTTGTTTGTATCTTTTGACCTGAAGAAATCAATGCATAATGTTAAACCAGTTACAGTACTTGGAGAAATCACAACCTAATAACAAGCAGTGACATTTGTCCAAAGAAATTTTATTAAGTAGAAGGTAAATTTAAACAAACAATAAGAAAAATAATGATGTGAAGTAGAGACTAAATTGGACTACACAGTTTAGTGTTATAACATTATTATACCTGATAGGCTATTAAAAATGTGCTAAAGCTTTTATTAACCTCTATCTTTTGGCATTTTCAGTTAAAAACTGAAGAAAATTCTTTTTATTTCACATACTACACTGTTCTAGCTTACTAAAATTAAATTTTGTGTACTGTAAAAAATAATAACCAATGCTGCTTAAAACCCTCTTCTTATTTATGCAGAATTTTAATCAAGACTGCCAGGCTGCTAAACTGCTCACATTACATAACTATGCGCATGTGTGCACGTGTATGTGTGTATATATATATCTATATGAGTGTGTGTGTTTGTAAATACATAAATAAATATGCATAATATAATTTATCTACTTTAATAGACAATTTATCTACTTTAATAACTTATCTACTTTATCTCTACTCCATAGTCTGCACTACAGAGCCTGCTTTTTATAGAACAGACGGTGCAAAAGATCTCTGACAAAACAGATACAAAAAGAGACTTTTCTGTCGCCATGCTTAAGGTTTTACGCAAACTAAAAGCATGTGGTAGAAAATTTTACTGGAAAGTGAATTGTCAGTAAATTTTTGAACCCTGCAAATTTTTAGGGGACTATTTTCACTGATGCAGAAAGCAAAAAAGGAATTCTGTCACATTATTGCAAATATCCCATATGAAACTTTTTGGATGCAAAAAAGACAAGTGAATACTCATAAAAAAAGGATCCAAATCTATACTTCAAAGCTCTCTTATCTTTTAATATCCCAAATACTGTTTACTCTTACCAACAAACATAGATATTTCAATTGTTACACAATTAAAATGTTCTATTCTAATGTCCCAAACTCTTTCCCAGCTTTTCTAATAAATCCCAAAAGATTATTATTTGTTAAATTACTTTGTGTATAGAAGTTTGTAGCACTGAGGCAATTTGTGCTCAAGAACTTAAAACTGAATAGTGGTATACAAACTAAGTTACTACTCCTATTTTGTAAGGGCAGTGTTAAAATAAAGGAGATTAAAATAAAGGAGATTTCTTGTTAACTTCTCTAATATTTTGTGGGAGTTTCATAAATTGTTGCTTTATACTATCTTTTGACAGATTAACTTTCATCATTTCTTATTCAGAGTCAGTCTAGGTCTCTGTTAAACTGATTGCATAAGCTTATAAATACCTTAATTTAAATGCTAAAAAAAAGTATATGAAAGTGTTCCTTCCTGGGCACTGAGGTTTCCACTGAAGTTTGATGCTCTAATTTCAGCTCTTCTCTGTATTATGTCTTGGAGAATCATTCTCTCTATCCCAAACTTCCCGTATACATTTTAAGCAGTCAGAAAATCTTCAAAATTTGAGTAATCAGCTTCTTCACAGATATATATTTTCAAATAGCTAGTTTTGAATTCAGCAAAATTTTTGATAAAAATAAAACTGTTACAAGGAATTTGCATGAATAAATCTGTATTTGCTGCAATGGCAAAGTCAGATAAAGATTTCTATTTCAGCTTGAATTCGATACATGATCTGTTACTTTAGAAGAAGTGTTTTTTCAAACTGTTGTAATTATTAATGTGATATGATTACACAAATGCTCCACAGAGAAAACAAAGTCACCTCTGTCACAGGATTACAGGTGAGAAATTTCAGGCAGACATGAGTATTATGATGCAATTAGATGGGTGTGAACTTCCTGCCTTTAAGAGCAGCCTTTTGTATCCTTAACTAGAGAGAAATCACTGTGCTGATAATAATGGTCTGTTTTGGCATCAGATTTTCAAACAGTACTGTACTATGTAATTCCTTCAGGAATTAGTCTTCAGGAAATATGATGGTATCACAATAGATGGTTTATGGTCCCACAGAGAGGACTAAACCAGCTTATCAGTATTTCTTTCTCAGAATTTACGATTGAGATGTAAGTCCACAAACTCCGTGCATAAATGAGAGCAATTGTACCAGAAAACCTTTTTGCTCCCACTCCTGACAAAACTAGCTGCCACACCAATGCTAGGGGCACTGAAGGAGAGGTTTGGGGACACAATAATATTTACATGCACTTTTGAAAGCAGTTGGTGATACAGTGGGCTGATTCTTCTCTTAGTAGCAGACCTTTCTCTAATCACTACTAGAAACGTCCCTTTCAAAGCAATACATAAAAGCTATTAACCATCTGAACAAAAGATGTCACTCTGTCAGCCCTTCATTACTGCCATTTGAATATTTGCTTTATTAAAAAGATGAAGCATACATAGACACTCCTAGACAGAAATTTAAATGCAGGACCAAGTCAGAAGATACATAGCTGGCCTCTTAGGAGCTGCCAGATGGCAGGGTCTCTGATATGGCCCTTTGCAGCATAATACAATGGGCCTGAAGGCCCTGTGGACATGGCCTCAGAATCACAAGTACAAGGCTGCCCATGCAGGGTTACATTGCTGCTCACATGATTTTCTCAAGCAATGAGATATTAATACTAAATTCTTTCAAAACCCCATATGGCTTTTTAATGCTATTCTCAGATCTCAACATGGAAGCAGCATGTGTTTTAACCAACAGGAAAAAAAGTGCAAAAATCCATTTTTTACATGCGGATTTTAATGTGATGCTACTTACAGTTTCTGTGCTGAATTGGGAGTATTACTTTATTATATGATATCTTACCGTCATCTTTGTCAGGTACAATGGTAATTCGAGTGCTTGGGAACTCTGCACCAATTCTTCCACCCATGGGCATGCTCAGCAAAACATCAAAGGTCTCAGACTCTTCATACAAGGAATCATCTATGATGACAATCCGACACATTTTTTCTCGTTCATCTTTGTCAAAACGAAGAATGCTGTTGTGATCCTCAGGCCTGGATATGTAGTCAGAATAAGAAAGCACAGAGGTTGGGGCAGTGCCAGCTGCTGTTCCTGTGGCATAAAAGGAAAACAGTCACACACAATAGTTATAATGATCCCCTCACAGAGGTGGGATTTTATTTTCACTACCTTTTAATTTCTATTTACTTTTTGATGATAAGATGGGCTGACCAGGCTACACATCTAACATCCATGGGCAAACTACTTCTGTACATGATACCATGCAAATATGTAACTCTAAAATTCATTTGCAACTTCTCATGCAGAAAGAATATCGTAGTCTATCGTAAGACATACAAGTTGACAAAGTAGCCCCTGGGAGGATTTCCAGTTAATCCCCATAGTATATTTTACCCATATTGAAGATTTTGGAAGACTAGAACAGATAGGACTTTATAAAATCAAGTCATTTTGATTCCAGATCACTTAACACAAAATATTGTTTCAGCTTCCCAGACAAAAAATAGTAATAAAACCACATGCGTAGAGACCCCCATGTTAGTTAATAACAGACTGAAAGTCAGAGGAAGGATAAGCATGGCAATTAAGTTAATATTATTTTATATAATTTTTTTCCAAGATACAAACAAATAAAGAGTATCCTGGGCAAGCACTGCAGTGCTTTCAGTTCTCATCACTTCCAGACATACAGACTGCATATAAAAATCTTGCAAAAATATAAAGAGTACAGATGCTCTTCACCTCTTCATGGCAGAAATTTGAAACATGGTGATTTTTAAACTGTATTCAACAATAATCTAAGACAGATTGCAGAGATAAATACTTTTCCAGTTGAGACTGAAGATATTTAGATGAAAAGGTAATTAACAGTTATAAAAATTTTTATTATAAAATATATGGAATAATTATTTTTTCATTTCTATCTCTTTCTGATTTTTGTCTTTTTCTATGTTATAGTAGATTCTATTACCTTGTTGTGTGTAGCAAATAACCATCAGTTCCTGACTCACATCTCCACTTCTTCTGACTGGAATAAATAATTCACCAACATCTTCTTCAATAGTATATGTGGATTGAGGAATAAAGACAGTTGATTCTGCAAAGAACAGACACATTTTTCTGTGTAGACATATGACCTCATAAAGTCAGCTGTGCAAAGATAAGAGCATTTTGGCATATTCTGAAGTGAACAATGTAAACTATGATAGAGTACAAATATAATGCTGAATTTACAATAAAGAGATTATTATTAGGATCCTCCTGGTACTACANTGCCACATGCTTCCTACAACAAATAACTCATATTTATCAGCAATGCTACTAAATTGTAAGTAAAATTCAGAGGGTGAGAGAAGTAGTGTTTCTTAGTATTTCAGAAAGGGAAAAGAAAATCAGATCACTAGGTCTGAATTCATAAGTCCTTCTTAAGTGATCTCCAACGTGACCAGTCTATTTATCTAGGGTTGTGGTGCAAGATAGCATTTGGAGAATTTGTCCACAAAGTCTATCTTTTTATTAATTCATGGTATTTCATTACTGTTAATGACAGAATTATTAATTGCATAGCTCAAACACAGGCTGTGATTCTCTGAGGCCATTCTTTAATTTCCTGCATGAAAGGTAATCATGAAACTCATTTGGCCTTAAGCAGCCAGGCTGAGCTCTTGATAGCTTACTCTGACTTGATTATTTGATTTGAGCTGGCTACATGTCTACACTCCTGTTTTACTCAAAGGAGACCTAGCCAATACAGCCAGTGATGTCTAGGGAGTAATCTCACTTTAAAATGTATAATTCCAAAGCATATCAGATCTGTTTTTCAGGGGAAAAAACCCACCAAAATGCATTTTAAACTCCCTCATTATTTTATACTCATTTAAACAGACTGTTGAGTTCTATGCTGTTACTGGGATTCAGGGTTAATTTTGTTCTTGTTCTCTCAAAAACTCAAGAAAAAAAGGTAGTTGTGCATATAATTATAAAGCACCTATACAGTTTCATAAGTACGACTGCAACCTAGACAGAACATAATTCTGTATAATATCAAATCAAGTGGTATCAGCTGACTGCACAAAGAAAATCTTTTCATTATTTCAGAGTACTTTGGCAAACAACGTCTTAAAAATTTTCAGGTGACTTCTTCGCAAACATGTCCCAGGTTTTATTTCTCCAACTGAAAATTACTACTTCCATGAGTTAAGGTCAAAAGCCTGTCTTAAAAATACTGTAATTCAGGTTTTATAAGATCTAGACAAATTCAGTGTTTCAGCAAGTCAAAAATTCATCGTGAAAAGTACCCAATCCCTATCTTTCTCTTTTAAAGTAAAACAAAAGGTAACACTAAAAAAGATCCAAATTTGTACCCTCTGTTTGTCCCTTTAGAATTTAATTGACCAAATGAAAAACTCTACCCTTCAAATAATGCAGGAATCTGATTTGTTCTTTCCTCTCTCTCTCATAATTATTCAACTAGGAGTAAAATGACGCTATAAATTCTAACAGACCTTATGAACAACATAACAGCTCAGAGGAGAAAGAGCTATGAGCTATACCATTTCAGATGGTACAATAAAACTCATCTGTTTGCAATCTGTATTTGGAATAAAATATTAAATAATGTCCCATACACAAAGGGGCTAGTACAGCTTTCCAAATAAACTCCCTACTTTTGTCCTAAAACCACATCATTCAAACAAATGAATTTCAAGATCTGTTTTACTGGAAGCAGAATAAAACTTTTGATGAGTCTTATTCAGGGAGCATTTGAACTTGATACACCCTGTATTATAAAAGATTCTTAGGAAACAGTTCTTTCCCTTAAAGTATTCTCTACTTTTCCTGTAAATATTCCTTGATTTGCAGCTGTGCATTTCGTTTTCTCCTATACAACTTCACATTACATGTAAAAATTCTTTGGGACTGTAAAAATTTCACCTTAATACAAGAAATAAAAAAAAATTGGTTGTTGGCATTAAGAAGGCTCAGATGATTATCTTACGTTGTGCTACCTCACTGATCATAGAAAATATAAAGAGATTTAACACATTTTCAAGTAATTTCTGTGTCTCATACATACTGCTTTTCAAGTTAAGCTGTTTTTCTCAGTGACTAAGTATGGATGTCAGCTAAGCTCTAGCTTAACTTGCATTTGTACCTAAGAACTAAGAAAGCTCCAATAATTCCATGCCCAGCATTCTTCAAATGTTGATTAGGAGAGACTATATAAATCAAGCTGCTACAGTCATCCCATACTTGAAAGATTCCTTATGGACAGTTCTGTGTGACCATGATCCATGGGTTCAAATGCCAGGATGCAGCTGCAAAGTAAAGCTAGCAGAGTATGCTTTGTGCTTGGTTTGTTTTTTGTTTTTTTAAATCAGCTTATTTCTTCATTTATGTTTAATCATAATTTTATTTGTTCTTGACACAGCATGTGCTGCACTTTGTCTAATGAACCAAGCTTTTCAGCTTGCTATTAAGACCTAACTGATGCAAACAGTTTGCTCCAAGACCCACACTTTGTTCCAAGCAGCCTAGACTTTTCTGTATCATCCTCTTCCATATGAATTATCATGGCAGAGTAAATCAAGTAAGCCTCCAGCCACCTGCAGATACATTCTGTCTGCAAACATATTTAATGGAAAACTTGTTACATCTGAAATGAAAACAAACAAATGGAAAAACCTGGAAATAATGTATCATAAAAAAGGCAGCAGGTATTTCATAAAATGAAATACATGAGTTAGCTATTCATGGAGCACTTAAATTGATGGAAGTAGAAATGGCTACCCAATACTCAAGTCTGTCTTCAGAAACATTCTGAGGAAAGGTAACCTTTACTATCCACTGTTGATCATAACACTTGCCCTCCAGTTTGTCTCTTGGTATACGTACATATTGGCAATACAGTTCCAGACAGGTTCTTACCATCTCCTGGGTCAATAATTTCCACTGTGGATGCAGCAGGAAATTCCAGAACTGCCATGACAGGCTCAGAAAGAACAATTTGAAAGGACTCAGACTGTTCGTGTTCACCATCACTCAAAATCCGTACTCGCCATGTAGCTAAGGTTTGACCAGGATTAAACTGCACTTGCTTCTGGGCTTTTCCTTTGAAGTCTTTATCTTTCTTGGCCGTACCATCTCTGGTGCCAATGCCTGTTAAAATCAGAAATTCAGGTCATTAAAAAAAAATCACTGGCAATTGTGGTAATTTTTCTCCCATTATGTTACCTTTAAAAAAGATTTGGAAAAATATACTTTTCATAACCTGATAATGTCCAAGCCAAATCCATTACTCTTGATCAATTTTATACTGAATGTCACACATAGAGGTGTAAGCATATCAATGTACATTATGTAAGGCACTTTGGACAGAATTAGCCAAAGCAAAACTACTTACTAGAAAAACTATACATTCTCTGAGGTTATGGTCAAGTTTCCATTTTTCCATTATTCAACTATAGATGTCCAAAAGGGACAAGAGAGTCTTCCCTCCCCTTTTAACATTCTGGGTTCAATTCTGCTTCAGAACATCTAAATAACATGCTGCCCGAAATCCTAGAAAACATTTATTTATCTTAAACAAATAAAAACAACCCTAGAAAATTCAGCCTTTAAAGGGAAAGCTAAGGAAAATGCAAAACCACAAAAGGGTACAAAATACTGAATAAGGATGAAAGATGTAGAATCTGAGACATTGTTCTCACTGCCATGTAATAAGCATTTTTAAAAATCATTATCCTCTTATTTCAGTGTTTGCATAACGACAATCATTAAATTCTTGTCAAGTTGAAACTGCAAAGCTATGGGAACAACTCCATCCACAGAGATAGAGCAGACCTTTCAGTCTTGGACTCAGAGTGCTCTGAAACAGATTCTCATTGGCATTTCTCTCCCATTTCAAAGCTGTTTGACAGGCTCTCATGAAAATAAGACAGAATTTCAGAACTATCTCTAACTCATGCATTTGGTCTTTTTTAAATCCCACCGTACACTTAAATCTTAGAGGTCTTTCTCAGGTTTTCAGAAAAAACCTTAAGACCTCCCTTCTCTGACTGTTTCTTCCAACTGTATTGTTTCATGCATTGAAACATATCACCTTTCCCTACAAACCTCGCCCTTCTTGCTTCAAGCTTGTGCCCCCTCCTAAGTCATAGCCAGTATTTTATACAACCTATAACCCTTCAGCTACTTTGGCACTGCACATGGACCAGAAAGGCCAGTAAGCATCTTGACCAATATCTTTTATCTTTGCAACTCTATAATTTCATTTGCAAGGATTAAGGTAGTCAGAGGCATGTTATTCAAACTGGTTTTGACAGATTTTCAGTCAGCTCAATTTAGAAACTGATCTTGCATCTGTAGGTAGAAAATTGTGTAAGCATTCTATCTGAAGGATCACAAGTCACATTAGTATCTATTATTAAATTCCAGTAATTAATTTAAACCACACATCTTTAACTTTGTATTTCATTTATCTCTTCCATTCTTTTTCTTTCTTTGAAAGAACTGTTTTATTAAAACTAGTTCACTTTTCAAAACAGAGCTTTTAAGTTGGATTCAGTAAGTCCTACATCCCTTAAATCTCATGCCAAAATAGGTCTTGTCTACATCTCACTATCTAAGATGCAGATTCAAAAACATACTTTAACAGAAATATTATTTCTAAGCAAGAGTTTGTGCTCCACGACAAGTAAATGCTCACATAGTTTTAAATTGAGTGCTTTTCCCATGCAGTGTAAGCTCAACATAAGCTTCGATGTGAAATTGTACAAGGATAATGTTGCCTGGTACAAATGCATCAGAGGATGGGAACAGATCCACAAGACAGAAACGGGTGTGAGGCTGCAGAATGTGATAGCACAGTCTTTTTTTCACCTTTTCACTCCCCAGACACTGCAGTTTTCAACACCTCCTGTATCAGCCTCAGATGATTGCCAACAAAAAACCAAACCTAATGCTCAGAGCTGCTGATCAGACCAGCTCACAATAGCCTTCCTGGAAGATGATATATGGTTATTGTTGTCTTTTCAATTGCTACAACTGTATTTTCTCATTCCAGGGGGAAAAAAATCTGGACAGGAGCTGTATACTGTGAAACAAATAAAGAGTGGTATCAATCAAATCAAAGAAAGAAGGACTGCGTGGATTGTTTAGTCAAAAATTAACTGCAGAAGACAAAAAAAATCAAAAGGGAAAATTTCATCATATAAAGAAATCATATACTTAGCATAACAAAAGACAACTGCTTTAATAAATGAACATATTATTTTCACTATAGTTTGCTTAGCCTGAAGCACCAGTAGCAGGACATAGTCATATTGATACATTTTATCAACTAGCTTGGCAGTGATTTAGAGAAGCAGTTGATAAGGTTAAAATTGAACTTACTTATAAAAGAAGTTTCTCCCAGGTATCCTCTCCGTTTAAGAACAACATCAAGATATTTTGAGTCTTCATTTACTAAGTAATACTCCCTTTCTAAGGAGATCCATGCCCAGTTTAGGCGAAAATGTTGATTCTTCAGCTTATTGCCTCCTGTGAAACAAAATTATGAAGATATAACTTTTTTTTAAAGACTACTTTGTCTTTTGAGGTTCATGAAACCTTGTGTCCTGGGTAAGCTGTGTATCTATCTGGACATCACAATCCAAAAGTTTTAAAGATTTAAAACTAAGAAATAACAAGTAAAGAAGTAAACCATAATACATTTGGTACACACAAGAATCTTAGATGCATATAAATATAGTATCCTAATTTTCTTATTTTTTAAGGAAAAAAGATCAATAATTAATGAAAACATATTTGGGAGATGTCTATTCTAAAAAGTACAAAAATTGTGGATGACCCAAGTTTCTGCAGAACTGTATTGATATTTCCAAATAACACATGACATAGGACATCATCCAGAACTTCACTGATACCATCAGACAGCCAGAAGCATGGAAAGACTTTTGGCATCCTGAGAGACTGGAGATGATACCTTTTCAACTGCATTTACTTGTACAGCCTATTTTATTCACTAAGTCTAACAATTTCTGCTCTTTTTGGTTTAGAATTAATGCACCAGCTCTGTATCATTTGAGGAACAGCTTTCACATCTTCCTATCAATGAGATTAACTATCCCCAATCCACACCACACCTTATAGATATGCTGATGCCCCCCTAAATCTACATGCTTGTTAGATTAAGTATGATTGCCTGTGTCACATGGGAAGAGTTAGAGGAATACAAATGCTGATTGGAATTATCTTAAACTATTTCGCAATGATCTATCTTCACAATATGATGACTGGCCCCTGCTGAGTAAGCTGCTGAAATGTGTTTTGAGAGTCAATTTTCAATACATCAAAAGATGACACAGACACAGACAACTACAGCAACACACTCCTGGTGAAAAAAGCAGTCTCCAGGGATCTACTCTAAGGTCTTTAAACAACAGCTTCCCTGCAGTTTTACTTAACATGGATGGTTTCTGTGCACTCAAACACTATGAATGCAAAGCACAGGACAGCCCACATTGCATTCAGCTAGGGAAACTGTACAGTTACCATGAACCAGGTCAGAGTCTCCCTTGAAGACTACTTCTTACAATAATTGAGAGAGCCTCCACAGTCCTCCTCAAATAAAGATGCTCATATATATTTGTCCACAGAAATAGGTTCCCCTTTTGAAGACACAGCAATGCAGGACTACAGGAACTATCCATTCAAGTTTTGGAGGGGGTGATATGGAAGTTATTTAACTCCATTGTCAAAACACTAAGCACCAGTCTAAAAGCTGAACGTGCCTCAGCCTAATCTCTCACTTGCAGTAAAAATGAAGCTGTTGTGTCTACAACTAATGGTATTTGTATAACTGTAAACCAAGAGGAAATATATATTGTAATGAGAAGCTTTACGGAGTTCTTACCAAGGCTAAAAAATCTATTCAGAAAATGAAAAAAAAAAGCAGCAAACAGATGGCACTCTGAGGTTGAGTTTAAAATGCTACTTTTTTTTCAGTTGGCAAGTTAATAAAAAGAGCAGCAATCATTTCACTGACTATAAACCATCTGTACAACAGACTGAATATCTCAAATTGAGACATTGCTGATAAAATGTAGCATAGCTTTACTTTCTCATGGACAGTTTACCTCTACCCGTTCACTGATTATCTGCAGTAAAAAGGCATTTCTTGTTAGTGTAGGGAATCCGGATGCCGTGGATAAAAGGGCATGACAAATCAATTTCTGCGTATCATCCTATTGGATATACTTTTTACCACTCAGGAGAATCCTCTAATTTCTAAGCTGTTCAGCTCAGTGATGGCAGATGCTCACTCACCAACTGACTTCTGGGAATGATGGCTCAAGTGGGAGGCTCTAGTCTAATTTCCTTCCCACAAAGTGCTGCTGCAGAACAAGGCTTGCTCAGGTAATGACTGTCTAAAATGTGCAAGACATTCCCGTTAGAAATTAACGCTTCTGTATGCAAGACAGTGAATAAAGTAATTCCTCTGAACAGCACAGAAACATATCTAAGTATTTCAATTCATTCAGGGCTTAACTACTGCAGAAAAGGACAAATGAAGGTTGGTTTACCCCCTCCAGTTTCTTCCATTCTTGAAAAGTTAGGCAGACATTCCATTGCTTTCACACTGGTTCAAAGATAAACTTACGCATTTCTTTATTGATTTTCTTACTAGAAAAAGCCAGGAACTACAGTTGTGCAATCTCACATAAAGACAATGGTACTGTGTAAATGGAAGAAAAGAAATGGTTCCTGGAGTATCTCCCTGAACTCCTCACCCTGCTTCTTTCTGTTCTTTTGATCTCTAGTGTTACTGAAAAAGGGGAAGGCTACAAACACACATATCAAACACTGAAATGAGCACCACAAGAGAACCAACAACTATAGCGTTACGGCAGTAACTACACCAGCACTAACATTAGTTTAGCCATGTTATGTCTTCCCATTAGTTTCTGAGGACAAATGTAACAGAATATGTCTTATTTTCTAATCTGGTGAGAAAAGACATTTGTGTGCCACCCTTGAACACACTGCCCAATTTAACCATAGTTTGACATAAGGATAAAATTTTCTGAGATATGAAAAGAAGGAAAATTTATCATCAGTTACATGAGTGAGAACCAATTAGTAACCTTAATGAGAAAAAATACTGCATTTCTATTAAGCAAAACAACAACAACAAATTATATTTTTAAGGGAGTTCCAGCAAGCCTCCATTTTTACAAAACTACTTCTGTCTTGAAATATGTATTGTTTGCCTTTTAAAAGGCATAGTAGTAAACCCACTGGATTAAGAATTTTAAGAAAATATATTTTGGATCTTTCCATCTTCACTTTGTGCTTTTTTTGTGTTCAGAATATGTTCTCTAAATTATACAAGCCCCCAAAGATTAAAACCACTACTGTTGTTATTATTATTATTATTAATTACAGACCTCTGACACAATAGAGCAGGAAGCATATACTATACCTTACCTAATTTCAGGTATTTATTTTTGGGCTACAAATCCTAAATTCTCTTTATAGCCATAACCAGGTGTATTGGTTTTTCTGTGGCCAGGTTTTGGTGGCAGTGGGGGGGCTGGGGGAGAGGCTTCTTCGAGAAGCTACTGGAAGTTTCCCCATGCCCAGGCTGGGCCCGCTGCTGACCAAGGCCGGGCCAATCAGTAGTTGACAGAACGCCTCTGTGATAACATATTTAAGTAAGAAGAAAAAAAAAAAAAGTAGTTGGAAATGAAGATGGCTGCCGGAGAGGAGCAGGGTGAGAGCCTGTGAACAACAACGCAGACACCAAGGTCAGTGCAGAAGGAGGGGGAGGAGATGCTCCTGGCGCCGGAGCTGAGATCCAGCTGCAGCCCATGGGGAAGACCATGGTGAAGCAGCTGTGCCCCTGCAGCCCATGGAGGACCACAGGAGTGCAGAGATCCACCTGTAGCCCGGGAAGGAGCCACGCCGGAGCAGGTGGACGCTGGGGAAGGCTGTAGCCCGTGGGAGACCCAAAGTGAAGCTGGCAGGGGACTGTAGCCTGTGGGGAGAGGAGCCCACTTAGAGTAAGATTCTCCTGTTAGGATGCGTGGCTCGTGGGGCCCACGCTGGAGCAGCCTGTGCTTAAGAGACTACACCCTGTGGAATTTTCAACCATGCGGCAGCAGTCTGTGAAAGGCTGCTGCCCATGGGATGGACTCTCGCCGGAGCAGTTTGTGAGAGGAACTGTATCCTGTGAGGGATGGACCCCATGGAATGCGGCTGGAAGGACTCTTCTCCCCAAGCAGCGGCTGAGAACAGCAGCTGACCACAGCAACACCTCCCCCCCACCTCGCCTTTTCCCTTGACCGCTGCGGGAGAATAGGTTGGATGTAAGAAGGAGGGGGACTGGGAGCTAAAAGGTGTCTTTTAGTGTCTCACTCTTAGCTCTGATCTTGTTAGTAATAAATTTGATTATTATTCCCACATAGAGTCTTGTTTTGCCTGTGATGGTGATTAAAAAAGAATCTGCTGTAGTTGTTATCATGAATAGCGAAACCGCTCGTTATATTCTCTCTCTCCTCTATAGCTGGGCAAGGGGGAGTGAGAAGGCTGGCACTCAGCCCGGGTTAAACCACTACACCAGGAAGGAGGCATTTTGTAAGGCTATGACTTAATTTAGGCATGTATTTCTGAATGAGATTAGCTGTGACTGAAAATATGCAGAAACACATGCATTTTTCTTCAGCAGCTTTTAAAAACGCCTTTTGTGATCCTTTACATTGTAGACATTTTTATTACAGTCATCAAATCCTGGGTAAAATGCATTCCCCTACGCCTGATCTAGATGAAACTGCTACAATATTGTAGAGCCAAGCACCACACAAACATAGTGTCTGTAAAGAATATTAAGACTATAGCTTTTATACATTATAAAATGTCAGAAATATAATTGCACAGGCTGCTTTAATTTGGTTCACCATCAAATTAATTGACTAGCCAACAATAATATTTCTATAGGCAGATGAAGTGCTCACTAGCACTTCCTTTGGGCACAGTCAATCATTTAGTTCCTGGGCAAATAACTAAACTACTATACCCCAGTGACAGTTTTGCTTTTGTTCCTTTCCCAGACAAGTGCTTGTAATACAAATACATCAGAAGTCTGGAGACGAAAGACATTACTTTCAAAATTAAAAAAAGGAGAGGAAGGGCTGTGTTAGAACAAGGTAAATTCAAAGTAACTTCCCTTACATATCAATGAGACATGGTGGGCAAGATGTTGCTATAATGAGGCATGAAAACTTGTTTCTTGAATTTTGCTGGAGATCAGAGTGCAGCAGTGCTAAATCAGAAGATGCTAGACAGGATGTGGTGCAGAGCGGCATTCAAAAGAAATGAGACAGGAAGAATTGTGAGACCTTTTTAAAAACTTTGTAAGGAGCTAAAGGTAAGGATCTAGAGTAAGAACTGACTTCATGACTGACAGGCTTTTGAGGACAAAACCCTCTGAGGTTTGACTGAATATGACAAGCCAAAGATGGATGTAACTTGCAGTTGGTCTTTATAGGAGTCCTCTCAGCAAATTGTTCGCCTGTCAGAAAACAGTGATATATTATTTTTGCATAGGTCATCAAACAAGAAATTCCTAAAAAGATCAACTGGAAAAACCAGTTTCAGTTACACAACATGAATAAAAAAGGAGGGAGGAGAGGACTTGGTCAGTGAATTTCTTAAAGAGAAAAATATTAAAATTAATATTCCTATCTAAGCATTTGTCTTTCCAATCATGCAGTTCAGATATCTTACAGTTATAAAACCTCCATGAAAAAATTCAGATTAAATTATCAGAGCTTTCTATCATGATGCAAAGAGCACAGATAAGGAAAGAAGCAGTTCCAGTTTTCTCTACAGACCATGGAGCTAGGTGAAGACAGTATGAAAAATAATTCATGTCTCTTCAGCACTGGTGACCTGAGGGGCCATAGATAATGACTCTTCCATAAAGAAAGTCCGATTGTAGCTTTGCTGTCCCTAGGAGCTACCCCAGACCCTAATTAATAAATAAGAGCATATAACTACACAACATTATTCACTTATTGATACAAAAGAAACTGATGCATCTTGATGCAGATATTGACTTCTCTACACAGTACCCACAGCATAAAACAGAGATGAATCAGCTAATGAGTGCCTACCCTGTTGTGGGGGTTTGAGAGGGGAGGGGGTTGCAGGGTTCTTAGAGGGAGCGGGGGGAGGAAAGGGGATGTTTCCTTTTAAACCCTGGGTTTTTTTGGGTTTTTTTTTTTCATCTCATTTAATAACCTTCCCTCACTTCCCCCCCGCAACTCACCAAAACGTGGATTGCCTTTCCCTGGGACACAGTGCGGCGGGTTTAGCTCCAGTGTGGCCCCGGCTCGGCTGTGTGGGAGAGGGGGGACACTGGGCGGGGGGGCGGCTGGCTGCC